>BFEA01000045.1:3062864-3095238 GCA_003427395.1 Chara braunii
GGGAAGATCAACCGGAACATCACACCAAGTAGGAACATGACAAGGAGATGCTAGACTAATGGAAAAGCACATGCATTGAAGGGAAGATCATCCGGGACATCACACCAAGTAGGAATATGACAAAGAGGTGCTAGACTTAATGGAAAGGCACATGCATTGAAGGGAAGACCAACCGGAACATCACACCAAGTAGGAACATGACAAAGAGATGCTAGAGCTAGATGAAAAGCACATACACATAGAGGGGAGATCATCCGGTACATCACATGCTATTACATAAGTAAAAACAAGAGTCTAAGTAGGCAAGATCACCAAAGTTGAATCAAATGCCATCTATGAAAGATGCGCTATACTACCTACTTGTGTGAGTGTGGAAAACACAAATTTGGAGAGCCCAAACCACCAAGATAGCATCAAGAATCATCCATGGGTGCAACGCTATACTACCCACTAATGTGAGTGTGAAAATCACAAGTTTGAAGTTCCCAAATCACCAAGATTGCATCAAGAAGCATCCATGTGTGAAGCGCTACACTACCTACTAGTGTAAGTGTGGAAAACACAAGTTTGGAGAGCCCAAATCACCAAGATTGCATCAAGTAGCATCTAGGAAAGAATCGGAGTACTACCTCCTAGTGCATGAGTGAAAGAGAAGAGTTTGAGTAAGAGAGAAGGTGAAGTAAGAGAAGGTGGAGGAGAAGGGGAGAGAGATGAGGAAGATGGGGATGGAGAAGAAGGGGAGGAAGGGAAATGGAATAAAAGTAAGGAGGGGGAAGGAGGAGATGAAGAGGGGAGAGAAGAGAAGGAAGAAGGAGGGAGTGAGGAGGAAGAAGAGGAAGAGGAAGGAGGAGAGGAAAAAGGAGAATGAGAAGAAGAAGAAGAAGAAGAAGAAGAAGAAGAAGAAGGTGAAGAAGCATTTTCCTTCCTCTCACCTTGTTGATTCCTTGGTGTTGGTGTCCTCTTGATGAAGCTTCCTCTCCTTGCACAATCCTCTCTTGGCTATGACTTCCTTCTTCTCCAAGCCCTTCTCTCCTCCTCCCTTGCTTTCTCTCAGGCTATGGCAAGCTCCCCAACTATGGCTATTGAGTCCTCCCCTCTAGGAGGGCTAATGGGGCTCCTCTAGCCTCTCCTCCTCTCCTACACCCAGGAGGGATATGGCGGATCACCTTCCAAGTGTCTCTCCCACCATCACTATCCTCTAGAGTCTTCTCCACTACCTCCTAGTCTCCTCTAAGCTCTCCCACTAGCATGGGCTCCTCCCTCCTCACTCCAAGTGCAAAGATGCTCCTGTGAGCTCACTTGGGCAGCATGGGCGCTCCTCATGCAAATGTGAGAGTGGCGGATTGCACCCTCAGTTTATGTAGGCTGAAACCAGCAGTCCGGCCAGCCCATGAGCCTTGAGGTGAACCGAGGTACCCCCAAGGCAAAATTTCTTCACTAGGCCCTCCTGGAGGTACCTGGGCCTCATTTTGGCCAAGTACATGCAGTCCAAGTGGTTGGTACCAACTCGGACTGCCTCTTGGCCTACTCCAGCCTCTTTCTCATTGCTCAAATGCTGCTCCCTAGGGTCCTAATGCCCAAGGGGTAGCAATATTTGAAAGAAAAAGGCCTTGTGGGCCTTTTTCTCGATTTTTCCAAGTTTCGGCCTCTTTTGAGTAGGCCGGAGCATTTTTTCATATGATGGCACCTTTTCAGCCTTGGATCTGGCTGAGATCCAAGGCCAACAATAATCCGAGCTACCCCCTAGTAGCCCTTCAATTTTGAGCCCCTAAGTCTACTTTTTCAATTTTTGGTGCATCTGGCTCTCTTTTTGGGCCAAATGCACAGTTTTGGCATTTTCCCCCTTTTGTTTCTTTCCATTTTGGGCTGCCACCTCATTCCGGAGCTAGCCGTTTTGAGCTGGCCCACAAAAAACGGCTAGTTCCTCTCTACCATGAGATCTGATCTTAGATCCATGGCTCAAAAGAAAACCGGTCACTTCTTTTTTGCATTTTCTCTCATTTTCAACTTTTTAATTCATATTTTTTTGAGATATGGCCCTAAGGGCCATATCTCTGCAATCCAGATTGCCCTCCCTCATTCTAGGAGGGATGAGGTCACTGTTGGGACCTGCCAATCCCTACTGTGCAGGTCCCAATAGGCCGGCACATTCTCCTCCACTCTTTTCTCCCTCTTTGTCTCATTCTCCCTCCTTTTTCTCTCATTTTTCTTTCTTTTTATTTTATTTCTGTTGAACCAAGTGTCAAACTGTTGTGCACCCTCTTTCTAGGCCCTAGGGCCTCATTCAAGGCCAGGTTCATGGCTATTACTTGGCCGTTACATCTCGGATTCCAATAATGGCACCCCCATGCTCCTAGGGGGTTCCATTTTGCTCCCGTTTGCCCAATTTTGAGCCCCTCTTGCTCCGATTTTCTAAGGGCAAACTTTTTCTCATGTTGAGGCTCTTAATGCTCTATTTCCTTATGCCTAGCTAGTCCGAGATACCCCGGACTGTTGGGCAGCCTTCCCAACATCCTTATTTCACTTTTTTTCTCCCACAACTCCCCCTCTTGCTCCCACTAGTGCTTGCACTAGTGGTGCTAATATTTTTCCACCGTCTAGATCCTCGATCTCGACGGTGCCGTTTGCTTGCACAATTATTCCTTGTGTTTGCTCATGGTTCCCTTGGGACATCCCAAGTCCCCGCCATTTTCCTACATGCTAGCTCCATTTCCTTGTCCCGCCGGAGGTCCCACCGACGCGTGTCCCGTTTTTCGATTTTTATTATTTGGACCCATTTGGCCCTCGACAACATCCCGGACGACGTTCCATTTTTATTTTTTTGGGGACCATTGCCCTTGGTGGTCCCATCATTTCTATATGCGTGGCGATTTTTCTAGATCGTGAGATCTCATCTCACGGTTGCTGTTTACCGTCTTTACTTGCCCCTTGCCGAAATTGCTCCTTTCTAGCCTTTCGGGCTTGCCGTAGCCCAATTCCCCTTGGCCTTGGCATTCCCATGCAGTCCGTAATTTCTCGGACTGCAGTCATGGCTGTTTTCCACACCTACAGCGCCACAACTTGCCCCATGTTGAAAGAAAAATGAAGCGGTAAATTTTATAGTGCATCCGGGCTCAATATTGGCTCCGGATGCACCTAGAACATGTGTTTCCTCTCCCCCATGCAGTCCGTTGCAACTCGGACTGCAATGAGGGTCAATTCCTTAGCCCCAATGCCCCACAACTAGCCCTTACTCAAAAGAAAAAGAAACGGTCAATTCCCAAGTGCATCCGCGCTTGATTTTGGCTCCGGATGCACCTAAAACATGTGTTTCTCCTCATGCATGTGTTTCGTTTTATTCCGGTTGCAAGAGACCTTGATTTTTTTTTATTTTCTTTGCAAAAATCAAAGAAATTCAAGGTCCTTTGTAACCGCCATATTCCAGAATGAATCTGGTCATGGATGAATCTCCCCAAGTGACCGTTTTTTACCGTTAAGGCCTTTTTCTCTTTTATTTTCTTTTCTTTTTTTTTTCCTCCTTTCTTGGACAGTAGGGACCTGCTAGTCCCTACCTATGGCAGTCCCTACTGACGGCCAACTCACTCACTCCCTCTCACTTTTTTTGTCTTATTCTCCCCCATTTTCTTTTCTTTTCTTTCTTTTTTTTAGCATGCCAAGTGTCAAGTGGTCGTTAAGGCCCTTTTCTAGCCTCTTCCTCTTAGTTTTGGCCCTCCCTATGCCCAAGGTGCAGTCCGTTATTTCTCGGACTGCAATAATGGTCTTCCCATGCCCATGGGAGCCTCCTTTTACTCCTACATTTCTCCCACAATGGTCCCTCCTACTCCGAATTTCTCCCGGAGGGCTATTTTTCACATGGGGTCTTACTTGACTCTATTTTCTTGAGGGAGGCCGATCCGAAATTTTTCGGATTGCTCCCATGCCTCCCACTTCAGTTTTCTTTACTTTTTCTTTTTCTTTTGGCCTTCCCGTTTGTCACCACTAGTACTTGCACTAGTGGCGCTAATATTCTTGGCCGTCAAGATGTCGATCTTGACGGTGCATCTTGCATTTATTATTTTTCCCTCATGCGTTGCCGCCGTTTCTTCGTGGGACTTTCACATGTTCCCGTCGCTTGTCCCGTTGGTGGTTCCCAACACTTAGTCCTGCCGGTGGTCCCCGACAGTTTGTCCCGTCAGCGGTCCCCGACACTTAGTCCCGTCGGCGGTCCCCGACACTTAGCCCTGTCGGCGGTCCCGACACTTTTCGCCCCGGATGCCATTATTTTTAGTTAGTCCTACGTGGCCCCGGGTGCCTTTCCCCGAGGTGTCGGCGGTCCCCAACACTTTTCGCCCCGGATGCCATTATTTTTGCTTAGTCCTACGTGGCCCCGGGTGCCTTTCCCCGAGGTGTCCCATGCCCCTTGGGCGTCTTGTCGCCCCATAGCGACCCCTCTCCTTAGTCTTTCCTTGCGCCTTGTGCGTGCCGATCTCTTTGGCCATGGGCCTCCGTTCCACGGTTCTCGTAGGTGGCCCCCCACGTTGGCCCTTCATTTCTGGGTTTCCCGCGACTTCTGGTCGCACATCCCTTGACTTCCTCATTCCCTTATTGCTGTCGCGCTGCAATTGCTAGTTCAAAGGGCCCTTTGGCCTTAGTCTTATTGCATTCCGATGGCCCTCCTGGCCTCCTGCTATGTTCTATGTGCCGCTGTTCTTGTGCTCGCTCGCCGGCCGCCACTTAGTTCTTTTCCCCCTGTGGTTCTCGCCCTATGGCATTATTCCCTCCTGCAGCCTAAGCCTTTATCTCGTCTTACTTCGGATTTCTCTGTTGTGCACAAATCGTCCATATTCGGTCTCTCGAGTGATGGGAAGTTATTCGGGACTCACCAGTCCCGACACATTCCCCCCACTCTTTCGCGATGTCCTCATCGCGCAACAATCTCTTGTAAGTGAGTTTTGGAGGGAGTAGATGAGAGAGGGAGGTGAGGTGTTATGAATGGTTAGTTTGCCAGGGTCCGTTTCGTTCTTTTCCCATTCCTTTCTCAATTTTTTCCTTAGCTTCCACCTCTTGGGGTGGAGGAGGGTATGAGGGAGTCGAAGATTCTACAGCTTAGACCAGGTTGCTCATTTCTGTCATAGCTCTGCCTCTTTTTCTTTCCCTCAATTGAGGTGCAAACTTCCTCTTCAGTCAACTCTGTATACTCAGCAGGGCAGCCCATAATTCTTTCAACTTCAGTACATGAAGCAGACGAAGTTCTCCTTGCTTCATGCACTTAACTTATGGCATGCTGGCTTTATTCCCAGGGCTACAATTTGTTGTCATAACACAATTGGTTTTCACATTTTATGCCTCGGTTTTGTTGATAACAAATTGTAGGCAAGTTTTCGGATGCAACTCAATGTCAGGCATTTGCTCCGGAAGGGGGATGTTCGTCCAGTACAACCGCCGCCTTTGCTGTGGTGATACCCACTTCGAATCAGTGAGTCCAGGCACAACTCCCCCTAAGTGCTTCGTAATCTCAAATCTGTCTTCCCATTTCATTGAGAAACATTTCGGATTTGTCTCATTCAATGCTCTGAGAGTCGTCAAAATTAATCTACTTTTTGGCCCGTGCAATCCATATTTTCCCTTTACCGTTTCCCGACGTTCAGGCCTTGCCAAATCCTCATGCATCTCCCCCGGGTCCTTTCGCCCGACTTTCCTCAGGTCCTACCAATTTTGCATTCATATCACTATTTTGTCATTTTCTTGTTCCTTGCTTATTTTTAACTTTTTCATGCAAGCTGTCCGGTTCATCCCTTGTGCATCTCTCTTTCGGACACCTTGTCAGACCTTTTTCTCAGACTCATGCAAACCAAATACTCATTTGTTTCCCAGCCTGCCAGTCTTTTTCTCAGATCCATCCATAGTCCATCATGCAAGTCTTTTCTTTTCCAGTTGTCTTGCTCGGCCCATTTTCAGGCTCATGCCAAATCAATCACACAAGTCGTTTGCCAGGCCTTTTCTCAAGCTCATGCAACGTCAATTTCTCACCCGTTTCTCTTCTGGACATCTTGCCAGGCATTTTCTCAAGCCTGCGCAAAGTCAATTACTCATCCATTCTTCTTTTCTTGACATCTTACCAGGCCTCTTCTCAAGCTTGCGCAAAGTCAATTACTCATCCCTCCTTATGCTCATGGTATCCTTATCTTTTGCACACTTTTTCTTCGGTAGATGGCACACCTTCCCCCCACTCAAAACGCGATGTTCCCATCGCGCGACTGGTCCTCACTCGGAGGCACGAAACCTTTGGTCCACCAACCGCAAGCCAAGGGCACAAGCCCATCCGCTTCACAAACAGAAGAGTGATCAGTTCCTCCCCAGCGGACGACGCCTCATCCTTCTACTCGGTCCGACCTTTCTTCTCTTACGTGGCGAGCACCAATACTGAGGTTCCTCCTCACGTCTGGTAGGCAGGTCCAATCCAAGCCTTTCAGGGCCTCGTCTAGCCGTACGAGCATTCCTCGCGCACCGTTCCTCCCGAGTGGTGATTTTCTGGATCCGACCTCTTCTTTTCAAGAGAGTTGGGGCTCTCAATTAGTCCACGAGTGCAGTTACGAAGACCTCGCAATTAGTCCCGAAGCGGTTGTAATGCTCCGGCGGGGTGGTGTCAATGCCCCGTGTTGGTTGTGGCTTCCACCCGGTACCACGCCCAACTCCTCCCTCTGGACAATGCTGCTCAACTTAACGCGAGCCGCCGTGGTCTATTCCAAGCGGCCATGCCGCCCCTCAACGGCATGGCGTGTGGTTGGGGAGAACAAAAAAGACTAGAAAAAAAGAATGACTCTCTCGCCCATTTGGTTCCCTCACCCTTTGACGTTTAGGCGTTCAACACGAGGTGCAACTTGAACTTCCCGACTAGAGCTCGTTGTCGAGGTCAATTCCGGACGTCCCGCACCGATCCAAGCGGTAGGTGCCTTGGTCCTTTAACCCTCATCCTCTTACAAGAGGAACAGGTCGCGCTGAGACTTTTTCCCTTACAGGGATAGAGGTCTTGGGGTCGCGGTGCGAGCACCGGTATCCCCCTCCTGCTGAGGCCAAAGACTAGAAAAAGAGAAAATCCATTTCAAGGCTATTTCCAAGCTCATTTCAAGTTGCCTAGGGTCCCCTGACTATGCAATGCAATATTCAATCCTCAATCATTCAATCCAATGCTATTTCCAAGGCTGATTCTCATAACTGGTCCGTCAGCCTCTCATCAACAAGGCCACCCACACGGCCGGTCTGGTGGTCATTCTCTCAATAGTCATTTCTCAAGGCTGACCCTTCCGTCCATCCAATCCTCAATTCTCATTCCTCAACACCCAATCTTTGTGACCGTCCCAACTGTCCTTGCCCCTCTTGGCTTTAAGGTTCCGCCTCTTTTATTCTGTCCTTCTCATTCATATTTTTTTTCCGCCTCCTTGGCAATTTCAGCGGCCGACCCACCGGCCTTTTCCATCTCTTTCATTCCTCTCATTGGCTATTTCAATGACCGACCCACTGGCCTTTTCCATTCTTCCATCCATCCATTGACTATTTCAATGACCGACCCGCCGACCCTTTTCCTTCTCTTCCATCCATCCATTGGCTATTTCAATGACCGACCCACCGGCCCTTTTCCATCTTATTGCTCATTCCAACACATTCTCAATCAATCCTTTCTCAATCCAATATGCAGGGGACCCCAGTGCCTATTTCAAAAGGAATGACCCTTGTCAAGGGCCATTCCCGAACAACCTGGTTAGGGTCGTTCTTATCCATTCTCAAGTCGAGCAACCTGGTTAGGGCCATTCTTTTCCATTCTCAAGTCGAACCACCTGGTTAGGGCCATTCTTTTTCATTCTCAAGTTGAACACCCTGGTTAGGACCATTCCTTTCCATTCTCAATGTTAGTGCCCGAGGGGGTGGGCCTCGAGGTTACGGATCCCATTTATGTCTCGGAGGTTAGAAGGTGGCCATCTCATCGCAGTTTTGTTTTGCGTGCTGTTTTCCTTTTTTCCATTTCTCTCAATTATGTACCATCCATGCGTACATCCGACTTAGCATCTAGTACTCGAGTTGGGGCTCGCGACCCCAAGCAGCACTTAGCTCACCCGGTCGTTCATCCATAACAAAAGACAGGGGCGCCCCTTCCATTTTCACTCTTCCTAATCACTCAGGCTTAGGCTATTTCTCAGACTTATTCATGACTCAGTTGGATTAGGTTCCTAGGGAAGGAGTGTTCTTCACGCCCCTTAACCCATAGGTTCCCTAACCTCTCTTGACCAACATTCAATGCCTTTGCTTGCTCGTCAATCCGTACTCACAATTTCTTTCCTCAAAAGCACAATCCTCATTCCATCCAAATTTCACAATACACCCTTCCCAACTGGTCTCATCCCATGCCCCATGTCCTTGTCTTGTGTACCCACTTTCAAAGGTAGCTCATCCAAAGGTAGCCTCAATATGCTATCTTCTAATCTTGTCACGACGCAGTCTTAGCTGACCCTTCCATCACTCATCCTTTGCAGGCTCACTCATACTATACACATTTTGCTCCAATGTTTTGCAATTGAGAATTAAAACTAGGATTTTTGCCCAACACTCAATCAACCTTTAATGCCTACTGTTGTCTTGTGCGTCATCTTGCTTGCTTCCTCGTCTACCCTGTTCCTCAGCGGGCTGTCTAACCCCCAGGCTGCAGGTCTCGATTTCTCTCCTTATCCTCACAATTTTCCGCAATTCTTCCTCGTTAAAAAAATCCAGTGGCATGGCTTCCACCCCCGCCCTTGCGAGTTCCCGAGTCTTGACAATCCACTCGTGCCTGATCACATTAGTCCATTGCTGAAACCAATGACTAGGTGTCGGCCCAAACTCGTCCTCCCATCTAAAAACCCCGTCGCCCGGCTGGTGCATTGGAGGCCGCCCCTCTTCCCTAGGCCTTGAGATCTCATCCCTCTCATCCCCGCTGCTGATTTCTACGACTTCTCGCACATCTTCCTCCTCGTCCTCCTCGTCCTCTATCTGTATGGGGCTATACCCACCACCAAGGTTCTTCGGATCGTAGGTAAAAAGGGTCTCTATCCCCGTCCCATACCCCTCGCAACTATCGTGACCACTTCGTCCTTCAAGCGGACTCTCCCTTTTCTCCTCGTCCTCCTCACGTTCATCGCGCATACCTTGTCCCCCCTCGCTTTCCTCATGCCAAGTCTCACGTCGTTTGCCCTTGTTGGCCCCTTCCTCGTTAGAGACCCGAATCTTATCTCTCATTTCTGCATTGCCTCCTTCTTCCACATTTACCCTTTTCTTCTCTCCCTCACTGTCAGACGAGATTTCAATGCCTTCTCCCTTGCGGAGGGGTGAGGGCTTCCTACACAGGCATTTCTTTCCACCCCTGCCTAACACTGGCCCACCCACGAGTCCTATGTACAACTTTCTCTTTGCCCCCCTCCTTCCTTGGCTTGGTCCTGCTTCCTCCCCTCCGGTAGGCTTGTTGATTGCCCCGCTGTCATTTTCGTCACCGAACTCCATCTTGCTTTTTTTTCTTTTAGACCCTGTATAACAAAACAACACCCGCAAAGCCCCTCATGCACCCATTCCCCCAGTCCGGTAGGCAGTTCCCCGTTTTCCCAGAAAGCTCCCAATAGTCTTCGCACCATGCCCCTATTACACATGCGAATGCGCCGCTTGTGAAGGTCCCATTTTTTTCCCGTCCGAAAACTATGGTACAATGCCCCAGCATCCCTTCCCGTTGTCGTACCGGCCAGATATTGCAAACCCCCAAGTCACGCCGCCTCTCAACCCCAGCCAGTCAAGCCAAAATCCCCAAAAAAATGACAGTCCCATGAATATGGTCAGAGACAACCCAGAGTGTGGCCAAGGATGTGGTCAGTCCTTAGCTTGTGGCTCCTCAGTTTCCTTATCCTCGGCCTCCTGAAGCCACTGTTCCACAGTGTCCCGACTCAGAAACCTGACCAATCGCTGCCCAGGGAAGGGCCCTTTCAATCCCGTTCCATTCAAATCTTCCAGTTCGAAGGTGTTCAGTCCCACCCGCTTGGCGACCCGGTAGGGGCCTTTAAACCTCTTTCCCAGTTGTCCCGACCAAGTACTTTCTAGTGTCGAGTTCCTTAGCAATACCATCTCTCCCACTTGGAGTGGCTCCTTTCTGACATTCTTAACCTGGTCCCACCTTGTCTTGTCCCTCATTCTGCTGTCTAGTACCCGGTTGGCGATGTCTTCCATGACCTCCTCATTTTTAAGGATTTGTTGACATCTTGCCTCAATTAACTCTTCAGTGGTCATTCGCGGATCATCATCTAACCTATTCCAGGTAGGTACCAAGGCTTCCACAGGAAAGTCGATCTCTCTTCCGTGCCAAAGCTCTGTCGGGATACATCCTGTTGTCCTTTTTGGGGTCATATTCTCTGCAAAGACAGCCTGCTTAAGATACCTAGGCCAGTTCCCCAGATGATCCGCTGCGAGCTTTGCAATCGTGTTCTTCAAGGTTCGGTGCCCCCTTTCCACAGGTGCATTGGCCTCAGGGTGATACGGCTCGATGAGTTTGATTGGTACGCAGAGTCTCTTAAGCATCCCCAATACCTCTTGGTTCACAAATTTCGTCCCATCGTCTGCTATAAACCTCCTGACGAACGGATGCGTCAAGTATAAATCTTCTATTCAGTCTGCCACACTCCTCCCTGTCTTCTTCTTGAGGGCGACTGCCTCCACGAACCCACTCAAGTTGTCTCGCGCATCCAGGATATACTTGTACCCGTCCGTTGATACAGGCATGACCGCAAGGTCGAGGTGGACCAGATGTCCCGGCCCTAGCACCCGTGTTGGTCTAAGCGGCTCGAAGACTCGCGCCGAGCTTCGTTTTTGGCAAATAAGGCAAGTCTGGCAGTATATGGCGACCATGCCTGCCATGCCTGACCAATAATAGAGTGGCGTTATCTTTGCAAGCGTCCCTTTGGACGACCGATGACCTCCAGCTAACCCATCGTGCATTGCCTGGATAACGTCTACTTGCTTAGATCTTCCGCATACAACCCTTCTAGGCATAGCACCTTCCTCCCTTCGGAACAAGTGTCCGCCCCTTAGGACGTACCTTTCGACTTCTTTTCTTGCTTTGATACTCACTTCTGTCGGTTGTTTGTTTCCTACCAGCAACAGCCCGATCTCCCGAAAGAGCCCTTCGTATGATTGGACGTAGAAAAACTCCTCTCCTTCCTTACCCCCATCCTTTTCTTCCTGCATCTCATTTACCACCCATTGTAACTCTTTCCTTTCCCAAGATTCCACTAAGCTCATCACTGCTTCCCGGCCTCCTTCGACTGTCATTGCTATTAGCTCCTCTTTTGGTCCCACTATCGCTCCCCACGAGTCCTCTTCTTCTCAGTGCCCTCGAGTGGTAACTGGTCCTTCTCTAAGTTCTTCTACTACGGCAGGTGCCGCCTTCTCCAAAGTCTGGATCAATAGTTCTTCAGATGTGCATTCTTCGCTCATCATTTCATTATCCACCGCAAGAGTTCCTCCTTCGTATTCGAGGAACGCATCTATGGGCTCCGCATCCTCCACCCCTTCGGGAGTGATGCAGACCCGGCTCAGCCCATCAGCCTTGTTCCTAATTCCCGCAATCCGTTCGATCTTATAATCGAACTGCCAGATAAATCCTACCCATCTCCCCACTGTCGGATCTATAGGTCTGTAATTCTTTAAGGCCCATGCAACATTCGTCGGATCGATCCTCAGGATGAACCGCCTCCCAAACAGGTAGGCCTGAAAAGTCTTAAGACAGTGCAAGATGGCTAGGACCTCCTTAACTGAGAGTACCGCCGCTCTGCGGAGTTCAGGGTTCTACTTTCAAACCTAATTGGCCTCTCTTTTCCTCCATCATCCCTTTGAATCAACACACCTCCTACGACCAAAGGTCCTCCATCCGTCTCTAGGATGAAGGGTCGTCCGACCTCGTCATTAAAACAGGGCGTGGACAGGGCAACTGTCTCGGACGTTAATATGTCCTTGAGCTTTCGGACAGCTCCTTCTCGCTCCTCCATCCAGTCCATGGTCCCTTCCTCCCTGATCATAGCCCGGATAGGCTCAGCAATCTTGGCGAAATTCTTAATGAAGATCCTCAAAAATCCAACTACGCCTAGGAATGCCCTTACCTCCGTCGTCGTGCGCAGTGGTGTAGGTCACTGTGATATCTTATCGGTCTTTGCCGGATCCGGTTTCCTGTCGTAAGCACCGCAACGAAATCCTAGTATAGTTACCTCTGCTACTGCTAGGATACTCTTTGGTCCACTAGCCGTAATGTTGTATACGAGGAACCGGCGGAGTAAGTCCTTGATGTCCTGCAGGTGGTCCCACACAAAACTTCGGATCCCTGGCTGGACTTCCGTCTCGTCCTTCTCCTGAGCGACTTTGATCGGATTGTCATCGATGTAAGGCTCACATTTCTTCGGGAACATGTCCCCGGCCACGGCGAGCATCCTGCGCTGCGCTTCGGCCACCGCATTTGTGAATCCCATAGGGGTCACTTGCATCTGTAGCTGGCCTACGGGGGTGTGCATAGCGGTGTACAGCCTGTCCCCGAGTACAGATCTATCAGGGAGTAAATGCTCCGACCGGCGTGCGATTCTGCTAATAAGTCAGCCTGAGGTAGCGAGCCAGCATCTTGGATGGTTACCGCATTCAACTTCTGCAGGTCCTGAATCCACCTTAGTGTCTTGTTAGGTTTCCGAAAGAGGAACCACCGGTTTGCGTATGGTGACGCCGTAGGCTCCGCAACGAAGGAGTCCATCTTTGCTCGAACGAGGTCTGTTACTTCTCCTGCTATCCCAAATTCATAGGATGGCCCCTTGTCATTCCAGCACTCATGTTCTACCGTGTGGATTCTGACCGGAGGGATCAGCTTTGCATCCAATCGTCCCTTCTGGTGATCACTAAAGGCAAATGCCAGGTGAAACTCCTGGCAGGTCCTTTTGATCAGGCGGCTTTCTTCTTCCGTTAAGAACCCGTCTATCCCCTATCTTCATCGTGTCAGCTACCTCATCTGGTATCCGATGTCCCTCTGTCGCCCTGCTTTCTTGGATCACTCGAAGGACCTCTTCCTCCTTTTCCATAGCCTCTTCCTTTGATGTCTCTAGCAGGATCGAGACCGGTTTTGCTTTCTTCCCTACCGGCTTGTACTTTCGAACACTTCCTTCCGGGATCTTTCTCCTAAAAAATGAACGGTCAGAATCGCCCTCGTCGCCTCTACGACTCCTGGTTGAATACTAACTAGTTTCCCATTCCTGCAATACCCCCTTTGCACCTCTCCTTCGAACTTGGCCAAGGCCGCTGAGTCCACCCCTACCTTGTGCTATCTGAGGGCCTTGATGAGTTGTAACAGATCGGGGATCTCGAGTGCGACTTCTGGCACGTCTATGCGTACTTCTTTTTGCTTGGGCAGGCTAGCACTAAGTTCGACTTCTGACTCCTTTTCTGCTACCATAACTCCTAGGACTTCGTCCTCCTGCCTCCTCTTCTTCTGGGGCAGGCCCATCTTGATCCATTCCTTCTTGTTGAATGCTTCCTCAATCATGATTTCCACCCTTTCTCTCATGCCCTGCATCCATGCGAAAGCCCCTTTTCGCGTGCTATCCTCGAACGACGGCGACCATGTTGCCAATTTTCCCTTCGGGGGATCATCTCTTCCCGTTCCAAGGAGTCGAAGGAGCTCTCCCTGGCCGGTCACGGGATCCTCTATGTCTATCATGTATGAGCCATCGTACAAGTGCATGCCTATCATCTCTACGTTCGCGCACCACGGCCTCCCGAGGATTATGTCGTGATCCATTTCCTCCATTACGGTCAACCGCTGAAATGACCAAATTGATTCCCTGACTCCTGCCTTCACAGCGCACTTCGTGACGTACCCAGCGAACGGGATTTCCCTGCCAGCTCCCCGGATGCTCCCTGTTACTTCCTTGTTTACCGTACATCCCGTGATCGTCGCGAAGTCTCTTCTTATGAGAGTGATTTCCGCTCCCCAGTCTACTAATGCGTCAGTATGATGACCCCCGATCTGGACTTTCAGCTTTCCTACGGGCAGTGCATGAAAGCTAAGCTTTGTCCCGGGTGGTGACCTCATGACTTCGCCGCCCTCTCGGTTGGGCAAGCTTAAGCGGATGTCTGCAAAAGCTTTTTCGAGATCCTCCAAGTCCCCGCGACTCCTCTGAAGGTTAGCCACTTCTTGCGGAGCTTCCTCCTCCTTCTCCCCCCCCGGTAACTCGGGGTTGTCGTCTATTTCTACTCGCCTCCGAGTCAACAGTTGTCTAAGCTTGAGCAACCTAGGTTTAACTTGCAGCATGGTCTGGAAAGACACCGACACCATGGTTCCTAGCAACTTGCTAATGGTGTCGTCGATCTCAGGCGAGTTTAAGATCGGGATTTGATATCAAAACTTCTTCTTAGCAGCGATAACCTTGTCCGCAGGCTCCTCTTCCCTAGGCTTCCCATAGACTTTCTCGGGTTCCTCGGCCTCAGGCTCTGCCTGGAGTCCGGAGCTTCCGGCGACCTCCTCCATAATGGTGTCACAGTTTATCCTTCTCCCAGTCATTCCTAGTCGAGTGGTCGCGTTTACCCTATCACGTTCATCGCTTTCCAAAATAAAGTTGACCTGCGGCCCACGGCCCCGCTGTTGATCCCAAACGATATCGACCACCGGCTCCGCTTCTACTGTCGTTATCTCTAATCCGTTGAGCATGATAATGGCTCGCCGCATCCCTCCTGGCGAGTTCCAGTTCACCCGTTCCCCTTGTGGTCCAAATATCTCCCCCTTTAATGACCTCGTACACCTTCTTTTCAGAATATCATGGTTGAGCTTTGGGCACGCGCGCACATAATGTCCTATCACGGTACAGTACTTGCATTGCTCGTTAGCAGGATCTCTCCGTCCGAATCCCCGGTTTGCTACACCTGGCAGAACCACAGCTTCCTGGGGAGGGAGGGCAGGTCGGGATACTTGCGCCTGCATAACCAGTAGCGCGCCTTCCATCCTTTCAATCTTATTGTCGACCCCGTGCACCCGTTCATGTAGACTTTCAATCCCCTTCTTTACCTTGTCGCCCGTCCTACCGGTCAGATCTATGATCTCTCCTTCCTTGAGCAAGGCCAACGTCTCTGTTACTACCGTTTTCTCATCCAGATCCGTTACTGTGCTAAAATCAACATCCCGCGTGTTTACGAACTTGCTCGTCTGTTGGTAAGCTGACAGGATTTTGTCTTTGTCGAACTCGGAGAACTGCCTGAGGAAATATTTGCTCATTATCCGGTTCGTAACCCCAGGGATCCTTAGTGCTACTAGAGTAAATTCCCTTAGAAAATCATTGTACGTTGCGAAGTTCTTCCTCTGAACTGCCGCTAGGTCGGCCTCCGTTGCCATTTTCTCTGCCGCTAGGTACTTCCTCATCATCACATCCCGGGTCTCCTTCCAAGATCGGCTTGCGGCTACAATGGCCATTATGTCCCGTCCTAGGCTTAACGACACATGTTGTCCTAGGTGGTCCATCTTTTCCTCCTCGGTCCACTTTAGTAACGCAGCTAGGTTCTCGTAGTCGATCAGAAACTCCGTGATGTTTGCTCCATCGAAAGTCAGCTTTTTCTTGGCGTCCGCTAGATAGCCTTGATTTTTGTTTAGTGCTCGCGCGAGGGACGACACTATCTTCTTAAGGCCGCCCTCGGAGCTGCTGGCCTCGCCTGCCATACTATTATCCGGACTTTCCTTGCCGGCCTTCTGTCCCTCCCTGGTTTTCATAGTTCCTTCCGGGTCAAACCATCCCAACACTCTTTCCCTAAGGCTCCAAAGTCCTTCGCATCCTCGTGCTACTGCCGGCGTGATCGGCAGGCAGCTAGCCCTACTATCCATGGCTGGCGGAGTCGTAGCCTTTTCTGCTTCCATCCCCGGAGAGTTCTCTCTCTCTTTCCTTCTCTTGCTCGACGTTCCCCCACGGTCACTACCTTTATCCCCTTGTCCAGTCCCACCTTGGCAGGTTTTCTGTTCGTCCCGGGGTTCCTCCTGCAGAGGACCTTCCTCGTTCCCAGTCATCATTTCCTCAATCAATCTTGCCTTGTATTCCGCGGTCCTCTTGTCTATCTCGGCTAGTCTGCGCCTCGTATCCGTGATCCTTACTTCCTTGGGCATGGCTCCTTCCGAGTTTCGGGGGCTTGTCCTATCCTTATTTCTGCCTTCCTTGGTCCCCTGGGTCCCTTGCCTGCTTCCCCCGACTTTCCCCGAGCTTTCCCCTGTGGAGATTTCCTTCCGGTTCCCTTTGGTACCATCCGGATTTATCGATTCTTTGTCCTTCTGCCCCCCTTCGCTTTGCGCGGCACTGCCTTCTAAGCTTGGTTCTCCTTCACTCTTACGGTTATCTGTCTCCTCCTCCGTTGCCATTTTGCCTAGTTCTGCATAAGCCAAAGAATTCCCAGGACACACGCAATGCGAGGTATTTAGGTTCCCTAGGCTCCCAGCTCTGTTGGCTTATCTTTATAGCCTCCTTTCCTATCCCTGTTTCCTGATTGCCCTTCCTTAAGGAGGAGCCACGACTGGCCCTGCCGCCCAGCCGAGCTATGAACGTGACTGGGCTTCCTTTATCACAGGCTTGTTTGTAGTGCCCTTGTCTCGTCGGCCGACGCGAGGGAGTCCGGGTTAGGCTTCCTGCTAGGGGAAGTCTTCCCGAGCAGCGTTTCCCGTTTTTGACCTTCAGGGTTATGGTCAATCATTAGGAGTCTGCCCCCCCCCTTCTTTGTTTTTCTAGTGGGTTTTAGCCATCCAGGTCCGAGGCCCCTTTCTTATTCCCATCGGCGAACTTCCGTACGCAGCGAACTATACTCGATCTGCCCTATTGACCCGCCTGCGGATGCTAATCCTGCTCTCACCCTCGCGGCTCTCCTGGTTCGGTAGGCTCCTCGAATAGTTGAGCCACCCCCGTTAGATAATTCTCCCCTATCTCGATTTCCCTTTGGATTATGCGTTCGCACCCTGTCCAGTCTAGCCGGGGCGCATAAAACATCAGGATGTGGATGACTTCTAGTAATTCGTGGGCCCTGTTTCCCCAGAACGGCCCGTGCTCCACAGCGACATCGTAGAACATCCCAATGGTAGGGGAGGGAAAGTGGCCTGCCCAGACTATCGCTGAGTCTGCCAGCTCCCGCGCCCTTGCGAGGCTTCCGAAGACGAGGTCTATCATAAAACGGGGCACTCGGCATCTCAGCGGTGTGGTCGGTGCCCTGAACTCCCTCCAACCTCCCATTTCCATCCGGGTTAGCAAGCCCACGTTCCTTCTTCCCCTGACCGATTGTCCTATTCGGGTCAACGTCCGGGCGGCCCTTCGAAAGACCGGCGCCAGCTCGTGACCTTGTGCTATCTCTACCCCCAACGAGTGTCAGCCGATCTCAGGCAGATACATGGTCCCGGTAACTTCTAGATTGAAAACAGATCGTCCCCGGGTCCTCGGTTGAGTCTCATCCCTGTCCACCGACATTCTACCAACATGAAGGCGGCGTCCCTTCCCTAAGTCACGACCCGCCATTCTATGTCGAACCCCCGATAGGTAGAACTCGACGGGAGGGATACTTCCCATCGTCCACCGTTGTTCCAGGGCGGTCCGGGGTACCGGGGCTGGCGTTCCATTCGCACACGGGGCTGGCGTTCCATTCGCTCACGTCTTGCTGCCATTGTTACCTTGGTGATTCCCTGCATAGTCCATATAGAAAGGGTTACATCCAATCTTCAGAATCTGCCCACCTACTGCCTCCCTTGGCCTTCGTGTTTTCATTTCTCTTTTCTAGTCCCAACTATCCCTCTATAGGAGGAGCCACGACTGACCTACTACTATGTGAGTGAAAAGCTTGAGCTAGACAAGATCAAAACACAAGATTGGAACATGAGATCATTCAAGGAAGAATCGAAACTTCACCTACTACTATGTGAGTGAAAAGTATGAGCTAGGTAAGATCAAAACACAAGATTTGAGCATAAGATTATCCACGGGACTTCACCTACTACTATGTGAGTAAAAAGCATGAGTTAGACTAGCCTCTAGGAAGGAGAAGGAGAAGAAAAAAAAGAAAAAGAGGAGGAAGAAAGAGAAAGAGATGAAGAAGAAGGAGAAGAAGAAGAAGAAAAGGAAGAAGAGGAGGGAGAAGAAGAAGAAGAGAAGGAGAAGAAGAAGGAGAAGGAGAAGAAGAAGAAGGAGAAGAGGAAAAAGGAGAAGAAGAAGGATGAAGAAGAAGGAGAAGAAGAAGGAGAAGAAGAAGAAGGGAAGAGGAGGAAAAAGAAGAAGAAGAAGAAGAAGAAGAGAAAGAACAAGGAGAAAGAGATGATGGAGAAGGAGAGGAGGAAGGATGGAGGAGGAGAAATAAAGAAGAAGAAGAAGAAGAAGAAGAAGAAGAAGAAGAAGATGAAGAAGGAGGAGAAGAAGAAGAAGGAGAAGAAGAAGAAGAGGGAGAAGAGTCTCCTCCTTTCCACTCACCTTCTTGATGTCTTGGAGATGGAGCCACAATCTTGATGAGCCTTTTTCTCTCCTGCACAAGTACCACCTTGGCTATGGCTTCCTTCTTCCTCAAGCCCCTCTCTCCTTCCTCTCTCAACTCCACCCAAGCTATGGCAAGCTTCTCCCACTATGGCTATGGAGTCCTCTCTTCTAGAAGGCCTAATGAGACTCCCTCTAGCCTCTCTCTCTTCCTCACACCCTGGGGGGCTATGGCGGATCACCTCCCTAGGTCAGCCTCATCTCCACTAACCTCTAGAGCTCTCTCTCCTTGCTCACAGTCTCCTCTAAGCTCTCCAACTGGTAGGGGTTCCCCTCTCCTCTCTCCAAGTCAGAAAGTGCTCCTATGAGCTCACTTGGGCAGCATGGGCACTCCTCATGCAAATGTGAGTGTAGCGGACTGAATCCTCAGCTTATGTAGGCTGAAACCAGCACTCCGGCCAACCCATGGGCCTCCCCATGTGCCTTGAGGTGAACCGAGGTACCCCTAAGGCAAAATTCCGTACCCGGACCTCATTTTGGCCAAGTACATGCAGTCTGAGTGATTGGTACCAACTCGGATTGCCTCTTGGTCTCCTTCAGCCTCCTTTTCATTTCCAAAATGCTGCCCCCTTGGGTCCTAATGCCCAAGGGGCAGCCTCACTTGAGAGAAAAAGGCCTAGTGGGCCTTTTTCTCGATTTTTTCAGTTTCTATCCCATTTTTGGTAGGCCGAGGTATTTTCCCATGCCTCAGTGCAGTTTCAGCCTTGGATCTGGCTGAGATCCAAGGCCAACAATATTTCGAGCTACCCCCAAGTAGCCCTTGCTTCAAATTTGGGCCCCTAAGTTCAATTTTTCAACTTAAGGTGCATCTAACTCTCTTTTTGGGCCAAATGCACACTTTTGTCTCTTTCCCTCTTTTGTTTCTTTCCATTTTGGGTTGCTACCTCATTCCGGAGCTACCGTTTTGGGCTGGCTCACAAAAAACGGCTAGTTTCTCTCCAGCATGAGATCTGATCTTAGATCCATGGTCCACAAAAAAAACGGTCGTCTCCCCTTTGCATTTTCTCTTATTTTTCTCTTTTTAATTCAGATTTTGTGGAGATATGGCCCCGCGGGCCATATCTCTGCAATCCGGATTGCACTCCCCCATTCTAGGAGGGATGAGGTCATAGTACGGACCTACCAGTCCCTACTATGTAGGTCCCAATAGACCGGCACACTCTCCTCCACTCTTTTCTCCCCTTTTGTCTCATTCTCCCTCCATTTTCTCTCATTTTCTTTTCTTTTTCTTTTATTTTTGACGCGATAAGTGTCAACTAGTTGTTGAGTCTTTTTCTAGGCCATGGATCCTCATCCATGGCCAGATTCAGACTCAGCAGTTGACCATTATATCTCGGATTTCAATAATGGTACCCCCATGCCCCTAGGGGGCTCCATTTTGTCTCTGTTAGTCCCAATTTTGAGCCCCCTTTGCTCCGATTTTTTTTGGACAACCTTTTTCCCATGTTGAGCCCCATGAGACTCTATTTTTTCATGCCTAGCTAGTCCGGGATAACTCGGACTTCTGGGCAGCCCTACCCTATTTTCTCATGCCTAGCTAGTCCGGGATATCTCGGACTGCTGGGCAGCCCTACCAACACCATTATTTCACTCTCTTTTCTCTCATGACTCTCTCACTTGTCCCCACTAGTGCTTGCACTAGTGGCGCTAATATTTTCCACTGTCTAAATCCTCGACCCCGACGGTGCCATTTGCTTGTGCGATTATTTCTTGTGTTGGCTCATGGTTCCCTTGGGACATCTCAATTCCCCGCCACTTTCCTCCGTACTAGTTCCGTTTTTTTTTCCCAGCGGTAGTTCCGCCGGTGCGTGTCCCGTTTTTCGACTATTAGTATTTGGGCCCACTTGGTCGTCGACAACATCCCGGACGGTGTCCCATTTTTTTTTGGGGACCTCCTTGCCATTAGTGGTTCAAATATCTCTTCCTTAGGTGCCACATGTGTGCCAATTTTTCTTGGCGTGAGATCTCATCTCACGGTTGCCGTTTACCGTCTCTACTTGCCCCATGCCGAAATCACTTCTTTCTAGCCGTTTGGGCTTGCCGTGGCTTATTTGCCCTTAGCCTAGGCATCCTCATGCAGTCCGTTATTTCTCAGACTGCAATCATGGCCATTTCCCTAGTCCCACAACCCTACAACTTGCCCCATACTAGAAGAAAATGAAGCGTTTGATTCCGAAGTGCATCCGGGCTCAATATTGGCTCCGGATGCACTTAAAACATGTGTTTTGCCTTCCCATGTAGTCCGTTGCAACTCGGACTGCAATAGGGGCCAATTCCCTAGCCGCAATGCCCCACAACTAGCCCTCTATTGAAAGAATAAGAAACGACCAACTTTCAAGTGCAGTCGGGCTCAATTTTGGCTCCGGATGCACCTAAAACATATGTTTCTCCTCCCCCATGTAATCCGTTGTATTTCGGTTGCATGGGGCCTTGATTTTTCTTGATTTTCTCTGCAAAATCAAGAGAAAATCAAGATTCTTTGCAACCGCCATATTCCAAAATGTATCTGGTCACGGATGCATCTCCCTAAGTGGCCGTTTTGTACCGTTAAGGCCTTTTTCTCTTTTCTTTTCTTTTCTCTTTCTTTTTCTTTTCTTTTCCTCTTTTCTTGGACAGTAGGGACCTACCAGTCCCTCCTTGTGGCAGTCCCTACTGACGGCCAACTCACTCACTCCCTCTCACTATTTTTGTCTTATTCTCCCACATTTTATTTTATTTTCTTTCTTTTTTCTTAGCATGCCAAGTGTCCAGTGATCGTTAAACCCTTTTCTAGGCCCTTCCTCTTAGTTTTGGCCCTTCCTATGCCCAAGGTGCAGTCTGTTATATCTCGGACTGCAATAATGGCCTCCTCATGCTCATTCCCTCTACTTCTATTTTTCTCCCACAGTGACCCCTCCTACTTCGATTTTCTCCCGGAGGCCTATTTTTCACATGGAGTCTCTTTTGGCTTCATTTTCTTGAGGGGGGCTAATCCGAGATTTTTCGGATTGCTCTCATGCCTCCCACTTCATGTTTCTTTGCTTTTCCTTTTCCTTTTGACTTTCCCGGTTGCTACCGCTAGTGCTTGCACTAGTGGTGCTAATATTTTTTGTCGTCAAGATCTTGATCTTGACGATGCATCTTGTCTTACTTGTTTTTCTCCTCATGCCGCTTTGCCGTTTCTCCTGGGGCCTTCATATGTCCCCGCCACTCGTCCCGTCGGTGGTCCCAGACACTTTGTCCCGCCGGTGGTCCCCGACACTTAGTCCCGCTAGTAGTCCCCGACACTTAGTCCCGCCGGCGATCCCCGACACTTAGTCCCGCTGGTGGTCCCCGACACTTAGTCCCGCCGGCGTTCCCCGCCATATTTTGTCCCGGATACCGTTACTTTTACTTAGCCCCGTGTGGTCCCTGATGCCTTTCCTCAAGGTGTCCCACGTTCTTCGGGCGTCTACCGCCCTATGGTGGCCCCTCTCCCTTGCTTTTTCTTGGGCCTTGGGTATGCTAGTTTTCTCCGGCCGCGGGGCCTCCAACCCGAGGCTCCCGTTAATTGTCGTAGGTGGCCCCCATGTTGGCTCCTTATTCTCTAGCGTCCCACGGCCTCCGGGGTCATCCACCTCTCGGCTCCCTCATTCTTTTGTTGTTGTCGTGCCGTGTTCGCAGGGTCAATGGCCCCTTGGCCTTAGTCTTGCGAAATTCCAACGGCCCTCGTGGCCTCATGCTATGTTCTATGTTCCCCTGTCCTCACACTCACTTGCTTGCCATAGCCGGTTCTTTCCGCCTGCGGTTCTCAACCCAGGGTATAACTCCCCTCCTACGGCCTAGTCCTTTATCTTTTATCTCTCTCGCCTCCTTACTCCTGATTTCTCTGTCGTGCATAATTTGGCTATGTACAGGCTCTCGAGTGATGGGATGTTATTCGGGACCCTTAAGGTCAGCGTTTTCTTCTTTTTTTTGCTTTCGAGGAGGGTTTCAACCTTTCCGGTTACGATGGTCATCGCTGTCTTATCCCCGCATTGGGTTTTACAGAATGCGAGTTTGCCTACTATCACATCTCGATCGGCGCAGGCGCAACAGTAGCAAGGGTTTTTCTTAGAGATCGAACCTTCGTTCGGTATTAAGGAATGCTTATACTTCGCCGCGAGTGGTTAGGTAAGGTTCGCATCTGCCCCAGTCGACCCGTCTTGGCTGCGTGTGCCCCCTCCCTACTTCCCAGACTATGCGCTTTTACCGTCCCTTCCCCGTTTTGCAGCGACGTGCCCTAGTCGACCCGTCTTGGTTGCGTGTGCGCCCCTCCCTACTTCCCAGACTATGCGCTTTTACCGTCCTTTCCCCGTTTTGCAGCGACGTGTTTGACCGTCCGGCTCTGACGGTCCTTTCCCATTTCCATCGGTGAGCCCCTCTATGTAATAGCGCACACTTTATTCGCCATACTGGCTCGCTTCCTAACGCTAGTCTTGCTCTCGTCCCCGTGGCCCTTCTGGTTCAGTAGGCTCCTCGAACAGTTAAGCTACCCTTGCTAGATAACTCTCCCCCATCTCAATTTCTCTCCGAATTATGTGCTCGTATTGTGCATAGGATAACCGCGGCAACCTGAATATCAGAATATTGATAACCTCCAGCAGCTTTTAGGCCTGGTTCCCCCAGAACGGCCCGTGCTCCACGGAGATGTCATAAAACATCCCGATGGCTTGAGGTGGGAAGTGATCTATCCAGACTATTACTGAGTCTGCCAGATCCTGCGCCCTAGGAAGGCTCCCAAAGATGAGGTCTATCATGAATCTGGGAACCCGACATCTCAGCGGGGTTGTCGGTGCACTAAACTCTCGCTAACTCCCTACTTCCACCCTGGTCCGTAAGCCCACGTTCCTCCCACCCCTCTGATTGATTGACCTATCCGTGTCAACACCCGGGCGGCCCTCCGGAAGACCGGGGCTAGCTCGTGACCCTGTGCTATTCCTACCCCCAGCGAGTGCCATCCAATTTCGGGTAGGTACAAAGTTCGGTTACTTCCAAATTGGAGTATAGGTCATCCCCAGGTCCTCGGTTAAATCGCATCCCGGTCCACAAACATTCCACCATTACGAAGGCGATGTCCCTTCCCAAGGTAATGGCCCGCCATTCTACGTCGATTCCCCGGACTTCGACGCTTGCCGAAGGGGACACTTCCCACCCCCTTCCGTTATTCCAGGGCGGGCCAGGGTACCGGGGCTGGCGTGTTGTCCGAACGCATCTTGCCGCCATCGTCGATTGGTGACTTCCTGCATATCCCAAACAGAGAGGATTATAGATCGTCTTCAGCAACTGTCCACCTACCACCTCCTTTCCCTTTTATGCCCTCATTCTCCTTCTCTGGCCCCTACTATTCTTCCTTTCTTAGTTTGTCTTTCAGGGGGCAGCATCCTCCTCTGGCAGCTCGTACAACCGGTACAGATCGTCTAGGTAAGTCGGGCCCCGGCCTACTTCCCGCCGGATGACGCCCCACAAGACGTGGTCATTGATTAGTGGGACCCTTGGCCTTGTTGTCAAAGTTGCGTGTAGTATACGTAGTACTTCATACCTCTCCCCGTTATCGAACGGCCCCATTTCCAAAAAGATTCGGTAGTATTCCCTGTAAGTCATTGATTCTTCGAAAGTTAGGTCGGCAAGGGCCGCTACTGCCTGCCTGACGTGCGCCTCGCCACCCATCCTTTGCAGTATAAAGGGCGGCTGCCTCATTCGTACGTTTGCACTAGGTAGAGTAAAGGTTTCTACCATAGCCACCCTTAGATCCGCCGTTACTTCATCACGCTCAGGATCGGCGAACTCAAACCCTGTCCACCATACCAGTTGCCATGCGCCCCCAAATATGCTCAGCGGGTCTTCCTCTGATGCTAACATGACCCCGAAGGTGCGCCACCCATCCTTTGATAGGTACAACCGCCCCCTCGCACATACGTGCCCTCGCGGATCCGGATTCCAACCGCCCTGCTCCCCTTCCGCATGCCATTCTACTTCGGTTACCAGGTACACCATGTTTTTCGAAAGTTCGATTTCAACCCAATCCACTATAGGATTCCGGGCTTCGTTTCGGGTGGGTATGCTGATTTCTATGCCACCATCCCGCTCTCTCGGCGGCTCGATCCCCAGTGGCCGGTCTCCAAGGAACGTCCTTCTTCGGGTCATTTCGTACTGTCCTTCTCGTCTTGGTTCCTTGCCTGCGATCAGCAACTGCGCCCACAGTAGCCGGACGCCCCTCCCTGTTTTAATTCTCCGGCACGCTCTGCTAAACTAATGTGCATGCTTCCTACCCTACGTTACCCCCAAGTTTACATGCATCCCCCACTTTTTGGTTCCCTCATGGCTTCCGACCTTCCAGTCTTTTAGTCGAACCACATTACTTCAAGTAGTTTAAAAACATCATCCACACAGAACGAAGCGGCCGTCGCCTCCCGGCTAATTATGGTGTCCCAGGCCTCCGCGTCTGCCTCTAAACGATCACTTACCTATTTTCAAAATGATGAGAACCTCCCAGGCTCTGTCGCCGTAGAAGGGACCGTACTTCAACGAGGTCCTATAAAACTGTTCAATGAACCAGACACACTCTATATGTGTCCATTCCATGGAATCGACCACATTTAAAATGTGGTCAAAAGGCCCAAACCAATCGGCCACAAACTCTGGCACCCAGATCGTTGTTCGCAGGCTGGGAGACTTGAGTTCCTTCCATCCTCCCATCACGACCCTACTACTGACTTCATCCCACCCTTCGTTAGCGAACCTCTCGCCTTCCTTTCGGGTCCTTGCCTCTGCATTTCCCAAAAGCCACATCAGATCATGTCCCGCTGCTAGCGTAGTGCAAAATAATTGTCACCCCTTCTCGAAAAAAACGATCGTTCCGACTGATTCCACCTTTCCTTCCGCTATCTCATCCCATCCTTCCTCTTCCCTTATTGGGTTCCAAATCCATTCTATCCAGACGTACGATAGTTCCGGGGCAACTTCAAATCCAACCCAATCGCACGTGGTTCCTCTCCATTTGTTTTCCGCCAGTATAGGCATTTATATCCCCCCTCCGAGTTGCCTTGGCTCCCATCCTTTGAAAATGCAGTCCATCAGCAACTGCTCTCTAGCCATCATTTCTTTCCTGCACAGCGCCGACCACTCATCTTTCCTAAATAAGTTTCCCTCCTCAGAAATCACAGTCCTCTATCTCATCCCCCTCACCGTCGTCATTGAGGTCATCCTCTTCATCGTAGAATAATTCTCTCACCCCTTGTAGGAAGGTCTCCCCTACGGCCACATTCCTGTAAACTATCCCCCAATGTACTGGGCATAGACATTATCTATGCTGAGGCAGTTCAACATCTCGGCCAGTTCCCTCGCCCAATTTCCTTCAAAGGGCCTCATTTCCACCGACAGCCGGAAGAAATCCTGCCTGGCGCATTGGTACAGCCCGAGGTTTGTCATGGACTGACATATCTGTACCAAACCTACTCCGGGTTTCGAATACCGCGTCCACCAAAAAATGAGGTAGCACACATCTCATTGTTCTGACGGGTCGTCTCACATTCCCCCTATCCCCGAGTTCCACTCGCACATCTACCCTTTCCATTTCCATCTCTGCCCGCTAACAGGCGGCCCATACAACCTCCCTTTCTGCCTTCCTAAACAATTCGTCCGGTGCGGTCCCAAGTACCAAGTCCACGACCATAGCATTTTCCCCATCCTGCGACAAGTAGACCCACCCTCGGGCTTCCACTGTCCCTCGGAATTCCAAATCCATCAAGCTCGGTGACAATCTTGTCATACTGACCTTAGTCCATATCGTCTCTATCTAGAGGAACGCGTCCTCCTCGTCCAACATTACAGTTTGGTAGGCTGGCTCTAGGTCTGTCCATGTTCCTACTTCCTGGAGGACGACAGATACCCCGTCCTTTACATCTACCGACATTTCCGGGCCGCTGTAATAGATTGGAGACGACAACCACCGCACCATTTTGTTTTCCCACCACCTGATTCCTGTTTCCATAAGAGAGCACCGAACGGCCCCTCCGCTCAGGTCAATCTACGTCCTAGATGAGAATTATTTCAGAGTGCCACCTTCCCAAAGTACCTCCGGTCGGCCATCATATCCTACATTCTTCTCTTGGTTCCCTTCCAGTTGACCTTTCTCCTCCTTCCTTTCAATCATCTCTTACTCGTGTAAACTTAGGCAGGGAGGTGGGAATAGACTAGAATCATTGCCCCGTCCAACAACTCAAACCTCAGCCAACCTTTACAGAGGGGGAATACAAAAAAGAAAGTTCAAGCAATCTCACACATAGACCGGTCACCTCCTCACCAGTCTTCCTCAATGTGGTGTCTCCGCAGGTACTTTTGGTAGAGTTTTATCCCATACCTCAACTGCAGCTCAACCGTCGCGAGCGTGGTACCCACGCTCCAGGCAGGGTGTTACCACTCTCCATTCGCCCGAAATACCCCATCCCGTTTTGCCGCTCTTGCATACCCCCGTTGGCACCGGGAATCACCCTCAGTACCCCATTAGGAGCAAAAGTCATTCGTTCGGGCATTCACTTCCATCGGTCCGATAAGAATCAGCCTTCCGCCCCCTGTACTACGAGAGGCTACTATTTGTCTCTAAGGATCCCTCCTTGTCCCACATGCAGCGGTCCTCCTCCGTCTGCCGACAACCAGCCGTCCCGCCTGAGGAGACGTTTCGCATCATGCCTGGGCAAGATGCCGAGCCATGCTCGGTCCGCCTGGGAGGGAGTGCTACTAATCAATTGATGAAACCGACTCCTGCCTGACAGGCCGGTGGCCCAACCTCCCACACATGAGACTCGGCGGCACTACAATAGAAACAACTTTTCGCAACCCGCCCCAGCTGATTCGGATCCTTTCCTTCCGAAAGGCAGGACGCTCAATTTCCTCTCATGCAGATCACAAGTCCCAAGTGAGACACACATAGTATAAGTGTCCTTCCCTTGGTGCACCCAGTGCTTCCTACCCATACCTCACAATTTTTCTCTCAGGACAACGAGTGTCACTCCCCTTGCTTCCATACACAGTGGCTGGTTCCTTTTCGTGAGAGTCTTCAAGGGTGAGCTAGTTTTCTTAGGAGTCTAGCAACTCCCTTCATTGGGCCCTGGCCGAAGCCGAAGCACCAACCGCCTGTCAGGTAACAGGAGCCCTTCTTTCACACGAAGAGGAAGGGTCGACCTGTGACTTGCCCGAGGCTTCTCCGGACCGGCGAACGCCAGCACCGGAGGAGGGTCTAGAGCTACTCCACAAAGGAGTGAGCTGATCAAGTGTGTAGCATGCATGTTATACCTCCAGGTCTGGCCATGCCATGCGCCCAACCACTCTCAAATTTGATTCTCTCAAAGGGAAGAGCAAGTCCAAGTCCACTTTCTTTCTCTTTGGTTGTGTACACGGTCATGCGTAGGGCGCCCCCTTCCCAGAATCACAGGAGTCAGTTCAACCCTATACCCGGCACCTCGACCATTTTTTGTAGGGTCGTACCCTGTTAGACTTTCGAGTCTGAGTCAACCCCGCTGCGGGTCCCAGTTGGCTCTGCTCCGCCCGATCTCATGCTCAGGGCGCGGAGCGTTCGTCACAGAGGCACCCCCACCTAGTGTTCTGCAATGGATGGGGACGGGTCATTTTGCGAGAGAGCTTCGACATTGGGGATGTAGCTCCGCCCTCTCGCCTGATGGTAGACTCACAAAAACTTTTTGCCAATCACGATTTTTCTTGATGCTTTGAGGTGTTATCATGCAATTGCTCCTTCCAATGCTCAAGCAGTCCAGGGGGTTTATTGAAATTCTTTCTTCTTTTATGCACAGGCCAAGCGTCATCCTTGGGCCACGCATGCATTCACTAAGTCAGGAGTCCTCAAAACCTTATTGAGCGTGCGGCTGCCCTTCGGCTCGGGCCCGCGGACCATGTCTCGCGGTCCCCTTACGTCTCCCTAGGGCTTTGCCTGCTCCCCTCTTTTGCCGTCCCACCCGTGGCTTTCATTGTCACGTACATCAAGCACGTCTCTCTTTGTCCAGCCTTTGCATTTTCCTGTACACCCCTTAGTCTTTTTGGGGCCTCATCCCGCATACATGCCCAAGTTTTTCATTTTAGTCTAGGCAGCCTTCTCGGCTGCCTTACGTCTTGCAGTTTGCTGAAAACAACGTTGTTTTGCACAACCATGCTCAAGAACTTATTCAAGGGCAAGGGTCAAGTCCACAACCCGTTTGAGCTCAGTCCCCCTTTCTCTTTGCCGCCCGGCACATCCGGGGCCCAATCCCGCTCAACTGACTCTTTACGCTACTCACCTGCATATTCAAACACGATTTACGCAAGGCATCCCCCACATGGGGTCAACACATAATCCCTCCCGCAAGCCTAAGTTCAATTTCCCTTAGCGCTTTGTGCTTTTTTTTCCCTTCCTTAGTCCAAGCCAATTTCTTCCCTTAGTCATGCAGTTGGGGTAATGGTTGAGTCAACTGACCTTGACAAAAGTACCAACTCTTTCTAGTATTTTTTTCGGACTTACCTCCTTTCAATTACTCAAGCGTCTTCTCCCTTTCCTTCTTGGCAGCACAAGGGACCGGCAGCCCTCCCCTTGCCCACTTTCTCCACCAAGTGAGAGCAGATTTTTTTCACCGTTCGTTCCCTGGCAATGTAACAAGTGACTAGGGGAAGGTTAGTTATACGCCAATAGGGGAGAGGGGGACGGGTAAAAATCAAGGTTTTTCGAGTGTGAGAGAGGGATGACAAAGGGGAGAGGGAGGCGGTAGTGAAGGAAGGAGAAGAAAGGCAAGAGAAAGGAGGAGGAAAAGGATAGGGGAGGAGGAAGCGAGCGAGCGAGAGAGAGAGAGAGAGAGAGAGAGAGAGAGAGAGAGAGAGAGAGAGAGAGAGAGAGAGAGAGAGAGNAGAGAGAGAGAGAGAGAGAGAGAGAGAGAGAGAGAGAGAGAGAGAGAGAGAGAGAAAGAGAGAGAGAGAGAGAGAGAGAGAGAGAGAGAGAGTTCCTACTCCTAGTCAACTCGCCCCCTACTTGTCCTACCGTCCTACCCAAGGTCCTCTTTCCACACCTTGCTTCTTTGTGCCCCCCCCGTAGGTCCTGACCTTTGGTTGGTGAACGAGGTGAAGCCGGAAAGGCGACTGAGGCGGTCGGATATAAAGGATGGTTGAAAAAGATGGAGGAGGAAGATGGCGCGATGTGGTTGGCTATGGCGGACGGGCGAAGGAGATGGAGGAGGGAGATGGTGCGAGGTGGTTGGCTATGGTGGATGGGTGAAGGAGATGGGAAAGGAGGATGGTGTGAGGTGGTTGGCTATGGTGGATGGGTGAAGAAGATGGAGGAAGATGGTGTGAGGTGGTTGGCTATGGTGGATGGGTGAAGGAGATGGAGGAGGAAGATGGTGTGAGGTGGTTGGCTATGGCGGATGGGTGAAGAAGATGGAGGAGGGAGATGGTGCGAGGTGGTTGGCTATGGTGGGTGGGTGAAGGAGGAGGAGGAAGATGGTGTGAGGTGGGTGGCTATGGTGGATGCGTGAAGGAGATGGAGGGGGAAGATGGTGCGAGGTGGTTGGGTATGGCGGATGGGTAAAGAAGATGGAGGAGGGAGATGGTGCGGGGTGGTTGGCTATGGTGGGTGGGCACCGGTCCCCCCGCCACTGAAAACCCCTACTCCCTGTGAGTTAGGGCCGGGTTGTACGGAGGGGCGACGACCATACGGAGGCGCCGGGTTGTACGGAGGCCGACAGGTCCAATCCCGCCATTTTGCAAGCGGCAACTTCGCCGATTTTTTGTGCTCAGAAAAAACGATCCAAATGTCTGAAAATTTGAGGGTCCATAGATTAGGTCGTGATCTTTCAGGGAAAAATATCAGGGGGAAAAAAATCATTTTGACGGTGAAATATTCGCTGCGCCGATTTGGTTTATTTTCGATTTTTGTCGCAAAGGAGGCCCGCCCGGTTTTCCACGCTGTACTACCGGTACCCGTCGTGAAATGGCACTACCGGTACCCCTGAGGCTTTCTGACGTCAGGAGGACCGGTGGTTTAAGGAGGAGGAAGATAGTGTGAAGTGGGTTGCTATGGCGGTTGGGTGAAGGAGGAGAAAGATGGTGTGAGGTGGGTGGCCATGGTGGACGGGTGAAGGAGATGGAGAAGGAAGATGGTGCGGGGTGGTTGGCTATGGTGGATGGGTGAAGGAGATGGAGGAGGAAGATGGTGTGAGGTGTCCGATACTTCGTCCTACTTTACGCGTCCGACCTTGTCTCCCTAAGTTTTCCCTTGTCCCAGACTTCAAAAAAACTTCACACTTGCAGTACTAGTCCTACAACAGATATGCAGAAAGTACAGACTTGTAGAAAACACAGACTTTAGAAAACAAGGTCTTTGCAGATCTGCAGATCTGCAGATTTTCCAGATTTTGTCATTTTCGCCATTTTTGCCTAAGGAGGGAGAACCGAAAAACACAGGCTTGCATTTCCTAACCTAAACAAGGTCAGAATCAGTCCTATTTTGGTGGGCTCTCTGTTTGTGCCCTATGGAAGCACCCTACCAAATTTGGTCGGATTCCGTCGTCGTTTGCCCCTACTTGCTGTTTTCGATCGACGTCCGGGCCCCAAGGTGAACAGTTCGGTGAAGTCCATTTTCCGTTTTTGCAGGAAAATGGGCTCAGATGACCTGCAGGTTCTGCAGGTCATCTGTTTATGCCTAGGATATGGGGTCTGTGAAGTGACAACGCCCATACCTTTGTTTTCGTGGAGTTGGCTATAGGCGCCCCCCAAGCCGCACCGGAGCCTTAGCATTTCTCGGGCCGACTTTGCTCTGGGGAACCTTTTGATGGTTCTCAACAGCAGCAGTAGCCTGGCTTGGCCAGTTATCAGTAGGAACAGCAACAGCCCCTTTCCTACCAGTCGCAACAGCTACATCAGCAGTCTCAACAACAATAGCGGTCGTAACAGTCTCCTACCTGCCTCCCCCTTTTCCGTGTTCGATTAGAGAACGGGGGGGGGGTGAACTGCACAAGTGTGACTAGACTACACATACACATGAAGTCATGAAAGCAACAAGGACCAAATCGGAACACTACCAAGTGAGAGATGAGTGACCTGCTCAAGTGGGATTACACTACACATACACATGAAGTCATTAAGGCAACAACGACTGAACTGGAACACTACCGAGTGACAGACGAGTGAACTGCACGTGTGACTACACTACACATACACATGAAGTCATGAAAGCAACAAGTACTGAACCGGAACACTACCAAGTGACAGGTGAGTGAACTGCACAAGTGTGACTAGACTACACATACACACGAGATTCTGAAAGCAAGGAGGACTGAATCGGAACACTACCAAGTGACAGATGACTGAACTCCACAAGTGTGACTAGACTACACATACACATGAAGTCATGAAGGCACCAAGTGATAGAGGAGTGACCTGCACAAGTCGGACTAAACTACACATACACATGAAGTCATGAAAGCAACAAGTATTGAACTGGAACACTACCAAACAGAATGTGAGTATGAAGCAAGGTAAGCAATCAGGATTGAACCGAGATATCACCAAGTGGAGGATTAATGAAAAACACTAGCTAGCCTAGATCAAACACATGCATGGAGCAAGGGAAGCAATCAAGATTGAACCGAGATATCACAAAGTGGAGGATGAATGAAAAACAGCTAGACTAGATCAAACACATGTATGTAGCAAGGGAAGCAATCAAGATCGAACCGAGATATCACCAAGTGGAAGACGAGTGAAAAGCACTAGCTAGACTAGATCAAACACATGTATGGAGCAAAGGAAGCAATCAAGATTGAACCGAGATATCACCAAGTGGAAGA
>BFEA01000045.1:3095338-3107726 GCA_003427395.1 Chara braunii
GTGAAAAACACTAGCTAGACTAGACCAAACACGTGTATGGAGCAAAGGAAGCAATCAAGATTGAACCGAGATATCACCAAGTGGAAGATGAGTGATAAAAATTAGCTAGACTAGATCAAACACATGTATGGAGCAAAAGAAGCAATCAAGATTCAACCGAGATATCACCAAATGGAAGATGAGTGATAAAAACTAGCTAGACTAGATCAAACACATGTATGTAGCAAAGGAAGCAATCGAAATTGAACCGAGATCCCACCAAATGGAAGATGCATGAAAAACACTGGCTAGACTAGATCAAACATATGTATGGAGCAAAGGAAGCAATCAAGATTGAGCCGAGATATCACCAAGTGGAACATGAGTGAAAAACACTAGCTAGAGTAGATCAAACACATGTATGGAGCAAAGGAAGCAATCAAGATTAAACCGAGATATCACCAAGTGGAGGATGAGTGAAAAACACTAGCTAGACTAGATCATACACATGTATGGAGCAAAGGAAGCAATCCAGATTGAACCGAGATATCACCAAGTGGAGGATGAGTGAAAAACGCTAGCTAGACTATATGAAACACATGTATGGAGCAAAGGAAGCAATCATGATTGAACCGAGATATCACCAAGTGGAGGATGGATGAAAAACACTAGCTAGACTACATCAAATACATGCGTGAAGCAAGGGAAGCAATCAAGATTGGACCGAGATATCACCAAGTGGAAGATGAGTGAAAAACACTAGCTAGACTAGGTCAAACACATGTATGGAGCAAAGAAAGCGATCAAGATTAAACCGAGATATCACCAAGTGGAAGATGAGTGAAAAACACTGGCTAGATCAAACACATGTATAAAGCAAAGGAAGCAATCAAGATTGGACCGAGATATCACCAAGTGGAAGATGAGTGATAAACACTAGCTAGACTAAATGTGGAAGATGAGTGATAAACACTAGCTAGACTAAATCAAACACATGTATGGAGCAAGGGAAGCAATCAAGATTGAACCAAGATATCACCAAGTGGACGATGAGTGATAAACACTAGCTAGACTAAATCAAACACATGTATGGAGCAAAGGAAGCAATCAAGATTGAACCGAGATNCCAAGTGGAAGATGAGTGAAAAACACTAGCTAGACTAAATCAAACACATGTATGGAGCAAAGGAAGCAATCAAGATTGAACCGAGATATCACCAACTGGAAGATGAGTGAAAAACACTAGCTAGACTAGATCAAACACATGTATGGAGCAAAGGAAGCAATCAAGATTGAAACGGAACATCATCATGTGAGTTATGGGCCACATATGTGAGTGAGACTTGCTCAAACACATGCATGGAGCTCATGTGCGCAACCAAGAAAGAAACAGAACATCATTATGTGAGATATGAACCACACATGTGAGTGAGACTTGCTCAAACACATGCATGGAGCTCATGTAAGCAACCAAGAATGAAGCGAAACATCATCATGTGAGAAATGAGCCACACATGTGAGTGAGACTTGCTCAAACACATGCATGGAGCTCATGTAAGCAACCAGGAATGAAACGGGACATCACTATGTGAGAAAACTGCGCAAAGCAAGCGAAAAAAGTCATCAAGGCACTAGTATGATTGAAAATCCAAGTAACGATTTACTCCCAAGTGTAGGGAGAGAGAGATAGTGTGGTGAGAGTGAGTAAAACTCACCTCAAAGCCTGAAATTACATAGCCCAAAGTGGCGATTTACTATGGGAGAGGGAATGGTCACTGTCGAGACACTTCATTAAAGGAGGAGTCACTCCTATCTCTTCCCTGTATTTAGGAAGCTTCATCTATGGAGAGAGAAAGGAGATGAGAGGAGAGGAGAGAGGGGGGGATGAAGAAGAAGAAGAGGAAGAGGAAGAAGAAGAAGAAGAAGAAGAAGAAGAAGAAGAAGAAAAAGAAGAAGAAAAAGAAAAAGAAGAAGAAGGAGGGGGAAGTTCCTCCTCCTTGTCCCACTCACCTTTCTTATACTCTCTTGGTGTTGAATACCAGTCCTGATGAAGCTCCTCTCTTCTTTCCACAAGTGTCACCTTAGCTATGGCTTTCTCTTTCCTCAAGCCTAAGCTATTGCAAGCTCCTCCCACTATGGTTATGGAGTCCCCCCTCTAGGAGGGCTAATGAGACTCCCTCTAGCCTCTCCTCCTTCCTCACAGCCTGGGGGCTATGGCGGATCACCTCCTTAGGCCAGCCTCACTACCACCAACCTCTAGAGCTCATACTAGTCCAAAACCTCCTCTAAGCTCCCAAAGTGGCAGGGGTTCCCCTCTCCTCACTCCAAGTGAGAGAAGTGCTCCTATGAGCTCACTTGGGCAGCATGGGCACACCTCATGCAAATGTGAGTGTGGCGGGTTGCTCCCTAAGCTTATGTAGGCTGAAACCGGAGAGCACCGGCCAGCCTATGAGCCTCCCCAAGTGCCTCAAAGTGAAACGAGGTACCCCCAAGGCAAAACCCCACCAATAGGCCCCTCCGAGGGTACCTAGGTCTTATTTTGGCCAAGTACATGCAGTCCGAGTGATTGGTACCAACTCGGATTGCCTCTTAGCCTCCTTCAACCTCCTTTTCCTTTTCAAAATGCTGCCCCTTTGAGTCCAAATGCCCAAGGGGCAGCCTCACTTGAGAGAAAAAGGCCTAGAGGACCTTTTTTCTCGATTTTTTCAGTTTCTACCCTATTTTCGGTGGCCGAGGTATTTTCCCATGCCTCAGTGCTATTTCAGCCTTGGATCTGGCTGAGAACCAAGGCTAACAATATTCCGTGCCACCCCCAAGTAGTCCTCGCTTCAGATTTGAGCCCCTAAGCTTACTTTTTCAGTTTTTTTTGCATCCGGCCCTCTTTTGGGGCCAAATGCAAGTTGTGGGGTTGTGGGACTAGGGAAAATGCCACAGTTGCAGTCCGAGAAATAACGGACTACATAAGGATGCCTAGGCCAAGAGAAAATGAGCCATGGCAAGCCCAAAAGGCTAGAAAAAAATGATTTTGGCGTGAGGCAAATAGAGACGGTAAACGACAACCGTGAGATGAGATCTCGTGGTTGAGAATAATCGGCACACATGGGGCACTTGAGGAGGGGATACTGGAACTTACAAGGGCAAGGAGGTCCCAAAATAAAAATGGGACGACGTCCGGGACGATGCCGGGGACTAAATGGGCCTAAATAAAAATAGTCGAAAAATGGGACATGCGTCGGCTGGACTATCGGCGGGACAAAAAAAATGGAACTAGTACGGAGAAAGTGGCGGGGCCTTGAGATGTCCCAAGGGAACCATGAGCCAACATGAGGAATGGTCGCGCAAAGCAAACGACACCGTCGAGATCGAGATCTAGAGGTGGGAAATATTACCACCACTAGCGGAAGCACTAGTGGGATCAAGTGGGAAAGTCGTGAGAGAAAAAAAAGCAAAGTAATGGTGAGGGGAGGCCTACCCAGCACTCCTAGATATCTCGGACTAGCTAGGCATGAGAAAATAGAGACCAAAGGGGCTCAGCACAGAAAAAAAACTACCAAAAGAAAACGGAGCAAAGGGGGCCCAAAATTGAGGCTAACGGAGGCAAAATGAAGCCTCCTTGAGTATGGGGGCTTTATTATTGTAATCCGAGATATAACGGCCAACTTCTGAGTCTGAATCTGGCCATAGATGAAGATCCATGGCCTAGAAAAAGACTCAACAGCCACTTGACACTTGTCACATCAGAAATAAAAGAAAAGTAAAAAAAAATGAGAGAAAATGGAGGGAGAATGAGCCAAAGGGGGAGAAAAGGGTAGAGGAGAATGTCCCGGCCAGTTGGGACTGGCACAGTAGGGGTTGGCAGGTCCCTATTGTGACCTCATCCCTCCAAGATTTAAGGAGGGTAATCCGGATTGCAGAGGTATGACCCTTGGGGCATTATCTCTGTAATATCTGAATTAAAAAGACAAAATTGAGAGAAAAAACAGAAGGGAAATGACCAGTTTTCTTTTAGGCCGTGGATCTGAGATTCAGATCCATGGAGGAGGGAATATGCCGTTTTTGACGAGGCCAACGCAAACAGCCAACTCCGGAATGAGTTGGTAGCCCAAAATGGAAAGAAACGAAAGAAAGAAAAAGACAAAAAAAAATGAAGTGCTCAATTTTCAAGTGCATCCGGGCTCAATATTGGCCCCGGATGCACCTAAAACATGTGTTTTCCCTTCCCCATACAGTCCGTTGTAACTCGGACTGCAGTAGGGGTCAATTTCCCAGCCCCATTGCCCCACAACTAGCCCAAAGCTGAAGGAAAAAGAAACGACCAACTTTCAAGTGCATTCGGGCTCAATATTGGCTCCGGATGCACCTAAAACATGTGTTTCTCTTCCCCTATGTAATCCGTTGTATCTCGGTTGCATGGGGCCTTGATTTTCCTTGATTTTCTCTGCAAAATCAAGAGAAATTCGAGGTCCTTTGCAACCGCCATATGCCAGAATGTATCTGGTGACGGATGTATCTCCCCAAGTGGTCGTTTTTTACCGTTAAGACCTTTTGCTCTTTTCTTTTCTTTTCTCTTTTCTTTTCTTTTCTTTTTCCTCCTTTTCTGGACAGTAGGGACCTGACAGTCCCTACTTGTGGTTGTCCCTACTGACGACCAACTCACTCACTCCCTCTCACTCCTTTTGTCTCATTCTCCTATCTTTTTCTTTTCTTTTTCCTTCTTTTTCTAGCATGCCAAGTGTCAAGTGGTCGTTAAGGCTTTTTCTAGGCCCTTCCTCTTAGTTTTGGCGCTCCCTATACCCATGGTGCAGTCTGTTACATCTGAGACTGCAATTGTGGCTCCCTCATGCCCATGGGAGCCTCCCTTTACCTCTATTTCTCCCACACAGTGGCCCCTCATACTCCGATTTTCTCCCGGAGGCCTATTTTTCCCATGGAGTCTCTTTTGATTCCATTTTCTTGAGGGAGGCTGATTCAAGATTTTTCGGATTGCTCCCATGACTCCTCCTTCATGTTTCTTTTCTTTTTCTTTTCCTTTTGATCTCCCCGTTCGCTCCCACTAGTGCTTGTCCCGCATGGTGGTCCCCGACACTTTGTCCCATCGGTGGTCCCTAACACTTTGTCCCATCGGTGGTCCTCAACACTTTGTCCTGTCGGTGGTCCCCGACACTTTGTCCCGTCGGTGGTCCCTGACACTTTGTCCCGTCGGTGGTCCCCGATACTTTGTCCCGTCGATGGTCCCCGAGAGTCCCGTCGGTGGTCCCCGATACTTTGTTCCATCGGTGGTCCCCGACACTTTGTCCCATCGGTGGTCCCCGACACTTTGTCCCATCGGTGGTCCCCGACACTTTGTGTCGTCTTTCTCTGGCGTTCTCCGGTCGTCAAGGCCCCCTTCCCGTATGACCTTGGCACCCCGTTGTGGCCCTTACTTTTTAGTGTCCCGCGGCCACCAGGGTCGTCCACCTTTCGGCTTCACTGTTCTCTTGCCATCTGCCACACCCTGTTGGCCCCTCGGGTCCTTGCCATGCCAAATTCGAATGGCCCTCCTGGCCCCATGCTATGCCCCTATGCGCCCCTGTTACTTGCTTGCCATTGTCGGGTCCTTCACCTTGCGGTACTTAGCCCAGGGCATCATACCTTCCTGCAGTCCCGTCCTAGTCCTTTGTCTTTTCTCTCTCTCTTATCTCCTTTCTCCGGATTTCTCTGTCGTGCACAACTTGGATACATACAGGCTCTCAAGTGTCGGGACGTTATTCGGGATCCACAGGTCCCGACAACGGTCGGCAGTCGGGGTCGGCGGTCGGCAGGGATGCAACCATGGCTACTGCGCAATTTCGGATTTCACAAAAAATTCAAAAAACGATTTTGAGCCAAAGGAAAAATTCCGAAAAAAAGGAAAAATATTTAGGAATTAGCAGTTATGTAATGAATCGCGAATGGGAACTAATTAGGTTAACCTAATCAATTAATAAATCAATCAATCATGTCTAATCAATCAATCAATCGATTCCCTACTTCGCGCGTTAGGTCAGATTCGTCCTGATTCACTAGAGCGTGGCTCCAATAGCAACTGACACATGCTCAATTGAGCGATGTATATGGAGCCAAGGATCCGCAAAGTGATGAAAAGGACTTGAATGGACAATTCAACAAAGCATCAACAAACAATTTACATCCAGATACATATGAAAATAGAACAGTGTAGCGCAGTGGAAGCTTCAAAGATATGACCTGACCTATCAGAGACTGACGCAACATCCCATCATACACCACACATGTGAGAGAGGGAGGGACCACACACATGGAAGAAAGGTCCCTCCTTGCACACGCGCATGGGGGAGATACCACGGATGAAAAGATGGGGAGAGGCGAGACGAAGACGGAGGTGAGGGAGAAGACCAAGATCGCGATGGCAAGTCCAAAAATAGTCTCCCTGCCGAATGTCCAATCAACGTCTGCCGTAAAAATGTCAAATCAGATCCTGGGCCTTATCCCCGATGTAACCTCTGCCTGGAACCTCTCTCTCTCTCTCTCTCTCTCTCTCTCTCTCTCTCTCTCTCTCTCTCTCTCTCTCTCTCTCTCTCTCTCTCGAGGACGAGAGAAGAAGACGAAGAAGAAGATGCCATCCTCCTCGCTATCTCACCTGCAGGTAACTGCCGCCACGTACTAACTGTTGTCGCTTGTATCCTCTATGCTGCAGGTGCGCTGGCGCGAAGACCAGCTATGGCGCCCAGGTAAGATCTCCGCTGGCGCAGGTATGGCCTCCGCCTCACTCCCAACCTACACCTCTACCTCCAGCGTAGCGCTGTAGCACTGCTCCAGCAGCGTGTCGCCCAAGAAATGAGCTACTCGAACTGTGTGTCTGCCCAGGCGTGGCCAAGCTATAAGTAGCGCTGGGCCTCGTGTGCCTCCGTGTGCCTCTCGACTTTGGCCAAAACGTGGCCTGCTGGGTCTGGGTCCCGACCGGACGTCCAGACCCTCCCTGCTGATGCAGCAGGAACGTCCGCTACTGAACGCAAACGGACCTGGCCCAACAGGGTCTGCCTATGTCCGTACCAGCCCAAAAACGCGGCCTTTGTCCGAACAGACCGAAGGTCTGTTCGAACGAATTGCAAGTCCGAAACAACGCCTGAACAAACAAAAATAGGACATCTAATAAATAGATAAATAAATAAATGAATGAATGCTGCCTCAAACCAAAACCTGCGGCCCTAAGGCCGGCCGTGGGGCTCCAGGGCGCCCGTCTGTGCGGCGTGCGGCCTGGACGCCCTCAGCAACCATCGGGCCCCCGAAATGGGGCCTGTATTTTTTTTTTTTTTTTTTTTTTTTTGAAAGACAACCCGAGTAAATGCTAGGGGTGCTGATAAGAGCAGACACCACCAGCACGCTCGGGGTGGCTCCATCTATTGGTGGGGAGCAACACCTGCTGGAAATCGGGTCCAGCGTCCCTCAACAATTATGAATTCATGTCAACACGCCACGTGTCAGTCAAACAAAAGACCTACACATCAACCGACCAACAAGCGGCACTCTATAACCTGATGAGCAGCATTGATTGCCCTCAGCAGAGGGGATTAACTGGTCATCACAATGAAAATCAGATTCCCACTCCAAAACCCTTTTTATCTGCTATCAATCCTTGCAGCCCCATAAGGGGGAGGGGCATTTGGAGAAGGAAGTAAAAAGTCAAACGGTAAACATCAGAACTCATGTTGGGGTGCCACGTGGACATCTGTCTAACTATATTAGCCGCGATGAGGACCGCCACGTAGGCTCAGTATTCAAAGTCAGCCCCAACTCCGAAACCCTCATCCTCTGCCAACCAGCGCGTACAACACCACGAGGGGGAAAAGCATTCGGAGTAGGGAGTCAAAGCACAATTCATCATTCAGAATAAGAAGTGAGACCGAATCCTCAGCTGGTTGTCGGGGTTCCATGTACCTTAATCACACCCCTCACTCCCCCCGCCCGGGTCCCACAGAAGCAACATGATAGCATGTCGAGTAGACGTAGCTATAGACAACATCTTCATTCCATCCCCAATAGCACCACCCTGTCTGGAAGAAGCAAGACGCTCGAGAAAAGCCCCCTGCCCCCTACACCCGCTATTGCAGTTATTTTCTACCCTTCCCATGATGTTATCATCATTAACTGTGTTGGCCCAGGTGCATGTATGACAATCATCCCCACGCTGAGCACTCTCCTCACCGTCGTTGTTTGTCTTATTGTTATCGTTGTCATCGATGGCCCAGATGCATATTTCACCTTCGTCGCCACGCTGATCACCATCCTCGCCGTTATCTTTGTCGTTGTTGTTGTTGTTGTTGTTGATGTCATCATCGATGTTATTATTGGTGTTGTTGTCCTCATCATCTCCACGTAAAGCCCCAACAACGCCGTTATGATTATCGTCGTTGTTGTTGTTGTTGTTGTTGTTGTCGTTGTTGTCGTCATCAACATTCTCATCGTTGCCAATTACAGCATCTTTGTTGGCGGGAGTAGCTGAAATACAAACCTGTATTCAGGCTCAGCATGAAACAGAAAATTACATGCAATACCGACTTGGAGTATTCTCACGCTAGGCCCTCAAAATCGCAAAATGGAAAAATCAACGGCCAGGTTGAGTCCTTGTAAAAGGAAGACTCGATCAATCTGCCCACTGATTTCGCAATTTTGCGATTTTGAGGACCTAGTGGGAGGATGCCCTCAGAACGGGAATACGTTAGTTAGTTTGACCTCGATCAGTTACGTGATCTCAATCCTTTCAACTTGAGTTTGTTGAAGGTTAAGAGTCGTTGTATGCATGTCCAAAAAAAAGAGTCGTTGTATGCATGTCCAAAAAAAAGAGTCGTTGTATGCATGTCCAAAAAAGAGGAAGAAAAAGAGAAATTGATGTCAGTGCGATGACTTGAATATGCACTAACAACTATGGATTAGGCTTTACACTCAGAGAATACATCTTTGTAAAGTAGCACCACACCTGGCATGCCCATCATCGCCCTTCTGCCTATCTCTGTTTAATGTACCTCGGACGTCACAGAAGAGCTTCTTGAGAGAGAATGCACATGAAATATTGTAATTCAGAAATGAACACATTCACATTAGGGGGGGGGGGGGGGGGGGGGGGAGTGGGAGTGGGGAGGAAGCTTCAAACAAAGTAGCTTTTATTTGAAAAGACTGAATGTCGGTCGTCGAGTGTGACACGGATAGTCAAGTTGTCACAATTCATCTCAGTGCGATGTTTCATAATTTCAGCGCTTTTCTTTCATATTATCTGTTTTCTCTCCTTCTCCTGCCGCCTTCTGAACTTTTCTTGCTTGCTCTTCATGTTTGTGTGATTCGTGTGATCTCTTTGTCTCTCTCCGCTACTCCTTGCTTCATCGTCTTTTGTCACATGGGGTTTATGTCGTTATTCTCTAAACCTTAGCCAACTGTAACTGTTTTGCGTATCTGAGCCTCTTGGATCGCTTCTTCCCATCTATCTAGCCTTGAAAGTTTCACTGACAAGGCAAAACAAGTCAAAGATTGAGCTTCACCCTAAACGCTAACCATTCCATTCTTTTTTTCTGAGTCCATACTTGAGGCATACTCGCTCACACTAGGACTTGTTCGGCTTAGCTCTGGACGTGATTGCAGTCAGATTCATCCACGACCGGCCATAATTGCACACAGATATATGTAGAAAAGTTACGGCGTGAATATGTCCTTACCTGAGCCCAGCATTCACAATTTTCAACAAGTTGGCTAATGCTGCATTCCTCTTCAAAACTCGGAGCTCTACTTCTAGCAGGTTCTTCATTATCTCAGCTGATGAAATAACAAGCACTTTTCTGAACGTATCCATGTGCAATTATGGCTAGATGCGACTTCTTAGCTATCACATGCCCACTGCCGTGGCATGCCATGTTGGCTCGCAAACCATGCCAGTCCATGGGACTTGCAAACGCCTATGGCAAAAGAGCGGATTTCGGTCCCGGCCCCAGGGGCAGATGTGTTCAGCAGTTCAGCAAACAAGAGCTGACGTGAATGCTCACATAATGGATGGACAAAAGTTCCCTGGAAAATTGGGGACTTCCGAATTCACTCTGCTCCGGGGGATTTCCATTTCGCGTCAACCAACTAGTGTTGCAGGCTAACGCAAAGCTTGTTATTGTCTTAGCCAAACACAAAGCATGTCATGAGATGAGTAAAATACTAAAATCCTATGTCCTTTTATGTTCTGTGTTTCCTTGCCCCAAACTTCCAAAGTGTGAGAGCACGACTACAAATAGAAGGTGAACATAACAACAGCCGGCACACCCATGAACTGTTGAAATACAGACCCAAGTTTGAATCCATGTGAAATCAGATGAACAGAATAACATACCTCTGGATTACCTGGGGACGTTCAGTTCAATGATGATATCTCAAGGCCGTCATCCTTTTTCTTTATATATATATAATATATATATTGTCACATCACTACAAACTAAAAGAGCGCACTTTGCGGAACAAAGAATAAAAGCAAAAAACGGGCACAGTGATAACATGCAAAAATAAAAAGAAAAAGAAAAAACAAGGGCAGATTGAAACCATTAAATTTCTCATTCTTCTTTGAACTCCACCTCCACTGTGCCTCTCACGTGCAAGGCTCGCCACGTTGTATATATATATATATATTATATATATCGTCAAAAAATATACATATGTATAAACTTACTATAAAGGTGACCATTCTTACCTCTTCAGCCAGGCTCTGCCCATCAGTGTCGAGTTCTCCCCGTGCCAGCTGCTCATTCTGTTTCTGTAAGCGGTGCAGTTCGCGCAGGAAATTTCTTTCTTTCTCTCTCATGTCTTGCTGGCTAAGCTCCATAAGCGCCACTGTGACTCTCATCTCACTCTGCCATCCCAATACAAACCATGGAGTGAACACACACGCTTAACTCTTGGCAGTTGAATAAATTCCATACCCATGTGGCTCTCATTCCAGCAATACAGTTCGCCAGCGTCCACACCCCCACTGCACCAGTATGTTTCTGTACACAGACTGGCCCTTTCTATATGATGAGCAAACCAATGGCACACACCAGAACACTGACCCTCTCCACTGTATATGATGAGCACTGAGGAAGAAATTGTGGCCATTTCTAGGAGGCCAGTGCATTCGGCCCAGGGCAATCGAAGTTCCCACTCATCTGACTGCGACAACTGCAGAGGGAGCGGTCAACAAACAAACAAATTGAAACAATGCAACACTTTGACCCCACAAAAAAAAAAAAACTGATAAGGGAAGGACGGAGGAGGATGAATAGATAGGTGTCTTGTGCAGCTTGTGCCTCATCCACCACGTACTCCTTGTCCAGCCTCTTAGCACAATGCATGCTGTGACAAATGAGGATGAGACCAATAGGCCTAGCTCAGTTGGTTCACCCACGAACTGTTGAAAGACAGACAGTTTGAATCCCAATCAACACACATGAGTAAATGACTCTGAACTTACCTGCGGACGGTCAGTTTGAAGATGATATCTCAAGGCCGTGGGCATTTTCTTCAGAAAAGAAAAGCAAAAAAAAGTTAAAAAAACAAAGTGCGATCGAGGATAATGCAGAGGTGGTGGTGGAGTGGTGGGTCAGAAGGATGACCATTGACCGCAGTCCTGCCACACAATGACCAAGGCACCAAGAGAAGAATAGCATGACCACAAAGAAGTATGGAGGAAGAGGAACACACGTATTGCAGTCGCTTGACTGCAACCTATCTTCTCCTCCTCCGTACAATGCTCGTGATGCTAGCAGCAATGGGACTGAGGGCAAGGAGGAGAGCCAAGTAGAATCTATGAGAAACAAGAGAACTACCGTAGGGGGTAATGGGCAAGCAGTACGACATAGAGGGGCGAGGAAGAGACAAAAGAGTGGTAGGACAAACAGGAGGAATAGGAGAAGCATGACGAGGATAGAAGTGCTGGCTATGCTATTGACTCTGCACCTCTCTGAAAATATTTGTGTTAATATGCAATGACGATGAGTAACAGATATTAATTGAAGTCTCAAATCAGGAAAACAAATTCAAAACAAGAAGATTGAGCAGTGATTTAGCTATAGACATTGCAGACTTTTTTTTTTTGCCATTGCAGTTATTAAAGAAGAAGAATATTGATTAGGATTCAGGAAAAATTTTCAAAAAATTCTTCTTCTTGCAAGGAAAATAAGCAACAGCGAGATGCCAATTCCAGATCACACCATCATGCAATGAGCCCAGACGTGATGATACTCGTCAACATTACCAGTCCCTATGATTATCGATCTGCTGATGAAATGACAAACAATCGTAATATGTGTGATGATAGAATGAGGTGAGAATCATACACAGACGAAGGAGGAGAGAGGGAGAATAGACAAAGGAGAGAGAAGAAGACAACAGCCCACTTCTACTTCGG
>BFEA01000045.1:3115171-3125305 GCA_003427395.1 Chara braunii
TTCCTCCTCCTCCTCGCCACCTCATCAATCAATAGACTGAATACAATGTCTGAAGTTCCTCCTCAAGGTGCCACGTGGCACGTCAATCTGTCTACATCAGCAAATGGAGAGTATCGTCATCAACCAGGTAYRYATCCTCGATAACCACAGTCTTGATCTCCTTCCGAAGTGACGAAGAATCAGAACAGCCTCATCAACCTCGCAGCCAGCCACGTCATCAATCATATACAGGTGGCAGCGGCCACGTCAGCAACGGCGCGTGGCAGCTGCCACGTCAGCATGCTTAGAAGACCATCGCCAGCCAGCACCTTGCCAGCCAGCAGCGCCTTGCTGTCCTCCTCTGCCAGCATATAGCCGGCGTCAAGCCAATGTCGCAATGTCGCAGCATAGCAACAGCGTCAAGTCCACGCGTGAAGTCAGCDTTCACGCAAGRCTGAATGTTCTCCAGCCAGGAAGTCAACTCTTAAATAGCGTGGATGCGGGGTCTGGACCCCGGGTACTGAGGTCCTGCACCGTCCAGATCTCGATATGAATGAGGGCCCAGATCGGCCAGAAACTGTATTTCTCCYGCCCTGAATGCTGTCTGGGTACCTGCACACAACAAGTGAATGTATCCGWCCATAGGCYTGGGTRCGGTACCTTTGAMTCTAYAGTTGTCTTTGMCTGTTGAATTTCCMTTGTGCTGCGTTTGGTCACACAGCCTCCTCGACAGACTCAGGCTGGGCATGTCTCGGTCACATAGCCCAGCACAGACAACTGAGTCTGTGTCTTACCAGGGGCAAAGTTCTGAGCCCCGGTCTGTTGTTGAACAGGGTTACTGCAATCACATTGAAAGCCAAATAGTCACACCATGTCCAGAGAGCAGCATTGCACCAATAATATACCAATGGAGGTTCGTAGTACAGAAAACCAATGTCCATGGAGAGCATACTCTCTCCTCTCAACACAAGAGTCCAGTTCCTTCACACTCACACTTGGCGCTCAGCGCCCAGCCTACTCCTACACAGCTACTTCAGACTACAAAAAGACAATGCAACTGTTGACATCAGCGGCAGCCCGAAGTACTTGAAGATGTTGCCCATGCAGACCATCGCCAATACAAGGTAAGTGCCCTCACATCATCATCATCATCATCATCATCATCATCATCATCCTTCTTCACCTATCCCCTGACTACACCCACACCTGTCCTCTCTTTCACCTGAAGACCACCCCTGCGCTTCACTGTAGTCCAAGCCCACCAGCTATGGTGGCTGGGCTATGGCGCTGCCCTCAGCAGCGCCCTTCTCCTCTGCACGACCGCACGTGCTGCACCTCGCCTCTCAGCGCTAGCAGCAGCCTACGAGCATGAGCTCCAGCAGCGCTGCCGCCAGCATGCGAGTGCCTGAATGAGGCAGCCAGGGCCGAGCTCTTTCCTTTATGGAAAAGAGCTGGCCGGCTCTCGCAGCCTGGCTGGGCTGGCCTGGGCCCAGAAGCTTCCGGAAGGCCCCAGGAGGCTGCCTGGATGCAGCAGCTACTGGGCTGCTGGGCCTCGTTCGGTTGGGCGCCCAACTGTCTCTGTATGAGGCTGCGAATCACGCCCAGGGCCTGCATTCTTTGGAAAGGCCCGGTAGGCCGTGGAAATGTCTATGTTGCTCGGCCTGTGTTTCTTTCAACCAACTGGCGCGTCGCAACTGCCTGGACCCCAAATATGAAATTGACAGTCGAGGGCCTCTTGCAAAAAGCCAGGCCCGTCTTCACTTAGGACGGACACCTCCGCCTTCACTTAGGGTGGGTAAGGCTGCAAACAGGGCCCCATGGGCCTACCGAGGACCCTGATCCTCGCATTCCCTCCTCCTTTACTTCGTGAGTCCTCTGAGAAGTCTCTTATTCTCTAGGCATCTTCCCCTTGAGTGCTCTTTCATAGCCTGCGATTACTTGAGGTGCTGTTCTCATGAGTTCTTCTCGTGTGAACCACCGGTCTTCTTTAGGATCCAGATGATGTCCGGAGCTCACACGATACTGCATTCTCGGTTTAGGAGGTCGCCCTCTGCCTGATGGTCGAGGAACAGGCATTATTCGATGCTCGACGATCTGGTCAATGTCCACTTCGCCATCCATGGTTGGGGGCAGCATCGATCTTCTGGAAGGGAACTGCTGAGTAGCAGCATAGGGTGCTAACTTAGAGGCATGGAACACAGGGTAGGTACGCAAGTGAGGTGGGATGCGGATTACATATGAAGGACCGTCTGGTTGATCTCCTACAATGTCTAAGATCTCCCATGGCCCAAAGAACTGTGGCATTAGCTTGCGGGATATGCCTAACTCCTGACAAAGTCAGTTTTAGCAGTTTCAGGCATAGCGATCAGTCTGACATACTTGGTAAAACGGTCCATCTATGACAAAGATGTGTCTCTTTCCTGTCCTGCTGGTCACAAGGGTATCCATGAAATCCATGGAAACACTCTGACCTGGTCCTTCAGGGATCGGCAAAGGTTTGCCTAACCCAAGCGGAGCCTGAGTCCTTGGTTTGTCCCTTTGACAAACCTGGCAGGTTTCAACATAACGTTTTGCATCTTCTAACATAGAAGGCCACCAAAATCTTTGCACTAAGTTCGCTGATGTCTTTCTATAGCCAAATGACCAGTTGCATCACGACATTCTCCTAAAATTAAACTACACAAAGACTCACCATTAGCAACACATAGTCTTTTATTCCCTGCCTTCTCAAGGAACAACAAGCCATCTACCATCGTAAATTCATCCAAAGTCTTCTTGTCCTTTGCTTGGAATCTACGGATGATTTATGACATGACTGGGTCTCCCTGATAGGCTTCCACCATCTATCGAGTGAGTTCGTCAGATATGCCAAACTCGCTAACTAGCGCGCCCAGATAATCTGCCCTTCGTAATAGTGCATCAACCACTTTGTTATACGTACCCTTGATAGGATCAAGTTGATAGTCATACATGTCTATCACTTGAATCCATCTCTTGAGTGCGTCTGACAACACAGGTTGTGTCTTAATCCAACGCAAAGTCTCATGGTCAGACCTCACATAGAAGAATCTTCCTAGGAGGTAGTGTCTCCAATGGACTAGCGCTCTGTATAGGGCGTAGAGCTCTCTCTCATACGTGGACTTAGCTAACTTTTGAGATGGCATGTTCTTGCTCACATACTCGATCGGTCTCAACTTGGGCCCTTCCTGTTGCACAAGGACCGCGCCTATGCCATATTGGCTGTTGTCTGTGGTCACAACAAATGGCTTGTCAGGATCAGGAAGTTTGAGAACTTCATAGTGTGTTAGAGCATACTTCAATTTCTTGAAGCTTGCCTCACACTCTTCAGTCCACTCCCAAGGGGTGTCAAGTCGAGTTAGATCTGTTAATGGGGAAGCTATAGTACTATAGTTCTTCACAAACGGACGATAGTAGCCCGTCATCCCCAAAAACGATCTGACCTCAGTAACAGTCTGAGGTCTAGGGCGGTCACATATGCTGGCCACCTTCGCATCTTCCGGCCTCAATCCATCCGCTGAAATTTCATGACCCAAGTACAAGATCTTGGTGCGACCAAACTCGCATTTATCCAAGTTTACCTTGTACTGGTGCTGTCTTAGGAGACCTAGCACTGTTTTCAAGTGCTCAGCGTGCTCCTTTACAGTCCTACTAAAGATGAGAATATCATCGAGGTACACGACGATAAACTTGTCTAAGTAGTCATGAAAAATCCTGTTCATCGCGTGCTGGAACGTACCAGGCGCATTGCATAGGCCAAAAGGCATCACCACAAACTCGTACAGACCGTACCTGGTCTGAAATGCGGTTTTGTGTTGGTCCTCAAGTCTAACGGCAATTTGATGGTATCCGGACTTCAAATCTATCTTTGTGAAGTACCGGCATCGCTGCACTCTATCCAAGAGGTCGTCAATGCGGGGTAAGGGCTCCGCGTTCTTAACGGTGATGGCATTGAGGCCCCTATAGTCAATGCACATCCTTAATGGACCTCCCTCCTTTGGGACAAATAAGACTGGCGCACCGTAAGGGGAGGTACTAGGCCGGATCCATCCCTTCTCTGTGAGCTCCTTGAGCTGGCAGCGAAGCTCATCTAACTTCGTAGGAGACCTACAGATTCGTCCTCTAGGCACCTTACTACCTGGGACAACCTCTATTGCATGGACAATCTCCCTTTCTACCACGCCTGTGGGCTCCTAAAAAAGGTCTGAATATTGAGCGACAACTCTTTCTATCTCTAGGGGTGTTTTAACGGCCTCCCCTTTCTCAGAGACAAACACTAGATACATGCCCTCCTCGCGATTCTGCTTGTAATAGTTATAGAAAGAAGAAGTGCACATGCAGCCGTAGTTCTCCACTAGACTGCTAGCCTTGTACTTCTGCAGCCTAACGGTCCTACCATTTGGCAACTTGTGTATCAACATCTTTCTATCCAATCAAACTGCGGTTGCCAGACTTCGAGGTAGTACATGCCTAGTAGCTTAGCGAATGGCAGTTCGTCGCTAACCAGGAAGGAGATCTTGCGGATCACTTCCCCTCCTCCATAGGAGAAGGAACAGGCTACGTCCTTGACATAGTCCTTTACAACCATTTGGTGCTTGTTGGCTAGCGTAGAAGCTACAGTTCTGCTAAGTCGCTGCACTTGGTCCCCTAAGCGCAGTCTATCCACACAAGCACGACTGATGAAATTTCGTCTAGAGCCTATGTTTGTGAATGCGCCAACCTTGCGGCCACCTACATCTACTTCTACCACGAAATGTTCACCCTTTGGAGCTCTACTGATCATCGCCCAAGAGTCCCTGGGGTCCGTCCCTGACCACTCAGTCTCTAACTCTTCTAGGGCCTCGGACACATCTCTCAAACAGAGCGTCGATTGATGGGTGCCACGACTCCCCCATCCGAAGTCTCACTTGCCCCATCCTGCTTTGTCATCTCCCCAAGGTCTGGGAAATCGTCAATCTCCGTCGTTTGACCATCATGGTCCACGAACATTAACTGACCCTTCTTCTTCCAGTCTTGGGGCAGTCTCTTCCTACCATCATGAGATGCCCTATGCGCAGACCCCAACTTTGCCTCTTATGTCCAGAGCTTTCTTACTAAAAGAAGCGAAGGTGTGCTGTTCGACATAGGCCTCGTCAACCAGCTTGGTCCTTACCTCTGCAGGTAGGCACCTTAGGTAATCCATTAGGAGAACCTGCTGGTCAAAACGCACACCAGGTACCACGAGAAGGCGTTCTACGGTGTCCGTAAGCTCTCTAACATCCTTGAACCTGCAGGAACAAAGGTTGTTGATAGCATCGGTGGCCTTTTGAGCCCCTTGCGGGTCATGCCACCTGTTGTTGACGGACGGTACAAACTGTTCCAATGTCTGAGCCTGAGCCCAGGCATCGAAATCCTGACCGTAGCCCTGTTGCTGCACTAAGCCATTCAACCAGCGGGCTGCTGATCCCTCTAAAAAGGAGGCAGCCACTACAACTTCTTGCTCTGGCCTTGTGAGCTTGTGCCTCACATAAGTAGGCACAGTCCTCACCCAGGCGTTCAAGTCCTCTTCCTTCTTCCTGTCTCCAGAGAAAGGCTTGAGACTCATCAGAGGCATCTTGGGCATCCACTGCATAGGCTGCATGGGCCCAGGGGCTTGCTGCAGCGGCTGCATAGCCACTGAAACAGGCTGTTGCACACTAACCTGGGCCTGGCTTGACAGTGGGACTGTAGTTACCACTGTCGTGGATGGTACGGCTGAGACTCTTTGAACCGGACCACTAGTTGCTGCTAAACCACCTGGAGGGGGCATGCCAAACATAGGAGAGAAAGTTGACCCTGTGTTGCGGCATCGATGAAGGACCCGCACCTACAGGGGGAACTACAACAAACTGTGGTTGCCTCACTACTGTGCGAGGAGCCCGAAGTTCAGCCAGGATTTGTTTCTGGCCTGCTACCAATTCGGCCAGCAATTCCTGCTGGACATTCTGCGCTTTTGCCACTGAGAGTAGAGCATTACGCAGCACACGGCCAATAGGGTCTAATGCTGCCTCATCCAGTCCTTCTAATCTGCCTAGCTCCTGCATTCTACTCCCTAGTCTAGCCTTTCTAAGTATCACTTTCCTTCTCCTCTCTGTTGCCTCATCCAACTGCCGCTGTAGCTCATGCTGAAGTTCTTCTGCGTGCCGGATTTCTAAGTCCTTCGGTGTGAGTTGAATTTGCTGGCTGACTCGCACTCTAGCAATCTGACTAGTGGAAACCTGAGGTAGCCATGGTTGCACCTGTACTAGCTGAGACTCTAGTCTTGGCACTATCCTCAACTGCCCTCGCTGTCCTTGTCACTGTTCTCTCTCTAGCCTCTCTCCTCAATCTTCTCTCGTCTCCTGGACCTAACTCCAAGAATGTCAAGGGTCGACTGCGGGCAGTTCCGCGAGTAGTCCTACGGTCTTCCACTAGCAACTCCTCCTCACTAGTGCTTGCATCACTCATGAGCTACAGTGTGTGTGATCTAAACTAGAATCCACACTGAATCCTACCTTAGCCTGACACACAACCGATTATGAATTACAACTAATTTCGGTTGGCTGGAACAGAAACAGTTAGGTGATATATTAACAACTAATATCAGGTCCTGCAGGATATATTAATTCTATTTTTAGATTACCCTGGAACAGATTGCACTACAGCAAATATCTAATCTATCTGTAGCTATCTGTCATTTGTCAGTCAAGTCGGTAACAACTAGATAATCAAAATAAAAAAATAACATCTCCTGTTGGAGATGTATACTGGATGGCAGATTGATAGTTGATTGCCACTGTGAACAGTTACCAGAATCTGCCCCTCCCCCTGTGTCCTTCTTGATTGGTCACTTTGTGTCAACATTCCTGAGCATCTGGTTGAGCAGCGTGTCTGAAGGTGTGCAATCCAGCCAACCCCTGTGCCCCAAGTCATTGTCGAACATGCCAGCCAGTCCACTCTTATTTACCCTCGTACGGAACGAGCCTTACACCCGGTTGATCTGGCTGATCAGGAGGGATTTAAGGAGAGCCCCCATCTCCTCAGGAATTATTTAACGTCGCAGTTAGGACGACGATTACAGCCAAATTCAATCCGAGTCCCCAACCAGAAATAGTTATAGACGGTCTGGTAGGCGTCTCATAAAAGGCTGGCATGGCCGACACGACCTCTATTGCGCAAGCAGCAGAACCAAGGACTTGCTGCCCAAGCATGCGTGTACTAGTCCCAGCGGGTTGGCATGGTGATCGTGACCTGAGTGCTTCGTCCAGGGCCCTTCAGAGGCTTCGCCCGTCTCCCACCAGCTTGCTGCCCAGGAAGAATGTCGACTCTCAAGGTTGAGCGCTCGCGACACCTCACATCGAGAGGACTCTCAAGACATAACTCACTTCCTCACGGTAAGAAGAGATGAAGAGGGTAGATAAGGAAGAGAGCAACGTACCTCATAAATGYTGCCCCCAACCACAGATTTCTCACCGGTAACCTGATGTGCAATTATGATGACCGGTCTTTGCCTCAGCACAACCAACAGCAGACTGCGGTTCCACCTTGGCTTAAAATGTCACATCAGCGAGTTCTCATCATCCAGCATACACCCCGTATGTCACCACATAGCTCCCTGGCGCGCCCACTCTACCCGCCTAACGTTCAACGCCAATGCCTTATCACTGCCCCACACCTCACGCGAAGCACCAATAGCTATTGTGAAGAACCAATGAAGCGCAATATGAACCAACTCCAATACCAAATTGCAAGGAAAATAAGCAACAGCGAGATGACAATTCCAGATCACACCATCACATTGAAAGCCAAATAGTCACACCGTGTCCAGAGAGCAGCATTGCACCAATAATACACCAATGGAGGTTCGTACTACTGAAAACCAATGTCCATGGAGAGCATACTCTCTCCTCTCAACACAAGAGTCCAGTTCCTTCACACTCACACTTGGCGCTCAGCGCCCAGCCTACTCCTACACAGCTACTTCAGACTACAAAAAGACAATGCAACTGTTGACATCAGCGGCAGCCCGAAGTACTTGAAGATGTTGCCCATGCAGACCATCGCCAATACAAGGTAAGTGCCCTCACATCATCATCATCATCATCATCATCATCATCATCATCCTTCTTCACCTATCCCCTGACTACACCCACACCTGTCCTCTCTTTCACCTGAAGACCACCCCTGCGCTTCACTGTAGTCCAAGCCCACCAGCTATGGTGGCTGGGCTATGGCGCTGCCCTCAGCAGCGCCCTTCTCCTCTGCACGACCACAAGTGCTGCACCTCGCCTCTCAGCGCTAGCAGCAGCCTATGAGCATGAGCTCCAGCAGCGCTGCCGCCAGCATGCGAGTGCCTGAATGAGGCAGCCAGGGACGACCTCTTTCCTTTATGGAAAAGAGCTGGCCGGCTCTCGCAGCCTGGCTGGGCTGGCCTGGGCCCAGAAGCTTCCGGAAGGCCCCAGGAGGCTGCCTCAATGCAGCAGCTACTGAGCTGCTGGGCCTCATTCGGTTGGGCGCCCAACTGTCTCTGTATGAGGCTGCGAATCACACTCGGCCTGTGTTTCTTTCAACCAACTGGCGCGCCGCAACTGCCTGGACCCCAAATATGAAATTGACAGTCGAGGGCCTCTTGCAAAAAGCCAGGCCCGTCTTCACTTAGGACGGGCACCTCCGCCTTCACTTAGGGCGGGTAAGGCTGCAAACAAGGCCCCATAGGTCTACCGAGGACCGTGATCCTCACATTCTTTAATAATTGAGCAGTGATTTGGTAGGACAGCATCAGCATCCTGGATTTCAAATTACTTGTGTTCAAGTGTGTCTGAAGCATGAACATGGTGTGATGGAATGACAAAACGTCTGAATGCAGGTAGTCAACTGCAATCTTTGGATCACAATTACGTATGTATGTTCAATGGAAGAATGTGTACCACAACACTCAATTAATTGTACGGGAGGGAACTCAGGAAGCATTAAAAGTCACAAAACAATTTCAAAGGAGCAAAGGTAAAACGGTATTCACCGGCTCGCAGTAGCCGATGGAGATCCCAGGGCTCGATCCCCAGTCCCCACCTTACCTGTGTACAATATCTGTGTCGACCCCTAGGGTTGAACCCGTGACCTGTGTATTTGTAACAGTTGGTAGACTGTCGTAGGGTCCATAGGTAGCACGGGTTCGATCTGTAGACCTGTCGAATAGGAGTCGTAGTCACGTCTAGAAGTCGTAGCTGTAACTTTCCGGAAGGGTCAAGGTCGTAGCTGCTACAGTCCAGAAAGGTCAAGGTCGTAGCTGCTACAGTTTCGAAAGGCCAAGTCTACGGCCTTCCGGAAGGTCCGAGTAGTGGCCTTTCGAAGTTGCCCATGTTTAGGCTGAGGCCAGTGGGCAAGTGGTGGAGTCTACCCGTGCTGAGTCAGCAGTCCCAGTCTCAGTCAGTCCTAGTCTAGTCAAGCAAGTACCGCATGGGACTGTGTGCACTACGGGCATGGGAAAGGGCCATACCAACGAGCTGCAGAAGTAGAAATCAAGAGGCAGCACCCAGTCATTCATTCATTCCTGCGTGAGCCATGTGCAATAACCCATGCCATATGTCTCGTGGAAATCTAAGGGCCGATCTGGCTGCCCTCAGCCAGGCCAAAAACGAGGTAAGGGACCCCACACAGGGATTCAGGGCCTGGGCGTGCCACAGTTGACTTTTGTCAACTGTCGCGAACCCAACAGTCAAAGTCCAAAGGTACCCAGTCCAGGCCGCCGGTCAAGCACACACACTTGTTTGTATGCAGGTACCCAGACAGCATCAAGTCCAAGGGGGAATGCTGCAACTGTACAATCCAGTCCTTCGACTGTGACTCAATCTGGACAACTGAGGGGAGGAGACCCGAGGGCAGAGAGCCTCGTCAAACACTACTTAAAGTCTGGCCTCGAGGTGCTCAACATTCAGTCTTGCTATGCTGGTTCAACGCTGGCTTGACTTTGACTCGACACTGGCATTATGCTAGCGTGACGCTGGCTAGACGCTGGCTGTGCATCAGAGTTGCGGACGACGACACGAGGGAGAGGTGACGCTGGCAATCTACGCCACGCATGCTGACATGGCGCTGCCTCTGGTATATGTGGCGCTGCCTGTGGTCTACGTGGCATGCTGA
>BFEA01000045.1:3142039-3153174 GCA_003427395.1 Chara braunii
GTGTGTGCATGCCTGCTGGTTTGCATGCCTGTCTGAGTGCTTGTCGGCTGAGTGTGTGTGTGACCCGCAAGGGTACTTGTTGGTTGAAAGGCCCCGCATGGCCGATACTTACCTGTGGCCGTAACATTGAGGGTTGCAGCGGGGAAAACACTCGAGTAGCGGGGGTAGGCCCACGACACTTAGAGTAGAGGGGAAAAACACTCAAGTAGCAGGTAGGACGGTACCACTCAAGTAGTGGTAGAAGTGTCGGGTACTGGAGGCCGAGCAGAAGAAGGCAAAAAGTTGGCATTTTTAAAGGCCCAGTAGCGGTAGGCTAGAGGTAGGCTAGAGGTAGGCCGGTACCAGTCCAAGTAGCCCGGGTCTAGGGCCTGTCCGGAGGATAGCAGAGCCTGCAATGATGTTTCCCTCCGAAAGGGAGGAGGTACCGGTTGCTGGGAGGCCGCTCGGCCTAGGAAGTCACCGCCCAAGAGGCCAGTAGGCCGCTATATCTTCGGGAGGAGCAAGTAGCTCCTCGTCATTTGCGGTATGCAAGCATTGGCGACATGCTGCTGAGCGGAGCGCTGGGCTGATACAGCGCTACCTGGAGGTGAAGGGCAGCCTGGGCGCTCAGCCTGGCGATGGCGAGCAGCCCAGCCTGAGGAGGAGGAAGAAGGGGGCAAAGGAGGAGAGTGGCGAGGCACCTACCTGGCTATGCTGGACACCATCTTCATCACCTTGTTGGGCGCTGCATCTGGAAGGCCCCAGTTGGGGTAGTGCCGCACCAAGGAAGCTCGAGGCAGAGCTTGGCATGGCGGACCAGTCAGCAGCAGCATAGCTGCTTTGGGTTGTCCTTTGGACAGGAGGGCAGGGCCCTCASTAGTCCGCCATAGCCTATGCATGTGAGAGGAGGCAGAAGGAGGGAAGCCATAGCTATGGTGGACTTGTTGTTATTGCTGTTGTTGAGTCAGCAGTAAGGGGGAACTTCGGATATTGATTCTGGTTCATCCACTCATTGTTATTATTATTATTGGGAGAAGAATAAGATTGGCAAAGTGAAGGAGGAGGAGGAAGGTGGAGAGAGAAGGGGGAATTGTCATTGGTCTTGCTGGTGTACATCTTCTTCTTCTTCTTCTTCTTCTTCTTCTTCTTCTTCTTTCTCTGTCCTCTGGTCTCTATCTCTTTGCAAGTGCTTTCATTTCTTTCGAAATTGGGTGGCATTGTCTTTCATTGTGAATTTGCACTTTGGGAATGACCAGGATCGTAACAATAGATAGGATGGGCACATCGGTTCAGGGCTTTTGGAAGTTGGTACCGAGTACATCGCTGCTGTGCTACGCGTGAACCGGAAGTGGTGACGGCTCAGCATGGAAGGAGACAGAGATAGCCAGACCTTCGGAGCGCCGGCCATAGCTGGGGCCTGCGCTGTACTCTGCCACCACGTAGGGGCTGTCAGAGGTCTGGGTTATCGAGGCCTGTTGGAGGCGAGAGAAGTGCCCTGCTGGACCCTCCTCTGGAGTGGGGTTCCAGGGTTGTGGCGCTGCAGCCATAGCTGCAGCTTCTTCCTCAGAGGTCATCTTGTGAGGAGTTGGTGGCGCTGCTGCAGACTTCCATCCGGAAAGTCTTCCGACACTTCGTCATCATCAGATACTGTGGCGCTGGTTTTCTTCTTCATCCTCTGAGTGGCGCTTAGCCTCAGAGGCCTGTTTCAGGGTGGCGCTTCCCTTTGGAGGCTGTATCTCGGTGGCGCTTGATGTTTCAGGGGCTCAGGGGTGTCACGGGTGGCTACTCGGGGTTGGGGAGTGAAGCGCTGCTCATTTCTGAGCAGCGCACTGTAGTACCGAGGTTATCCTGACAATTCGAGACTCTGAGTTTAATAAACAGTGTAATACTGGGTTTGGACTACCATCGTTTCATTGTTTTCTGGATGTGATCTACTCGGCTTTTCTTTATGACTGGTTGTGAGGATTGAGTGGAGTGAATTGCACTTTCAGTGTACCCTGTCATATTGCATGGTCAAGTCTTCCGCTGTGTTTCTCTCTCCCTGTGCGGTGTGATACTCCTATCCTCTCCCCCTTCCTTCTGGGTATGTATGGGCATATCTGGAAGTCTATGTGTGCGAGTGTTGGTCTCAGACAACAAACAACCAGAATCATAACACAGCTACCAAAACACAGGTCACGGGTTCAAAACACACGGGGTCGACTTAATACTGTACATGGGTGAGGTAAGGTCTAGGGATCTAACCCTGGGATCTGCATCTGTCAATGCAAATGTGAAAAAACCGTTTCACCTCTCTCAAACGAAAGAAATTGGAACCCTTGAGAAAAACATAAACTGGCAGCCAGAGGAAGCACAACACTGCTGGGACACTCTGGGCCCATTTGGAAGCGTCGTCCAAGACCCCCTCGGCAATTTAGCAGTTATAGTAGAAACATTGTTGCCTAGATAATACATACCTCAAGCAATTTGATCTTCAGTTTGAGTGCAGATAGTTCATTGGATGCATTCATGTCATCTGCTGATGATTGATGGGAGTGATGGGGCTTACTCCCACCACCACTTGACTGGTCTGCGACACTGACACTCTGACTGTGTTCTCCCTGAGATAATTTCTCCTCCAACAGGGTGATAGCCTCCACCTTGCTCTGCAGCTCACACTCCATCACCTTCACCGTCCTCCGAAGCTCTACCACTTCACTCATTGGCAGAAGCAACTCACTTCCAGGAAGGTCATTCACCCTCGCAAGCAGTGCCTGATTCTCCCTTTCCACTCTTTCCAACTCCCTACTCTGCTCGTCCAGCTTGCGATGCAGATCATGGGTAGCTGACAGTTCGGCCTGCAACAATCGCACATTATCTGACTGACGCTTCTGAAGCATGTCCTCCAGCTGCTGAATTTTGTCCGTCATCGCTGTGTGCCAAGAACTTTCGGCACTCCGCATTTCATCGAAAGCTGTCTCTGCTTTCTCGAGCTTTTCGGCCAGAGACGAGTTCTCCTCATTTGCAGCTTTGGCCTTGAGTTCTGTTTCTTGCAATTTCTTGAAAAGCTCTTTCCGCGCATTCTCAACCATGTCCTTTACCTCCATCAATGCAATGTTCCTGTCCTCAAGGTCTCCCACCCTGTCTATCAAGCTCTCCTTCTCCATCTGCAGGTCACAAAGCACTCGTGCCATGGCTGCTTCTCTCTCCATTGCATCTGTGTATTTAGCCTCCAGCTCATTCGCATTAGACTCTACCTTCAGTCGGACGGTCCTTTCCACATCCAAGGCTTCTTCAAGAGATGTCAACCTTGTTTCCAGACGTGTAATGTGGTTCTCTGTGTCCGCTTCCCTCTTCATTGCCTCCTCTTCCATTGACCTAATCTGTGCCTCCAGCAGTTGTTTTGCGCTAGACAGGTCAGAAATCTCCATCTTGGCCTTAGAGAGTAAGGATTCTTCACCGCAGTTGCCTGAGGAGAGCTGCTCAGTAAGTCTCTGGACTTCAGATTGAAGTCTGGCCAAAGCAGCTACCCTCTCTTCTTCAGCCTTCCGCAGAGCATTGTCAGATGCTTGCACCCGTTCTTCCAGCGCCATCTTCTCACTTTGCAACAAGCTCAAGTCTTTTTCCTGTTGACTTTCGCGTTCACACTTGGCATCTAACACCTTCTGCAGCACAGAAAGCTCGCTCTTGAACCTCTCCGCTCTCTCCTTCCAGACTGCCAGCTCACGTTCGAGGGACAACATATTTTCAGAGAGATGGCAATTTGTGGAGCGAATCTCCCTGTTCCGAGCCTCAAGCTCTCCTTCCCTTGCACCTCGTTCAGAAAGCTCCTTCCTTGTCAAATCCAGTTTATGGTTGAGAGTTACAATTTCTGTGGCAGCCAAGTGCTTCTCCTCCTCTCCATCACACTTCGCAGCTGCAAGATCACTGGTGAGACTAACAACCTTCCCCAACAAATTTCTGCTATCCTCCTCCACGGATGCAGTTCTCTCTTTTTGTCTTTCGACTTCACCCTTGCAGGCGGTCAGTTGCTCCTGAATCTGTTCGTTATCGTTCTCAAGTTTTTCAACCTGGTTCTCCAGTTGTGCAACCTTTGCAAGAATCGCTTCCCTTTCCTTCTTCATTGATAATAGCTTCAACTGCATATCACGAGCACTCTCCTCCAGATCATGGCTTTGTGCCAGACTGGCATCTCTTTCCATCCTCACCGAGTGCAATCGCTCCCCTACGGAGGAAAGTTTAGCCTCTGATATATGAATGGAAGCTGTGGCCTCTGCTCTTGCATCATCAACTTGCAGCTCCAGCTGTTCTTTCTCCACTGTTAGTCTTTGGATTTCCAGCAATCTATCTGCATGTAATCTTGACTCATTTTCTGCCTTTTGTCTTTCAGACTCCAGCTTGCTTTTGAGTTCTTCAACACTCTCATGCCAAGATGACTCAAGCTCTGCAATCTTTTGCTCGAGCTCCATGTTTCTCTCACCCAGCTCTGCAATTTCTGAATCCTTTTGACAGACAATTTTCGTAAGGTTTGCAACTTCGTTTGGTGTATTCAATGAAGTTGTGCCCGGGGCAGACACTGTGGGGGATTCGACCACCGTTTCCGGATTCATTTCCATTTCTCCCTGGCATCCATCAACCTTTTCCTCTCCTTGTTCGCGCCCCTCCATTAACCGCTCCAAATCGTCATCCTTCGGGTCCTCCAGTTCCTTATAGCCTTCCTCTTTTGTTCTAAGCAAGGACTTCAGTTTGTCTTCCTCCCCCTCCTTCATGCAAATCTCCGACCCTAACTGCATGATCTTGTCGTGCAATTGCCTCAATTCCTCTGAGGACCTCAACAGCTGACCACTTGCACCTTTCATGTTTGAGAGTAGAACCTCTCTTTCCTCCACCATAATTCTGCCTTCACGTTCTGTTAAGCACAACTCCTGAGTGATTTTCACTTTCCGTATATCAAGCTTGGCCAACTTCACCTTGACCTCCTGCTCAACCACTTCTGGAATGCAGTCCCGTCCCCCAACTACAAGGTAGCACCCATTACCACCTCCTCTCGCTTGCTTGGGCTCTGGCAACAACTCCGTGCAAAGAGAAGACTTCTCTTCTGTGTTGGCCTCATTCAACAGGCCTTCGGCAATAGCTTCTGCCTGCTTCTGGGCTTCCTTAGCTTCCTGTAATTTTGTTTCCAGCGAGCATCTTACTCTTTCAGCCCTCTCTTCCACCTCTGCTTTTGTGTTTTCAAACAACTGAGCGCACATTTCTACCTCATCAACCATCTCTGCTACACGAGCATTTAGCTTGTCCACCTCTTTCTGATGATCCTTTAATGGAATCACCTCCTTTGCATCGCCTTGAAGTCTGCTTAAACTAGCTTGTAGCTCTGCAATAAGGCTATCCCTTTGTGTGAGGTCGTTAATTGTTCGTGTGAGGCGTGCGGCCTGCTCCATGTTCTCATAGGTTAGCTCTGTGGCTTCATCCTCAAGTTCTTTTGCTTTCTGCTGCAGCTCTTCTATCTTATCCCCGTGCTCCTCAATGCAGCAACCACCTTGTGCCTCAGAAAGGACCCTTGCAGTCTCCTCTTCTGCTTCCTTCAACAGAATCTCGAGGTCACGCTTCTCTTTCTCGGTCTTAGCCAGCTGCTGGCGTAGCTCTCTGATCTGCTCTTCATGATTCATTCCCTGTTTTGCAATGGCCATATCCTCCTCCATGGATTCTTTGATGCCTTCCTCATCGTCAAGTCTCTGTTGCATCTTTTGATGTGACTCCTCAAGAGTCCTGTACATTTCAACGAGGTCATCGTACCTCTCTTCGACCGAGCTCACATATTGCTGTAACTCTTTATTGCGGGTGTCCAGTCGAGTTAAATCACTTCGTGCATTTCCAAGCTCCACATTCTCAGCACGCAGAGTCTCAACTTCAGATTTGAGTGCATCGTGTGCTGCTTGCAATGCTGTAATCTCAGCCAGATGTGATGCACTATTGTAGTTCAGCTGCTGACGAAGCAAAGCTGCCTCGTCCCTGAATTTGTCTGCCTTCTGCTGCCATGAGACACATTCAGCTCGTGCAGCTGCGAGCCGTGAATCTTCAGGAACTTCCAGCTCTCCATGCCTGATCTGATCTAATGAATTGTAAGGTGTCCTTGACCTCTCTCCATCGTCCACTGCCAATGGAGACCCGGCTCCCGGTTCTGCAAAAGACGCATAATTGCAGATTTCCAAGTATGTCGGGTTAGAGAGACCATGACGCGAATAATGCGCATGACACAAAACTTGCTAATGTGTTGCCATGTCAATACCTCATAAAAAGAATTGCTAATGTGTTGCAAAACTTGCGATGTCATTACCATTAAATTGCGGCAAGAGTAGCCGACAACTGGTGCAGGACCCCCATGAACCACAACAAGAGGAGTATCCAACTGTAGCAGATCCCCATGAATGCAATCTATAGGTCGTTGATAGATGGGCTGCATTATCCTTAGATGGACAGTTCGGAAATGGCGGGAGCAGTGTGTGATTTTAAAGACCCTACCTGACCTGAGGCAGGCGAATTGCTATGGCAGATCTACCACCTGGCAGTCCCTTTGGCGCAAGAAAAGTCGCACAAAGATGAGCACTGTCTGAAAGGTCAGGCGCGAGTTGGATGATGGCCCTCTAGTTGACTGTTTATTTTTTTAATAAGTCAGGTGCGTGTCAGATGATGACCCACTGCCTATGTAGGCAACTTCTGCTTTAGTAAAGCAGGCGCGCATCAGGTGATGAACCCCAAAGTGAATGCTCTTTGAGTCTGGCCCATTGGTGGGGTCAGACAGAGACCATCCCTCACCTCTTCGTACTCTGCGCAGCGATAGCAGACAGAAGGAAGCGGTGGGCGTCTGCAATGAGGGAGCCCTCCCATGGGTATTGAACGAGGAGGAGGAGGATGCTATCCTGCTTGGGGCTCTGATGGCAGTGGATAGGGAAGAAAAGTGGAAGCTCTATGTGCTCGAAGTGGTGCGAGCCTGCTAGGGGCTGCGCTGTGGGCCATCTGGACGTCGCACAATGAGCAGACTTTTTTCAGGGTAAGGAGGTCAATACGCCTGGTGTGAGAAGCAGAGCATTGGAGAATCTGAGAGTGGTTCTGCTACCAGATTGGCTCCGCAGAATCAGAAATCACTGAACGGTGCTGAGAAGTTCTGGAAAATCTGAGGGGATTACCCGGACCTGGTGAGAAAAGACCCGACAACGGGCATCTTTGCCTTCTTGAATTGTGGCAGGATCTAGCTACCCGGCTAGGATCAGAACTGAAGTTGACCTCAGGAATCGCCCTAAAGCCAACAACCAAGCTGAACAGATGAACAAACACGTGGAGAAGCTACTTAGGCCCCCTAATCAAAATTGTCCGGTCAGATCTGTCCTCAAAGGACCCGGACAAACAGACACTTGCCAAGCACCTTCCCTACAGACATAAGCTACATTCATTAGAGCATCCCCAGATGGCATTCTGAATCGCAGTCATGTGCCTATGTAAGGACCTGCCCAAACACGGACTGAGAACACGGTTGATTTCTGAGTTTTGCCGCTGGAATGAATGCCTTGCTGAGATTCCCGCTTTCTGCTGAGTTTTCTAAGTCTGCGTGTGTGCATGCTTGCTGGTCTGCGTGCCTGTCTGAGTGCTTGACGGCTTGAGTGTGTGTGACCCGCAAGGGTACTCGCTTGCTTGGGAGGCCCCGTCGGGCCGGTAGTTACCAGTGGCCATTGCAGTGGGGAAAACACTCGAGTGGCGGGAATAGGCCCGACACACTTAGAGCAGCGGGTAGAATGTACCCAGACAAAGTATAGGTCTTCATTCTATGCTTTTTGAATTTTTTGAGGCTCACCGTGCCGAAATCGTAGCCAGGAAGAGCATGAGTAGCATCATCAGTATTTATCATGGCTACGATCCGGATGCAAGGAAGATGATCAATAGCGAACTTCAGCAATCAAACAGCATCATACACATAAGACCAGATAGTCGTGACCTCGAACCAATAGCAGAATTGCATCACGAGTTTCACCAAATAAGAGTACACCAAAAGCTCATAATTGACAATGCTGGAATAGTCTCATCATCATCATCAATGAAGAAGCAATGTTGATATCCTATCTGGCACTCGGCGCCCAGACTACAGATGGCAGATCCTATCTAGCCTATACTACAATGCTGAAGATGACGACAACAGCTCTCCCGAAGTACGAGCAGATAGTGGCCAATGCCGCACGCTTCCAGCACCAGGTATGTCTCTCGCATCACTCACAACCTCGTTCCCCAACACACAGATGCCACATTCACCCAAGGACCACTCTGCGCCACATCCAGCTCACAGCAGCGCAGCTCGGCTATGGCTGCCTGCTCCTTCCTGCTCGCCCGTGAGCGCGTGAGCGCCAGCCAGCTTCAGCGCAGCAGCGCTTGCGCAGCATGCAGCCAGCACCCGAATGCCAAATGCGGAGGCAGGCTCTTTGCTATATGGAAGTGGCCTGCCTGCGTTCCTTCCCAGGCTGCGCTGGGCCTTTCCCAAGAAGCTTCCGGTAGGCCCCGGTAGGCTGAGGCCCGGTCCAAACGAATCAGGCCCAGGGCCTGTGGTGGTTACTTGTGCCCAACTGTCCTCGGCCTGTGTTTGGCCCATATCCCGTATCCAGCCCAGGGCCTACCTTCCATACATGCAAACAAGCGGCCTGGGCCTGGGTGCTTTTCAACCAACTGGCGCTGCGCAACTGCCTGAATTTTCCAGAGTTGCGTTGTGACCGAGATAGGGGTCCTCAGGCCCTCGTCGAGCCTGCCTTCACTTAGGGCGGCCGACGTGCTGCATAACAGGGCCAAAAAGCGGCTCATTGGGGCCTTGGCCTCTCATTCCCTCCTCCATAACTTTGATAGTCCTCTGAGAAGTTCAGTCTTCAATAATCTGGCGCTTTCCCTTCTGCAGAGACTTTTCATACTCGGCAACAACCTGAGGAGCGGTCTACATCAGTTCCTCCCTGGTGAACCATCGATCCTCCTTTGGATCCGTGTGATGTCTGAACCGAACCCGGTATTGCAGCTTCGGTTTCGGAGGACGTCCCCTGCCTGTCGGTCTTGGAACGGGCATTTCCTTATGGTCGACGATGTCATCGATGTCGACCTCTCCATCCATGGTTGGGGGCAGCATTGAGCGACGAGAGGGAAACTGATCAGTTTCCTCGAAGGGTGCAAGCTTAGAAGTGTGAAAGACAGGATATGTGCGGAGATGACCTGGGATCCGGATTACATAAGACGGTCCATCCGGATCAGTCCCGACTACATCTAAGACTTCCCATGGTCCAAAGTATTGAGGCATGAGCTTGCGGGAGATCCCGTGCTCCTGTCCCAATTCTGAGGACTTAACCCAGACTCTGTCCCCAACCTGGAATGTAGATGGGCGGCAGTGTCTGTTTCCAGATTCTATCATTGCCGCCTGTGCCTTTTGCATCTGTTCTACCGCCTGCTGCATCTTTTGTTCGTAGCGATAAGCGAACTCTAAGGTTCCCGGTGCAGCAGTTGGCTGGTTCTCAGGAAGGAGAAAATCTAAGGGCAGTCTAGGCTTGAAGGTCAGTAGTAAGCTGTTTGGGCTCACCCCGGTGGCGCGGTGTATAGCGTTATTACACAGGCTGGCGATGAGAGCAAGCTTCTCATCCCAGTCCACCTGATTGGGCTTGATGTAATGCCGCAGCAGGTGTTGTACAGCACGGTTCAGTTGCTCGGCTTGGCCATTGGCTTCTGGGTGATTCCCAGAGGTCATCTGCAACTGTGTTCCCTGTTCGGCAGCAGCAGCCTTCCACAACTCACTGGTGAATCGAACATCCCTGTCACTCACGATGGACTTAGGCAGACCAGAATCCCTGACCCAGTTCTCCTTGAAAAGTTTGATCACGTACTCGGTCTTTGCAGTCTCCGGCATGGCTATCAACCTAGCATACTTACTAAACCTATCCACGATGGCGAAGATATGTCTCATCCCACTCTTGCTGGTGACCAGCGTATCCATGAAGTCCATGGACAAACTCTCACCAGGCCTTTCCGGAATCGGAAGGGGCTTCAGGAGCCCAAGAGGAGCCTGAGTACGTGGCTTGTCTCTCTGACAGACCTGACAAGTCTCCACGTACAGCTGGGCATCTCGCATCATCGTGGGCCACCAGAACCGTTGCAGCGGATTGGCTGCTGTCTTCTTATACCCAAAATGGTCGGTGGCATCATGACACTCACCTAAAAACAAACTACGCAAAGACTCTCTATTTGGGACACACAAACGTTTATTCCCTTCCTTCTCAAGGAACAGCAAGCCGTTGATCAACTCAAACTCGGCAGAAGTCTTCTTATCCTTCACCTCAAATCTGCGTATGATCTCAGACATGAACTGGTCCTCTCGATAGGCTTCCTGTAACGAGCGTGAGGCTGAGGGTGAGCCGAGGGAGAGGAGAGAGAGGGAAAGAGTGAGAGCACACACACACACTCACTCACTCGACTCGACGGACTCGGACCGAGGGTCGGACGCAGACACAGTGGTAAGGCACAAAGTCGAAGTCTTGGATTCCGAATGCCGAAACAGCAAGTCACACTGAGTACGAGTACAGCAGCAGAGAACTGGTACGAGACTGCCCCCCGTACTGTACGGGGAGCTGGTATAAGTACCGGTGACACGTGCGGTACCAGGGGCATTTCTGCAAAGGCCCCGAGGGCAAAACTGAAAAATGCAGTATTTGAAAGTGGCGCCCGAATTGCAGCATGGCGCCAGTTGTCCAAAATCCTACGGTACCAAAGGAGGGGTTTGGAAAAAGGGTGCCAGGCCGAGAACGGGATGCAGCCAAAACACCAAAAGATAGACCAAGGATCGAGCCCTGGCGAAGTCTGTAACACTATCCCCTCCCTCTAGAGGGCAACGTCCCGGCTGCCAAAAATCATGAAGCAATGCTGAAATCTGTGAAGGACGGGATGGGGCCGATCACTGGTTAACAAGTCGAAAGGGAAGAGGGGTATAATGTGGGTGGCATGGGCTGCAGGAGTAAGAGGGAACAGGGTTTGGTACCGGTGAACAGAGTTGTCCTACTGATGAACTAGGGGGGGTTGGAAGGAACAGTGTAGTCCTACAAATGAACTAAAGGGAAAATAGGGAGCAGGGTGGTCCTACTGATGAACTAAGGGGACTGCATGGTTCG
>BFEA01000045.1:3160872-3172134 GCA_003427395.1 Chara braunii
GGGAGAGGAGAAGAAGAAGAAGAAGAAGAAGAAAAGAAACGAGGAAGGAAGATAAGAAGGGAAAAAAATTAAAAAAAATAAAACTGTCGTTGATTACTTATCTGCGTGATGGGAACAACGGCGATGACAAGGACGACGCGGCGCAGCGACGAGGACGACGGGTCATGGTGGTGATGACGTGGCGCGACGGCGGCGATCCCGTCCGTGATGATGATGACGGGGCACAATGACGACGATCACGATGATGACGTGGCATGGCGGCGACGATCTTGACGATGATGTTGATGATGGCCAGGTGACGACGTCGAAGCAAGGTGGGTCGGGCGGGTTCGAACCGTTCCGATACCAGTGTAACGAGCGTGAGGCTGAGGGTGAGCCGAGGGAGAGGAGAGAGAGGGAGAGAGTGAGAGCACACACACACACTCACTCACTCGACTCGACGGACTCGGACCGAGGGTCGGACGCAAACACAGTGGTAAGGCACAAAGTCGAAGTCTTGGATTCCGAATGCCGAAACAGCAAGTCACACTGAGTACGAGTACAGCACCAGAGAACTGGTACGAGACTGCCCCCCGTACTGTACGGGGAGCCGGTATAAGTACCGGTGACACGTGCGGTACCAGGGGCATTTCTGCAAAGGCCCCGAGGGCAGAACTGAAAAATGCAGTATTTGAAAGTGGCGCCCGAATTGCAGCATGGCGCCAGTTGTCCAAAATCCTACGGTACCAAAGGAGGGGTTTGGAAAAAGGGTGCCAGGCCGAGAGCGGGATGCAGCCAAAACAACAAAAGATAGACCAAGGATCGGTCCCTGGCGAAGTCCGTAACACTTCCACCAAAGAACGAGTAACATCGTCCGTAAGGTCAAACTCAGTAATCAGCGCACCTGAGAAATCAGGTCTACGCGACAAGGCATCTGCAACCTTGTTGTACTCCCCTTTCAAATACTGCGGGTCGAAGTCATACTGCTCAATGACTTAGATCCAACGCTTCAGAGCGTCAGAGAGCACCGACTGAGTTCTCATCCACCTCAAGGTCTGATGATCAGTCCTGAGGATGAAAAACCTCCCAAGGAGATAATGCCTCCAATGGGTCAGAGCCTTGTAAACCGCATAGAGTTCCTTCTCATAGGTGGACTTGGCCAACTTCTGAGACGGCATCTTCTTAGACATGTACTCGACATGCCTTAACTTTTTCCCCTCCTGTTGCGCAAGTACGGCACCAATGCCATATTGGCTGGCATCCGTGGTTACTACAAACGGTTTATCAGGATCAGGAAGTTTTAAGACCTCGTAGTGCGTCAACGCATGCTTCAGATGTCTGTAAGCAGCCTCGCACTCATCTGTCCACTCCCATGGGGTGTCAAGGAGGGTCAGATCAGTCAAAGGGGCAGCCACTATACTATAATTCTTTACGAAAGTCCTATAGTAGCCTGTCATCACTATACTACAAGACACGGGTGCGGACAAACTCGCACTTCTCACTGTTGATCTTGAACTTGTGCTGTCGCAGAAGACTCAGGACTTTGTCCAAGTGCGCAACGTGCTCCTCGACAGTCTTACTAAAAATAAGTATGTCATCGAGGTACACGATGACAAACTTATCGAAGTAGTCATGAAATATCCGATGAAAGGTGTCAGGAGCATTGCAAAGGCCGAAAGGCATCACCACAAACTCGTACAGACCGTACTTGGTCTGAAAAGCGGTTTTGCGTTGATCCTCGGGCCGGATTGCAATCTGATGGTACCCGAACTTCAAATCTATCTTACTGAAGTACCGACACCCTTGCACTCTATCTAGCAAATCATCGATGCGTGGTAGGGGCTCTCTGTTCTTGACAGTGATGGCATTGAGGCCCCTATAGTCAATGCACATCCTAAGTGTTCCTTCCTTCTTCTTTGGTACGAATAGGACTGGTGAACCATAAGGAGAAACACTCGGCCGGATCCAACCCTTTTCTACGAGTTCCTTGAGTGTTCGACGAAGCTCGTCAAGCTCGCCTGGAGACATCCGATAGATCCTACCCTTTGGAATGCTAGACCCTGGGATAATCTCTATCGTGTGGACGACCTCCCTCTCAACAACCCCTCTTGACTCTTCAAATAGATCAGGGTATTTAGCAACTACTCCCTCTATCTCCGGCGGCATTTTCACCGGCTTGCCTGCAGCAGAGACATAAACTAGATACATACCCCCCTCCTGATTTTGCTTATAGTAATTATAGAACGCGGCCGCACACATGCATCCGTGGGACTCGATCAGACTACTAGCTTTGAACTTACGTAATCTGGTGGTCCCCCCACCTGGCAAAGTGTGTTTGACCACTGGGGGTGTGCCACGGAGAGGTAGTACATACCTAACAACATATCCATGGGGAGTTCATCGCTCACTAGGAACGAGACGCGATGTCTCAGTTCCACTCCCGCGTACGGAAAACAACACTCAACATCTTGGAGGTAGTCATTGACTACCATGCGCTGTTTGTTGGCACAGGTCGACTCAGGCGCTGCACTTGCCCCTGTAAGCGCAGCCTCTCAACGCACGCGCGACTAATGAAGTTCCTAGTCGAGCAAGTGTCATAATAGGCCCCGGCCTTGCAGCCGCCGATGACTACCTCACTGATGAACATCTCACCCTTAGGGGCTTTGACCAATGCCGTCCAAGAAGTTAGTGGGTCTGTTCTAGACCAGTCCTCCTCTAGCTCCTCTAAGGACTCAAACACATTCATCGAACAGAGGCTCGATGGGTCTAAACGTGTTTTCGGGACGACGATGGAGTCAGTAGCTTGGGCCATCTCTCGAGATGGTGAGGGTGTGTCCACCACCTCGACCCTGGCAGGAACAACTACTATTCCTACTCGCCCGACGTGTTTCCCAAAGCAGTGCCAAAAGTAGCTACATTGCTACCAACGGGAGTGGAGGATCCCAACACCTGCCCCATCGTAGGCGAGATCTTCTCGGTCACCTTCTTGTTTCGACACTTGAATTGGTTATGGCCATATTGGCCACAACGGATACAATTCTGCCGTGTGTACCGATCTCTCCACACGTCCTCAGTGAGACCTGATTTCTCCATTGGAGGAGCATTGGGGTCAACTTGACTCCTTGACCGGGAACCTCCTCGGCGTCTACCGGTCGCCTTACTTTTTTGTGCTACGGCAGCGACTACCCCACCCCCTGAAGCTTCTACGCTGCCAGCCTCTGAACCTGGAGGAAGTTGTCATCTAATTCGATGGTTGAACCATCGTTATCGACAAACATAATGCGACCCTTCGCCTTCCAGTTGGGACGCAGTGTCTTCTTCCTACCATCCGTCGTGGGGTTATGTCCATGCCCTATCTTCGCCTCGAGGTCTAGGGCCTTCTTATTGAACGAGGGAAAGTTGTGCATGTTGATGTTGGCCTCACCTTCCAGCTGATTCCTCAGAGGCATGGGAAAGCATCTCAGGTAGGAGGTGAGTAAGACCTGGGGGTCATAGCGAACCCTAGGGACACAGATCAGACACTCTACAACGTCAATGGCCTCCCTTACTGACTTGAACTGCCTCGTGTGCAGCGTCGGGATCGAGTCAGTGGCCTTTTGGGCCTCCTGCAGATCATGCCACCTGTCTTCCACCAACTAGAGAAAGTCATCCAGTTTCTGGGTGACCGCCCAAGTGCGAAAGTCATGACCTTACCCTTGTAGCTGCACTAAACCACTCAACCATCGTGTTGCACTCCCCTCTAAATAGGAGGCAGCCACAAGCACTTCCTCGTGCGGCAAGGTAAGTTTACACTTGACATAGACCGGCACTGCCCTCAACCAAGTGTCGAGGTCTTCGCCCCTCTTATCCCCTGTGAAGGGCTTAGGAGTGGCGATGGTCGTCTTTGGTACCCACTGACTTTGTCCCGGTCCCTGCATCACTCCGGGCTGTGGACCCAGTGGTGCAGGCTGCTGCACTAACTGCTGGAGTTGTGTGCCCTGCGGCTGTATAGGCTGCGAGACAACAGGTTGCACGCTTACTGCAACCTGTGAAGGAGGTTGGGTGAACACTGTCTGTACAGGAACCTGCAAACTAGGACCTGTTGAGAACCCTCCTGATAACGGCATGCCTAGGGAAACGGTCTGGACCGATGCTGGGGCTGTATATGGGGATACCCCAATCACCGATGGGACAAAAGGAGGAGGATGTGCAACGGGCCAGGCACCTGGCCCGGACGGTGATGGTGACGCCTGCATTTGCTCGACTAACACAGCCAGACTATGTTGGATGTCTTGTAAGATCTCCATTTGGTGATCTTGCATCTCTACTACGCTCAACAAGACCTACCGTATGGTCCTCACGTCATCCTCCATCTCCGCTGGGTCCATCTCCTCTAACTCGCTAACGTCCGCTTGCCTTCGCTGCATCCTGGCTCTTCTCCTAATCATTCTCTCTTTCTCAGCCTTAATCTCCCAACGCCTGTTGTAGCTGTGCCTCGCGATCAGCAGCTCGCTGTATTGCGACCTCCTCGGGAGTCATCACTAAGGGCTGGTTTGCCATTAATCCAGTGGACTGACTCTAGGTCTGCGCGACCGTTGACCCTACAGCCCCTGAATTGCTGGCCTGGGAACTCTGCTGCGCAGAAGTGGCCACGGCTACTGAAGTTGCGGCTTCGCTTACGATCGCCCTGCTAGCCTCTGCTGCTCTAGCTCTCCTCTGTTGCTGCAGCCTCTCCCTACGCTGGCGAAACAGGTATCTGTCGCCTTCTGGTCCTAAAGCCAAATGGGCAATCGGGCGTCTAGCCGATCGCAAGATCCGGTCGTCCTCTCTAGTGTCCTCCCTGTCGCTCATAAGCTACAACACTGTACACAGTCTGCACTAGTGCACTCTAGATGCCTACCGCAGCCTAGTGTATAGACCAATTTAAAATAAATAAATAAATAATTGGTGGCTATGTTAGAGACTGGACATTCAGGTTCAACAGGTAAGTTGAGATTCCTACAAACGCAAACTATTTCGCTTTTGATTAGTCTGCAAACAAAAAGCACAAGGAACAAAAACCAGTTCTACCTAATGTTGTCTGTCAGATGTTAAATGGTTGTACATCTAACTAATCAAATAATAAAAATAGAATCGTTTGTTTGGTTTATTCACAACATGGGATCTTACTCATGGAATCTACCCCTTCCCCAATTCCCCTTGATTGTCACTTGACGTCAGCGTCCCTGAGCAATCCAGTTTGGCGTGCGTGACTAAAGGTGTGCACACGGCCCACCCCTGTGCCCCGAGTAGCTGCTGAGCTGGCCAGCCCTGCACTGTGTTTATCCTCGTGTGCAGCGAGCCTTACACCCATTGGCTGATCCAGAGGCAATTTAACGACCGCCCCCAAGTGTCATCAAGAATTATTTTACGTCACAGCAGGACAATGATCACAGCCAACACTTTCCCCAGCCGGCTCAGCATCAATCAACCACCAGATAGTTCTCATCACACTGCGAACACCCAATATACACAACGTAGCCTTCCTGGCGATTCCCCTCTCCTCCGTCGCCAACACCTTGTCTCCGCCCTCCTCACTACACACCACCTACGGCCAGGCTCACCAAGTAGACCGCATGTATGTACCGCATAGGCAGAAGACAAGCACAAGATGAGCGCAACGCACCACAGCTCCGATACCAAATTGCAAGGAAGATGAGCAATAGCGAACTTCAGCAATCAAACAGCATCATACACATAAGACCGGATAGTCGTGACCTCGAACCAATAGCAAAATTGCATCACGAGTTTCACCAAATAAGAGTACACCAAAAGCTCATAATTGACAATGCTGGAATAGTCTCATCATCATCATCAACGAAGAACCAATGTTGATATCCTATCTGGCACTCGGCGGCCAGACTACAGATGGCAGATCCTATCTAGCCTATACTACAATGCCGAAGATGACGACAACAGCTCTCCCGAAGTACGAGCAGATAGCAGCCAATGCCGCACGCTTCCAGCACCAGGTATGTCTCTCGCATCACTCACAACCTCGTTCCCCAACACACAGATGCCACATGCACCCAATGACCACCCTGCGCCACATCCAACTCACAGCAGCGCAGCTCGGCTATGGCTGCCTGCTCCTTCCTGCTCGGTCGTGAGCGCGTGAGCGCCAGCCAGCTTCAGCGCAGCATGCAGCCAGCACCTGAATGCCAAATGTGGAGGCAGGCCCTTTGCTATATGGAAGTAGCCTGCCTGCGTTCCTTCCCAGGCTGCGCTGGGCCTTTCCCAAAAAGCTTCCGGTAGGCCCCGGTAGGTTGAGGCCCAGTCCAAACGAATCAGGCCCAGGGCCTGTGGTGGTTACTTGTGCCCAACTGTCCTCGGCCTGTGTTTGGCCCATATCCCGTATCCAGCCCAGGACCTACCTTTTCCATACATGCAAACAAGCGGCCTGGGCCTGGGTGCTTTTCAACCAACTGGCATTGCGCAACTGCCTGAATTTTCCACAGTTGCGTGGTGACCGAGATAGGGGCCCTCAGGCCCTCGTCGAGCCTGCCTTCACTTAGGGCGGCCGACGTGCTGCATAACAGGGCCAAAAAGGGGCTCATCGGGGCCTTGGCCTCGCACGGACGTCCGTACCGCCGTCCAGATGGTCTGGATTCAGTCCGGACTCCAGACGTCCGGTCTGGAAGGTCCGGATCTGCCAAATTTCGAGGGAAAAAAAAAAAAAAAAAAACGGTCCAGGACCCTTCCCCATTGAGGAGCCAAACCCCCAAAATTGTTTTGGGGATTTTTCAGGCCCGTTCATGCTTTTTTGGGGGGTCCAGACATGCTCACTCTCTATAATAATTTATTAGACAACCCCAATTTATTAATTATTAATAATTCATTACCTTTTATTAGTTTTTAAAGTATTTTTTCAAGCTCTTTTATAGTTTTCGACTTTTAACTCAGTTTGGTTAGGAATTCCGACATGACTCAGAGGCAAAAATGGTTTGCATTGTTATTCTGCATAACATACTTTTTTTCCAGATTTTTTTATGTTTTATTTTTTTTTAATGGTCCAGACATTTCCGGACCTGTCCAGACATCCGGACCGTCCAGATCCCCCCATGTCTGGAGGTCTGGAAATGTCCGGAATTCTGGACATCCGGAAACTACCGGACACGGGTCCGGTTCCATGTCCGAAAATATCCGGGTCCGGGTCCGGCGTAGCCATGGTAGTTATCGCAATGGTTGACAAGCAATTCCTCAATCTGAGTGGCGTGTGAGTAGAAGGATGAGACCCTTGATGGTGTCTAGTATCAAGGGTTGCGGGGAAGAAGGTGATAGCACCATGAAAGTAAAACTCATATCATCGTCTTCTTAATTTTTTTTCCATGATTATTCATCTTATTTTTCTCATGGGATTGAGCCTCATATTCGACCTTGCCGTGGCTTGGGAACGAGCCTGAGGTGCCAAATCACACGTTGATTGGTTTCACGTGTTGAGATTGTGCTTTATCACCACTTATGGTGTGTTATTGCAATTAATTGTTTTGCAATTATCTTGCAACTATTTTGCAACTGTTTTGCACATATTCTACAACTACTTCACAACTACTTCCAATCATTATTTTCATCATTGAGTTCATGATGTAATCATTGACAACTTTTTTCTGTACGTATTTAATTTTCCTTGCTATCGACCAAAGATGGACTAAATTATGGAGAAGATGGGAACTCAGAGGCCTACAAATTCGCGCTCGAATGACCGACTACAGTCTTAACGAATCCATGTCTAAATTCTTCTACTCCAAAATCAAGGCCAATGCTAGGAACAACATGATAGAGGGGCCGAAGGACCCAACAGATCATGGGAAGACACAGACATGGTAAGGATCGCCAGATCCTTCTATGCTGATCTCTACGAGGCCAAGACCCCATCCCCCCCTCCATAATGCCCGACAGCACATAATGAGGCACCTAGATAGAGCGTTCACGCAGAATCATACGGAGGATCTGGACAAACCAATCACCTCAGAAGAACTTCACGCAGCCCTGGCCCAAATGGGAAACGACAAGGCACCAGGTATCGATGGTCTATCCAAAGAATTTTGGACCCAGTTTTGGCCGGAACTGGGCAACGACCTCTTGAATTTCATCAATGACAGCAGGGAAAAGGGAGGCCTGGGCCAATTCCTGATCACCAGCGTAGTCTGATCTACAAGAAGGGAGACAAGGAAGATCTAAAGAACTACAGGTCAATCTCACTCCTCACAACGCCTTACAATATCCTCACAAAGGCACTTGCCAACATAATCATAAAACTAACGGACAAATGCTTCCATATCGATCAAGCAGGCTTCATCCCAGGCCGATATATTCTTGATAACGTGATGGCCCTGAACGAGGCTGCAAAGAAGATAACAGAAAAACGGATGCAGGCGGCGATCCTATTCTTCGACTTTGAAAAGGCATACAGTCAAGTCAACTTGGACTACCTCCACGACTGCATGGAGAAGATGGGAGTCGGGCCAAATTTCAGAGAGTGGGTAAGAGTGTTATATGGAGACGCCACAGGCAAAGTGCAGATAAACAGAATATTGTCAAACACCTATCCAATATCGAGATCGGTCCGCCAAGGCGACCCCCTCGCACCACTGATATTCTTGTTCATAATGGAAGCGATTGCATCTTTTCTGCACAAGGACCCATCCATAGACCGCCTGGCTGAACAAAACTACAATCCCCTTCATGATTTCGCTCTATCCACAACACTTATGTTCGCAGACGACCTCACGGTTCTCATCCGCATCAACAATTCCTCCTTTCAAGCCCTAGCCCGAGCTATGGAAGCCTTCATACTAGCTTCAGAATTGAAGGTGAACTGGGAGAAAACCGAAGGATGGTGGCTTGTAGAAGGCACCCCCCCCCCAACCCCCAGACCTATTCACCCCAGTGTCATGGTCCACAGGAGACCAAGCTCTTCGTTACCTGGGTATTATGGTAAACAAAGATGGCATTTGGCAAGGGATGGGGGAGACTCTGATTGCCAGAGCGATAACTCGTCTAGCACCCTGCAGGAAAGCCCACGCCTCCTTGCTAGGGAGAGCGCTAATGATCAACGCGGCCGTTTTCTCAACACGGTGGTACATGGCCTCCATATGGTCCCCTCCCGACGACCTGAAAAAACTGAAAGCCAAAGCCAGATGCTACCTGTGGACTGGAGACCCCAGCAGAACCACATGCCTAAACAAAGTAGCCTGGCAAATCGTCATCAAGAAACCACACGAAGGAGGACTAGGCATCATCGATCCGAAACACGAAGCGACTGCCCTCCAGATGAAATGGGTAATCAAAATCCTAACAAAGCATGCCCTCCCGTGGACTAAGATGGCGTTAGACAGCATAAGGAATTTGGCACCGGTAGCTTCTCCACGGAACATGAGGGACCTCTTTTGGATCATGGCAAGGGAATGGGCAATCAAATCAGGGAGGTCAACAAGGAGTACTCACCCTGCAACACCCACTCATCCCTCCACCACAACCAACCCCTACTGGTCACCGATCCTAAAGGCATGGCGCCGACTGATGCCAGAAAAGAAAGCTTCTCCGTGCAATAAAGAGGAAGTCCTAAGACAACCCCTGTTTTGCAATCCATGGATTAAAGACACAGAGGACTCTCCGACCTAAAGACCGCAGATGGCTCTCATGGGTAGAACGAGGTGTATGGCGGATCAAACATCTGTGGTCCGAGGACCGGCAAGAATGGCTTAACGAACAGGATTTGCGCACCACCCTGAAGGGTTGTCACCTGCTGTCCAACAACCTATCGGAGATTCATCACAGCATCCCCCCCTCATGGACGACCCTCCTAAAAGAGACACACACGTGGAAACCAGACAACTGGAGATTACTCACTACACAGTCCACACCAACAAGAGCCTACCGGTTCATATCCAAACCGCACCCAACTAACTACCAGGCCAACTTCATTTCCTACCCCATCGCCAAACACAACATATACGAACGAGAAGCCCTGACCAAAGCACCACAGCATGAACAAATTGAAACCTTCGTGCTAAGGAAGGTCAGAGTCTCGCACAGGAAACCCTGGTTCATCTTCCAACCGGAACTCAACATCGAGGACCTAGAATTTGACCCAAAGGAGTGGATATGGGACCAAGGCACCACCGGGAAACCAAGGGGGATAACAGAATATGACGTAAAGTTCGGCTATAACCTCGGACTAAAAACCACTGACCCGAACCCAAGGCTGGCGGAAAAGTGGAGAACCATCCTCCACCTAGACCTACGACCACTATCACCATCCCATGGACTAAATACCTTCTTATCCGCCCAAACCGTATCCGGAGCATGCAATGGCTGATAGCACAAACAGCCCTTCTCGTCAACCAATGGCTACACGCAAGAAGGAAGCATTTCGACCTGGAGAGTTCGAAAAGCTGCTCATTGTGCAAGAACAACTCACCCGAGGACATCCCTCACTGCCTCCTATCCTGTCCAGAAGCAACATGGATCTGGAAGAAGGTCCGGGACTTGTGGTCAACCCTGTTCTCAACACCCCCCCCCAACATCCCTCCCCTCTCTATCTTACTGCTAACTAACACTCCCAGCAACATCAAGGGCAGCAGGGAGGTCTGGTTCCTCCTGCTCAGGAAATTGGCACTGTGGGTAATATGGAAGCGCAGATGCACCCGGACAATCGAGAAAGCAGAGGTGGCAAAGGAAGAAATGTGGTCTCCACTACTCAGCATGGCAGAGACGGAAATCAGGAGCAGATGGCGGAGAATAGCGACCTCTATGCAACACAGACCTGAAAGACAAGCAACCAGGAAGCAAACATTCAAGAGAGAATGGCTGCTAAAGGGCAAGGTGGCGACAATAGTAGACAACAGATTGAGATGGAAGAAATGGCACCAGGCTATACCACAATGACGGTTGGGCCCCACCGGACTACCTGGCAGAAGGGTCGGAACTGCGATCAACCACAGTACTCAAAGGGTACACAAAGAAGGACAATGACAAACAACATAGCGTGTAGCGGACCCATTCGTGGTTCTTGCTTTGCAAAGAGTTATCTGACAGGCTCTGACGAAGCGTGAGAGGAACAAGTGGTCTGGGCAAGCTGACAGTCAATCCTCCTTAGCAGGAGCAATCAATGCTGGTCAGGGTTCCTTCGGCCAGACGGAAGGAAGCGTGTGTGGGTACTATTTTGTATTCAATTTTGACTTGTCGGGGGAATAGGAACCAGACTGATGCTCCCCAAAATGGATATGGAGCCAGGACCGTGGGGACCTGTTTTAAAAAAAA
>BFEA01000045.1:3175988-3198106 GCA_003427395.1 Chara braunii
ATCTGGAAGGAGAAAGGGCGGTGCCTCTGAAGGGCCCTGGTCGAAGCACTGGGTCACGGTCACCATGCCAACCCACAAGGAGTAGTGCACGCATGCGATGGCTGCTGTCCTGTTTGGCACTTGCTGCGCTCAGATAGAAGTCTTGCCGGGTGTGCCAACCTTTTAGAGACGCTTACCAGACCGTCTATAAACATTTCTGGTTGGGAGTTCATTGTGAATCTGGCTGTGATCGTCGTCCTGACTACGACGTTAAAGAATTCCTGAAGAGATGGGGGCGCTCTATAAATTCCTCTTGATCAGCCAGGTCACATGGACAGTAAGGCTCGTTTCCGTACGAGGGTAAATAAGAGTGGACTGGTTGGCTTGCTCAACTCTGACTTGGGCACAGGGGTGGGCCGATACACACACGAACACACTGCTTTGCTCAAGATGTTGTCCGGATGGTTGGATTGAGGGGAAGGGTAGATTCGAATTGGTGCTCAACTGAATACACAACTATTCCCATCAATCATACATCTGCTACATTGTCTTTTTGTACCTTTGATTAGTTGGTTGACGGACTACTAACCTCACAGACAGATTAGTGTAGGACTGTTGTATGCTACCTTAGCCAGTTCTAACAAACGCTGCTGTAAGTGAACCAATCAGGGTGCATCTAGACTATGTAGACAATTTGTGTGAATGTTGTCGACATGCCACTTGATTCGGTATAGTAGGGAACTCGCCGGACACAACTATTTATAGAAAATTACGTGCCGGTCAGATACATGCTGCAGTAGGATTCCATTAGGGGATTCTAGTGTAGACACTATCTGTCTAACTAATGAGTGTGTCAGACCCTGTTGATGATAGAGCTGACGGTAGGAGATTAACACGTGCACAGGCACTAAGGGTACCGCACGTGTTCCAGGCCTTGGAGCCGGGAGAAGAAAGACGACTACGTAGAGCCCGTGCTCTAGCGGCGGGGATAGCAGCAGCAAACGTAGCAGCTAGAGAGCAGGCAACAACAGCCAGAGCAGCAGCGATGGCTAACGGCGCAAGCTCCGCTGCATCATCGTCTGCGTCCTCGTCAGGGACTAATGGGAGCCAGTTGGGAATGCCAACGAGTTCCACAAGTTCCTCGGGCACTTTCGGTTCCACAGGTTCTAGACAGTCTTCTAGTCAAATGGCGGGCGCGCAGTTCAGCCCATTGACCCCGCGTGAGAGGGAGCTCAGAGAGATCCAGCAGGTCGAGAGGCTCCGCCGTAAGTTAGAGCAGGACCTGAAAGATGCTACCGATAGAGAAAATGCGATGAAAACTAGAGCAGCCAGGCTTGGAACTTTAGAGGGTGACAAGGCTGAATTAGAGGGCTTGGATGAGTCAGCATTGACTGACCCGTTGAAAGTATTGAAGAAGAACATGCTGTCATTGCACGCGCACGTGGACAGCAAATTAGACTTCATGCAGAGCACTCTAGACCAGATCCTGGATGCTTTGACAAGGCCAGGATTCCGGCCACCAGCACAATCGTCGTTGCCGTTATCGGCGATGTCAGGCCCCTTTCCAGTTCAAGCTGGTACACAGCCTAGTGGTACGTTTGCAGCAGTCTCACAAACTGTTGCATCTTCTTCTTCGGGTCCAGCGGTGGGAGCTACACCACCACAACAACCTGTTCCTCCGCAGGGACAGCAGCAAGGTCAATGGTATCCTAAGACCCCGATGAAACTGCCTCTTGCCTTCTCAGGCGAGAGAAAGGACGAGGAACTCAACACATGGTTGAGGACCATCTCGGTTTGGGTGAAGGCAAAGAGAACCTTGCCTGAGGACGAAGTGGTAACTGTTGCATCTTACCTCGAGGGTAAGGCAACCAAATGGCTAGATGGTGTAGTGATAAAGGCCGGGTATGGGAGACGCATGGCAGACTGGGCTAAGTCATTGACGTTAGACCAGTTCATGGAAATGGTAGAAGCTCGCTGGCATAATCCACAGGAGGCACAGAAAGCCACTGATGCGATTAACAAGTTGGACCAACGAAAGTTCAAATCGGTCAGAGAGCTTACGACTACCGTTGAGAGCCTGATCCTCTACGGTCGGGATCGCGGAGCGTGAAGCCACGCGCACTCGCGCGCACGGGCGTGCACACCCGTGCACAGTCGCAACGGTCGGAATCACGACGGGCGAAGCCACGCACGTGCACACTCGTGCACACCCGCTCGCACACCTACGCAGAGTCAAAACGGGGCGCGCGTAGCCATGCGCGCCAGAATGTACACACGCGCGAGCGGGGACGAAGAGCGCAGGAGCCACGCGCATCGTTGCGCGTGGTCGCGATCGGGACCAGAGCAAGCTAATCAACGGAACAGCCCCTTCTGGCACAGTCGGGACGCTAAACAGCTGAACAGTTGAACAGTTGAACTGTTGAACAGTTGAACGAGAGGTTAGTTTGAATAGAACGGTGGGCTCGGTAGGCTCCTCGAACAGTTGAGCCACCCCTGCTAGATAGTTCACTCCCACCTCGATTTCTCTCTGAATTATGTGCTCGTATTCCGCACAGGCTAACCGCGACAACCCAAATATCAGAATATTGATAACCTTCAACAACTCCTGGGCCCGGTTTCTCCAAAACGGCCCGTGCTCCACGAAGATGTCATAAAACATCCTCATGGCTTGAGGTGGGAAGTGATTTATCCAGACTATTACTGAGTCCGCCAGATCCTGCGCCCTGGCGAGGCTCCCGAAGATGAGGTCTATCATGAATCGAGGGACCCGACATCTTAGCGGGATTGTTGGTGCGCTAAACTCCCACCAGCTCCCTACTTCCACCCTAATTCGTAAGCCCACGTTCCTCCTACCCCTGATCGATTGGCCTATCCGTGTCAATACCCGGGCGACCCTCCGAAAGACTAGGGCTAGCTTGTGACCTTGTGCTATTCCTACTCCCAGCGAGTGCCAACCAATTTCGGGTAGGTACAAGGTCCCGGTCACTTCCAAATTGGAGTACAGGTCATCCCCAGGCCCTTGGTTAAATCGCATCCCGCTCCACAAACATTCCACCATCATGAAGGCGCTGTTCTTCCCCAAGGTCACGGTCCGCTATTCTACGTCGATTCCCCGAAATTCGAAACTTGACGGAAGGGACACTTCCCACCGTCTGCCGTTATTCCAGGGCGGGCCGAGGTACCGGGGTTGGTGTGCTGTCCGAACGTGTCTCGCCACCATTGTCGATTGGTGATTTCCTGCATGGCCCAAACAGAGAGGATTACAACCCGTCTTCAACAACTGTCCGCCTACCGCCCCCTTTTCCTTTTATGCCCTCATTCTTCTTCCCTCAGCGGCTCGATCCCCAGTGGCCGGTCTTCAAGGACCGTCCCTCTTCAGGCCATCTCGTACTGCCCTTCTCGTCTCGCTTCCTTGCCTGTGATCAGCAACTGCGCCCACAATAGCCGAACGCCTCTCCCCATTTTAATCTCCCCGCACACCCCGTTAAACTAATGCTCATGCTCCCTACCCTATGTTACCCCCTAGTTTACATGCATCCCCCACACTTTGATTTCCCCATGGTTTCCGACCTTCCGACCTTTTGCTCGAACCACATTGCTTCAAACAGTTTGAAAACATCATCCACGTAGGATGGAGCGGTCGCCGCCTCCCGGCTAATTATGGCATCCCAGGCCGCCGCGTCTACCTCTAGATGATCATACTTGCTTGTTCTTAAGATGACGAGAACCTCCCAGGCTCTATCGCCGTAGAAGGGCCCGTATTTCAACGAGGTCCTGTAAAATTCTTCAGTTAACCAGGCACATTCTATATGTATCCCTTCCATGGAATCGGCCACGTTTAAAATGTGGTAAAAAACCCCAAACCAATTGGCCACGAACTCAGGCACCCAAGCTGTTGTTCGCAGACTGGGAGGCTTGAGTTCCTTCCATCCTCCTATCACAACCCTACTACTGACCTCATCCCACCCTTCGTTGGCGAACCTCTCGCCCTCCTTTCGGGTTTGCGCCTTTGCATTCCCCAGAAGCCACATCGGATCCTGTCCTGCCGCTATCGCAGTGCAAAATAAGTGTCACCCCTCTTCGAAAAGAACGACCGTTCCGACTGATTCCACTTTGCCTTCCGCTATCTCGTCCCATCCTTCCTCTTCCCTTATTGGGTTCCAGATCCGTTCTCTTCAAACGTACGATAGTCTCGGGGCAACCTCAAATCCAACCCAGTCGCACGTGGTTCCTCTCCATGTGTTTTCCGCTGGTATAGGCATTTCTACCCCCCCTCTGAGTTGCCTCGGCTCCCATCCTTTGAAAGTGCATTCCATCAACAACTACTCTCTAGTCATCATTTCCTTCCTGCACAGCGCCGACCACTCGCTTCCCTCAAATAAGTCCCTCCCCTTAGAAATCCCAGTCTTCTATCTCATCCCCCTCACCATCGTCACTGAGGTCCTCCTCTTCGTCCCTCACCCCCTCCAAGAACATCTGCCCTATGGCCACATTCCTGTAAACTATCCCCCAATGCACCGGGCTCGGGACATAGACATTGTCTATGATGAGGTTGCTCAGCATCTCTGCCAGCTCCCTTGCCCAATTTCCTTCAAAGGGCCCCATTTCTACCGACAGGCAGAAGAAGTCCTGCCTGGCGCATTGGTACAGCCCGAGGCTCGTCATGGACTGGCATATCTGTACCAACCTACTTCGGGTCCCGAAGACCACGTCCACCAGAAAATGAGGTAGCATCGTCCAGCGCAGTCCCTAGCACCAAGTCCACGACCATAGCATTTTCCCCATCCTGCGACAAGTAGACCCACCCAGGGCTTCCACTGTCCCTCTGAATTCCAAATTCAACAAGCTTGGTGACAACGTCGTCAGACTGACCTTAGTCCATACCGTCTCTATCCAGAGGAACGCATCCTCCTCATCCAGCATTACAGTTTGATAGGCTGGCTCTAGATCGGTCCATGTTCCTTCTTCCGGGAGGACGACTTACATCTACCGGCATTTCCGGACCGCTGGAAGATTGGGGACGACAACCACCGCACCATCTTGTTTCCAGCACCCGACTCCTGTTTCCATAAGAGAGCACTGAACGGCCCCTCCGGTCAGGTCAATCTATATCCTAGATGAGGATTATTTCAGACCCCTCATCAAGGTCTCCCTGATCTACCCCCCCATTCCTAAGCACCATCCTTCCCAGTACCTTCGGTGGGCCATCATATCCCATATTCCTTCTCTTGGTTCCATTCCAGGCTGACCTCTATCCTCCTTCCTTTCAATCATCTTTCACTTGTGTAGACTTAGGCAAGGAGGAGGGAATAGATTAGAATCGTAGCCCCGTCCAACAACTCAGATATCAGCCAACCTTTACAGAGGAGGAATACAAAAAAAAAGATCCAGGCAACCTCACACACAGGCCGGTCATCTCCTCACCAGCCTTCCTCAATATGGTCTCTCCACTGGTACTTTCGGTAGAGTTTTATCCCATACCTCAAGCGCAGCTCAACCGTCGCGAGCGCGGTACCCAGGCTCCGGCACAGGGTGAAGAAAATACAAGCCCAAGGGGGTGAAGAAAAACCCAGTGGCAGTCTTAATATAGAAAGATTATGATGAAGCATTGAAAAAGGAAAGATAAATTATAAGAGCATTGAGGGAATCAGCAAAACTGGAGAACAGGGTCACCAGAGAAAGGTTTGACACAATGAAGATAGGCTCGAATCAGTTTATCCTGCCTAAAGAGAAAGAATATATATTCGGGATGTGTTAGGAGTTCTCTGGTGCTTTCTCCTTTAATGATGAGGAGAGAGAGTGCTTGGACGTGGACATGATCAAGATGGCCAATATTTGGGCAGTTGACCATGTTCCATGGAATGATAGGCCAACCAAGTATGCCTTGAAGGAAGAGGCAGAGGTTGTAAAGTATCTTGACAAAAAGATTGGATCTAATGTTGCTGAACCTGCTGATGGACCATATGCTAACCACTGGTTTTGTTTCTGGAAACCAGGGGGCGGGCTAAGATGGATACAGAATCGTCAGAAACTCAATTCTGTGACGGTACGTGATGCAGGTAGTCTTCCTAATGCTGATCTCCTCGCTGAGTCCTTTGCTAATCGATATATTTATTCTCTAGTTGACCTGTATTCTGGCTATGACCAGTTCCCTATTGATCCCACTAGCCGGCCAATGACTGCCATGCACACTCCAAGGGGGCTTGTTCAGATGTGTGGTACCACAGGGCTGGACTAACGGTGTGGCAGTGGTTCAAAGGGATATGATCAAAGTCATGCAGGATATTTCCCCTGAAATAACTAGTCCCTATATTGATGATAATCCTATAAAAGGACCCTTGGTAAGAGATAGACTTTGGTCGCAGAGGGAGTCAGAAAGTTTGTCTGGGAACATGTTGAGGGAGTAAAGATGGTCTTAGAAAGACTTCGAAAGTATAACTTGACTGTCAGTGGGCCAAAGTCCCTTCTCTTCCAACCAGAAGTGATAATCTTGGGCTTCAGATGCTTCTCCAAGGGTAGGAGCCCAAATCCCAAGAAGATAGACAAAATCTTGAACTGGCCTCTGCCTCTCAAAAAAGTGACAGACGTCAGGAGCTTCTTGGGAGTCTGTGAATTCTGGAGGATTTTTATTCCTCATTTTGCTGCCCTTGCAGAACCTCTGAGAGAAATGGTAAGACAAGAGGCTAACTTAGCATGGAATGATAAAAGACAAGTTGCAGCAGAAGCGTTGCAAGAAAAACTAAGAGACGGTGGTGTAGTACTGGGAGTACCCTATTATGATGATGAGGAGACAATACCTTTCATCATTGAGGCTGATGGAGGACCAGTGGCGCTGGGTGGAGTGCTTATTCAGAAATATGAAAATGGGAGAGAGAGACCTCTAAGATTTGAAAGCAGAACCCTCAATTCTACTGAAAGAGGCTACACCCAATTCAGGAAAGAACTACTGTCAATCATCTATAGCCTCAGGTGCTTCAGGCACTACGTCTTGGGAAGGAGATTCATCCTGAGGACTGATGCATCTGTTGTGATTGGTGCCATTAAAAAGCACTAACAGGTAGATCCAACAGTCAGCAGATGGATCGCCTTCATCTGGACATATGATTTTAAGTTCGAAAAGATCCCCACTGAGAAAAACAGGGCGGATGGCTTAAGCCGGATTGAGTGGCGAGAAGAAGAAGAAGAAGATGTGGATGGAACAATTGAAGAATCAGCCTATGTTGATAACTTTCTTAATGAAAAAGATGATGAGGATTACGAGGCACCATGCTCCTACCGGTGGAGTCTGTGGCATGAAGAGAGAGACAGTTGGGGAGAAATCCCAAGTGCATACGTTTATGAATCGATTCTTGGGAAAGAGGAAGAAGATGAACCGAACGATTGGTATGCCAGAGTTAATGCAGCAGCAGTGGCTGCTCATTAGGTTGGGGAAAGTTCAGGTTCAAAGGAAGAAGAAGAGAGTGAAAAGAAGGAAGAAGAGATATTTTTCTTCTTTGAAGAATATGATGAAAATTATCAAGAGATTGGCAGGAAGATGGAAAGGGAGCAGCTAAAAGAATATTATTGTAAAGATTTAAGGAAGAAATTCAGACTAAAAAGAGGACATCTCTTTGTGGATGGTAAGGGAGGCCTACCTCCACTAAGAGTGGTCTGTGGTAAATAGAGGCAGTTAGAGATAATCGCTGCTCTACATGAGGGGGTTGTCGGTGGCCACAGGGCTGCTGAAGCTACCTACTGCAAGACTGTCAAACTCTACTTCTGGCCTGGCATGAGAGACATGATCTTCAGATATTGTAAATCATGTGTCTTATGTCAGAAGAGGTCTACCACAAGGATGATAGAGCCCTTGTTCCCTACGATCCTGGTAGAGCCAGGTAGTAGAGTTCATCTGGATCTCATCACTATGCCTCCAGGCAAGGGTGGGATGAGATACATACTAAACATGAGAGAGAATTTATCTGGATATGTTGAGGCAAAAACTCTGAAAAGGAAGACAGCCGAGCAAGTGGTTGATTGGATAGAGGAAGTCTATCTCAGGTATCCTTTTATCAGAGAATTTGTCTCAGACATAGGATCATAATTCAGAAATGAGGTTGTCAGAAAAATTACGCTCAGATTGGGTGTCAGAATTCGGTATGTGACTACTTACCATCCTCAAGCGAATGCACCTGTTGAAAGAGGCTACAAAACTCTGAAAGATTCATTGGCCAAGTGGTGTGAAGGGAACCTCGGTAACTAGCCAAAGGTGTTAAGAGTTGTTGTATATGTTGATAATATCACAGTCAAGAGAACTACTGGTTATGCACCTTTTGCTCTGTGGTACGGCCGATATGCTACATTGCCTATTGATAGTGTTGTCAAATAGACATGGTCAAGTCAAGAAAGTGACAGGGATTACTCTGTTTCAGAACTCCTTCATATCAGAATGAGGCAGATATCTGAGGTTGATCAGGCAGTGATCGATGCAGCAGAGAGAATAGCATCCAACAGACTATCGGATCAAGAAAGATAGAACAAGAAAAGATATATAAGAAAAGAGAAATTGAAGATTGGAGATGATCTTCTGTTTGACAGTTCTCTTGAGACACAATGGACTAAAAGATTGGAGCCCAGATGGCTTGGTCCCTACAGAATCACAGGAGAGGCAGAAGGCAAGGTTTATGAGATCTTAGAAATTGATGGATCCAGGGTTCATGACATGGTATCAGGGTCATGAATCGGTAAGTTCATCTTCAGAGACTCTGACTTGATCCCTATAGTGACTCCAAAGAGAGGAAAGATAAGTCAATCATCCAAGAAAGAGAACGGTCATAGAGGGTTGAGAAAGAGTACAGTAAGACACTGAGACAGTGAGGCTCAGTTATCGGCAGACAATGATCATTCTTGCATAGTCAATTTAGCATTTCAATTTCAGTATTTCAGTTTCAATACCTCAGTTTCAACATCCCAGTTTCAATATTCCAATTTTCAGCAAGTCATTTCATTATCTATTTCAGCAAGCAACTAAGTTAATGAGACTATATCCTTGATGTGGCGCTGCAGTCGTTCCATGAGTGTCAATCCTGAGAGTGGGGAGTAACTGTGAGTACAGTTCTGGGAGCATTGACACAGTGTCGAGATCTGAGAAACTCATGGCCGTGGCACATCAAATGATATGAGCAGTCTTATTCTTATTACAAAAAGAAAGCATGATGGGCATAAAGAGGTTCAGTTCTGTCTGATTGAAAGTTATCAGCAGAAGGACTTCGTGTCTCTAACTAAGTTGTCCATCCAAGAGATTCAGACGAAGGCAGGCATAAAGAAGTTCAACTTTACCTGACTGAGAGTGGTCAGTAGAGGGACTTCGTGCTTCTTGGCTAAGGGTCTGTCTTCACTCAGATGAGGGAAGGGACCTCTCTGAGATCAGAGTTTCAGTATTTCCTTGAGACTGACGGGACGTCTCCTGGGAAAAGAAATCCCAGTTGAGGGAAGGGACCTCTCTGGGCTAGCACTAAGTTTTTGCTTGTGACTGAAGGGATGTCTCTTGCAAACTCTTAGTGTTGGCTAGCATGTTATTGTTCAGTGCCTCTTGAGACTGACGGGACGTCTCTTGAGAAATGTTTGTTCTGTTATGAGAGAAGGTTAACAAGAGTCGTAATTTTCATCACCACTTCAGGACACCCGTCACCACTTCAAGATGCAGCCTGCCTAAACAAGTGAGGGTCTTCGAACCTTTCACCACTTCAGGACTATTCATGTCTGAAAATCCTGAATGGTCCTGAAGTGGTGAAAGCTCCGAAGACCCCGAAAACCACCTGTTTAGGCAGGCGGCATCCTCAAGTGGTGAAGGGTGGTTTTCATGGTCTTCGGACCTTTCACCACTTCAGGACCATTCAGGATTTTCAGACTGCCCAAAACTCTCACTTGACCACTTCATGACACCCTTCACCACTTCAGGATGCAGCGTGCCTAAACAGGTTGTTTTCAGGGTCTTTGGACCTTTCACCACTTCAGGACCATTCAAGATTTTCAGACTGCCCAAAACTCTCACTTTAGAATTTTCATTCCCGAATTTTCAGCTACCCGATAACCGCTTGTGTCTGTTATGGGACGTGGGCAGTCTGCTTGTGGGTTATGATATGCTTGCCTGACTGTTTGTGCCTGGGGTTTCCTTCTCTAACCTAAGGATGAGTTGATTGTCGGGGCCAGCTAGAGCCTTACCGCAGTAGGTTGCAATCTGGTGGGGTCAGCAGGTCCCCGACGCGAGTGTCGAATTCCGTAGTCAGCTGAGGCTAAGACTCCGGGGGTCTGGCCTATGAGGTTGAAAGGGGTCAGCTGGAACCCTACCGCGGTCAGAGGTTGCAATCCAGTGAGGTTAGCCAGAGCCTGGAACTGTGGTTAGACCGGGTCCCACGTTCAAAAATCTGGGCGGGGTAGCCAGCGCCCTTGGCCAAAAACTGGTAGGTGAGCTGGTCCCTGACCGCAGTGGTCAAATCCGGGTTCGGGACAGTTTGACTGACGGGACGTCTACTGTCATAGGGTGACCAGACCCGCTATGGTCTGGGTGTCCTGGTGAGAGTGCCAAAGGGCTTTCATACTCGAGTAGTGGGTATGATTGGTCCTGACCTGGAGGCAGGTCAAAGGGGCTGTCAAGACAAATGGTCTGACTAGTCCTAGCCTGAGGGGGGCCGAATAAGGTATGTCAGACTGACGGGACGTCTGTCATTCCTGGCCAGTGGTGGACCGAAACCAAGGCAATTAATAAATCCTGGGTATGAAGAGTTGTTATGTATTAATTGTTATTTGTTATTTATTGTTTTATTTATGGGGTTTATTTTAATTTGTTAATGTTTTGATTGCTGGTTGTCAGAGGGTCTGCTTGCTGGGATATGGTTGCTGTCTGTGGAACTTGCTGGTTTTGCAGGTATGCAAATACTTATCTAAAGCTCCCAGACCAGAAAAAAGGAAAAAGGGTTTTTGTCTGATAAGTTGAGGAGACGCCTCACTCAGACCAGAGAAAGAAAGCAAGGGTTTGGTATCTCCATCAGGTGAGGAGCTGAGAAGATGACTCTCGGACCAGAGAACCGAAAAGAGGGTTTGGTATGTCATGTTTCCAGCATGGCAGACACAGTGAGTACCCCCGTTACTGGGGTCATCCCTGACATAGATGCCTGATCAAGAGCTAAGGTAACCCCCATGTGAAAGATCAAAAGCTGAACAAGTCTGACAAGCAGACAAAATCCTTCTTAAAATTTTAATTGGTGGCCGACAAGCGGCCTGGTTCACGAGGAACCTGCGTCCCTGGCCTTAAGGAAGCCAAACTCTCAGGCCTAGGACGCTATGAGCTGGACTATGAAATGAAAAATTTTATGGGCTGAAATCAGGCTCAGAAAACTGAGAAGAAGTCGCGCTTATATAAGACGTAAAAGACAACCATGAGTTCAAGCTGGAAAAGGAAGAGAAGAAAGAAAATACTGAAAAGAACACAGTGACTGGGGTGATGAGGAGACGAGACAGTGCATGGGACAGCAGGAGGCGGAGCGGGCACTATGGCCTTGCTTACGGCTGGGGTGGGAGGAGCTCTAGGAATATAAGGGGGAGAAGAAGCATTGGGGGTACTATAGCGCGCATCAATTTTTTTACGAAGGTATTCCATCCTGTTAGGGGATGGAGTCTTCTCGTACCACCCTGATGATGGATAACGTAGATAGGGCCTCGGATGCGCGTAGCCTCTTGGTTCTTCCTCCTCCTCCTCCTCTGAACTATAGGAGCGCCGTGCCCTACCCGGTGGCTCCTCTTTGGCCTTCCCTGTTCTACCTCCCCTTCCTCTACCCTGACTGCGGCGTGCCTCAGACATGGTGCACGTGAGGTGGGTCTAGCACCAAAGGCTATGACTGAGAAGGCTGTGCGAGCAAAGATTATGATGAGAGAGATGGATCCGGAAAGTAGAAGTAGAAGAAAACTGAGTAAAATAGGAAAAATAACTGCGCTAGCTAAGGAGGACTACAACATCCCACGTGAAGCTTAGTGCAAAGAAAGATGGCTAGCACAGAGAAAGAAACCTAGCGCAAAGAGAGATGGCTAGCACAGAGAAAGAAACCTAGCGCAAAGAGAGATGGCTAGCGCAGAGAAATAAACCTTGCGCAAAGAGAGATGGCTAGCGAAGAGAAAGAAACCTAGCGCAGAGGGAGATGGCTAGCGCGGAGAGTGAGGATGAACACTTGAGGAGGAGGTGAACGTAGAGAAGAAAGACGAGTGCAGAAAAGGAAGGTGTGCTCGGAGAAATACGAACGCTATGAGAAAGGTGAAGAATTAGCTAGCGCAAAAGAAACGGTAGTGAGGAAATCGCCTCAAGCCGCAAAGGAAATGAGCGAGAGTATATTGGGTTGCACTGTTTTTATATTGAACTTCTCGTTCCGACCCAGCGGGGACGCTGGGTGGGGGTTTGGTATTATGTCGGAGGGCACGGTGTCCCGACCCTCCTGTGTACCAAGTCTCTCATAGTACCAGTTTCCTGCTCTGGTACCTAGATCGTTTCTCGGCGTGGACAGGTCCCGGTGGCGTAGCCCTCAGCAAAAGAGGTGCGCCACAGGACTTCCATTGGTCCACGCAGGCTCGACACCCTGCTATACAGCAGAGCACGACCGGCCTGTGGCCGTGGTAGTCGCCGGGTTCGCCCTGGGACGCGGAAGTGAGAGGGCAGGCTCAGTCTTTTCAACTGCGCGCCGAGCGTCCCTCTACTGAGTTATGGGTAAGGTGCATGAGACAGAAAGTCGCTGTCGGAAAAGAGAAGAGAAAAAGAAAAATGAAACGCCAAAATTTAAATCCGCTTTTGTATGGGGAAAATTCAGTGGCCGCAAGTCACTAAGATGCTACGATTGTCTGTCTATCGATTTTATTTTTAATTATTTATATAGTTTTCTTATTTTTAACTTCTCAGCTGTTGTTTTGTCACTTCGTAGGGAGGGCGGTCGATTCAGGTTTCAGACTGCAATTGTCGTCTCATGGTCTGGGTCTTGCCGACCCCTCCTAAAGTGCCTGTACCGGACCTGTTTGTCCGAACCGCGCGGACCCCGGTGGCCAGGTTAAGAGGCAGATACAGTGAGAACTAAAAAGAAAAAGGAAATAGGAAAAGAAAGAAAAGGAATCTCAGACTCGTGTGTGAGCGCAGGGCGCGGTTCAGGCAAGGCTGGTGCACAAAGAGATTTTGGGACGCCACCCTTTCCTTCCTTTTCCTTTTCCTGTGGTTATTATCATTATTTTATTTTTATTATTATTATTTACTTTTCTAATTTTGATTTCTACCTGTTGGCCTGTCTTCTCGTGGGAGGCCAACGGTTCGAATTTCGAACCATCTATCCACGGCCTAAGTAGGACGACCCCACGTATACACTTTGTGGGTGAGCTTCGATCTGACATCGCGCGGCAGGACCTCAAAAGGAGGGCGACCCGCGGCCGCATTGGTAGGAAGCCTATCACCCGTGAATGGGGTCATAAGCCCCCTCCTTACCATCGGAAGCGGGCACCCGATAGTGGTAGGCAGGAGGTCTGTTTTGAAAGGGAAAGTGTGGTCGTTGGTATCCCATTATGGGATCTCTATCTTTTTCCTTTTTTTTTTTTGTTCGGACCTCTGTCATATTGCACAGTCTAGGGACCGGCGTGACGGTGGTTCGAGTACCCTGACTGTGCACGGGCGGTTGAAGTTTCCCGCCGGTTTTTATTCAAGATTTATTTAAATTTTGTGTTATTTTATTAAATCCTAAAATTTGAGTCACTATCAGAAAAGTCCTCTTTTAGTACACCGGGGTCGCTCTCACCCGGAGCTCTATAAAATAGGTTGCCTCTGGGTCCTGAAGCAAAAAGTGCATGAGGGGAACGTTATCCCTCCTCGAGTGTGAGTGATAGCATCGCGCTGAAGTCTTAATTCCTGGCACTTGGGACTCAGCCTGGCTAGGTGCTGCGAGCAGGGATAGTGCGGACTGAGCATTGGCGCTGAACATTGGGAAAGAGTGGCAATGGCACTACACGGCTATAGGCCTGGGTGTTGGCGGCACACGGTGCGCTGGGTTCCAGTGTCAGGTGAAGGCCCTCTGATTACGACGGCCCTGAACTATGATGGGGGAGAAGTAGTCCGACTGAAGGTCTGCATAGAAGGGGGGAGAGAGGAGGAGATGCGAGGTGATCAGGGCGGAGCGGAGGTGCAGACGAGACGGGGTGACTGTGGGCTTGAGGGTGACGGTCATCTATCACGAGACCGAGTCATCAACTGGGACCGAGACAAGGGAGGAACAACATAACGAGAGAGACTCAGGTGGGGAAAGCGAAATGAGCGAGGCGGACCGAGAGACAGATCTCAGGTCCTGGAACAGACCCGAGGAGATCCAAAAGCACCACCGAGCCGCGGAGCCGGTGGAAAAGGGACCGGAGGCAAGCTCATGACAGCCGACTCCCAGAGGCCGCGGGACCGGAGGCCGCGGGACCGGAGGAAAACAGAGTAAAGGTAAGAAACGGGTATGAGACAGGACATGCGATATGTTGGGAGAGCGAACAGAGGTCAACGAAGAGAGGAACGGGAACTCGCAGAGTGTCGTTGACGTCAACCACTGTTTGCAAGCTCACGTGATTGGTTAGCATATGCAGCAATGATGGAGAGATAATGAAGTACCTGTCTGAATAGAGTGAGCAGTGTCTATCAAGGGAGGTCAGTGGAATGCAGGGGCGATGACACATGGCGCGGTCCAGAGACTGGCTTGATTCAGCGTTAGGACAACTGGCAGGGACAGAAGGCGGTTACACGTGCACGCACAGACGCAGAGCGTAGAGCGGGAGAAAAAGATCAGCGAGACGAGCTTTTCGAGAGGGACGCATGCGCAGGTCGTGGGCGGACAGCAGTGCCGACACCAACGACTACCCTTGCGCCAGTCAGGCCTCTCTCTCACGCCACATACAAGGGATGTCGCCTTAGTCTCCCTCCATCGGGAAGAATGTGAGAGGTATCAGAGAGGGTCAGACAGTGACGAGCTGAGCTTGAACGAGGGTGAAGGCGATGGTGTACTCGAAGGCGGGTACTTGCAGTCGATGTGTGGCGTGCGACTCAGGGCCCCGTGCCAACCGGTGTTGGAGTGGTTAGTGACGCACGTGCACAGGCGAGACGTGACATGATCTAAGAGATAGTGAGCGAGGGTCAACTGGGAGAAAAGGTTGGCGGAGGGTAGAAGTCACGGAGCTGATGTCACCCGATCTTTGGTGGACTGATGAGGGCTTCACCCGTATCTTGAGTTGGAGCTCTCAGAAGGCCATCTCAGCCCATCGCCTTCGGGTGTGAGCAGTCATGTGAAAGCACCTGCCAATGGCGCGCTGAGAAGGCACAAGATTTCGGGATGGGAGTGAGGAAAGGAGGTTAGGCAATCGAAGTACGTGCAACATTTTAGCTGACGCTTCGTTGCTTGCCGGTGTGAGGGTGCTGTGTAACGTTGGAGTGCTGCTAAGAGTGGATTGGCCATCACGTTTGGAAGTCGAGTAGCGACCAGATGCATATGTTTACCTGGTCTATACGTGCTATCGAGAAAGAGTCTCGGCTCAGCGGGGATGGAGCGAGTGAATTGGAAGTGAACTAGTCTTAAGTTGTTAATGTCGACCGTTATCTCTATGCTACTAAGATGCTCTCGCATCTGCTAGGTAACTACAGGCCTGTGGGTATGAAAAATACGAGAGGTTGCAAGGCACTCTTATTACCTAGCGGCATCGTCCATCTGATCCGCACGGTGAGTAGAGGGAGTTTTGAGTGGCAATGTCACTGGTAGCGCTGCTCTTCCGTGGGTAAGACTGCTTGAGCGCTCGCCTAGACTGGAGCAAGCAAGAAGACCATGGAACTCTAGCATTTGAAGGGCCCTATGGGGACGAGGATTGAAATTGGTAAAAGGTGAGGATTAAGAGAGAGTGGGTTACTTGCAAGAACTGTTTGATCGCCTCTTCGGCGGTCTAACACGTGCTGATCTGGGGGAGGACGTAATGATACAATCATTAGCATGTAGTAGGAGACAGGCTGTAACCTTGTGAGAGTTCAGGCATCCTCAACACGACGTGAGCTCGAGGGGCACCAGGGGCTTGCTTGCTAATAAGAGTTTTGTGTGACAAGAAGCAAGCTACTTCGGTGCTCATTTATGTCAATGTGGGAGCATTTACCCTTCTTCGACTCATATCTATCAGTTGACATCATCGTAACTCGGCACTCAATCAACCCTTGTTGGGGCCTTACTCTGAACTGAGGAGCTCATCGGTAATAAGATGGTTGCTCAGGGTTGACACTAATAGGAAGCAGACGCGATCGAAACGTAAGTATAATGCAAAATAATCAGAAAAGACTAAGCGACGCAAGTGCACTTGATAGTTGCTACTGTATCTGGGTCAGTTTAGCAGTAACTAGGCTGAGGAACTGATTGCAATACAAATGTAAAACTCCCGGTTTCAAATGGTGAGGCCACACCTCTCTTTCTAGTCTCAAGGGTATTATGGTTATGCCGTTCGTTGTGTAGGCGCGGGTTATCGGGATAGCGAACCAGGACTATCCATAACACTAATTACTGACTCTTGGTTATAGTCAGTACCACCATTTTCGTTCAGACAACTTCTGATGTTTGCAAGCTTTGCTTTGAAAGAGATATCTGATGAGCGTGACAAGGGTCCCTGCTTGTGTGGTTGGATAAATGCTCCGTTATGTCTCGTGATCTGTGTCTCGGTGTGTCTCGTTGATAATCATACAACCCTTTAATCAGAAGGTGGGGGGCAAAAGAGAGAGCTCGCCTATGATCGTCACGAAGCACCAAATGAGATCCTCGCGCTACTGTGAAAATGAAAAGGGTGAACTCCTGGCGTACTTAGCAGAATACTAGCGGGTGGTGTCTGAGTGCCGCTAGTTGCTGACAGAGGGTGATCAAATCCTACCATGCTTTGTTTCCGTGGCTTGATGTGCTTCACAGCCTGGGGGTGTTTACATAATAAATCATACGTGTGATTGGGGGAGATAAGCTGATACCAAACTGTGCCATGTACCTCAGTCTGGGTTAGTCTGAATGCACTCTCCAGGCCTTATCGCTAATTTCCTGGGTTGTTGCCACTCATGGGTTAGAGACGATCAGTATTATTAAAAATTGCCTACTTATTGGCTAAGTACCTGATAGACGGGGATTGAGAAAAAGAAGTAGACACACGAATACATGGTTCATGAGTGACCCTGATCTCGACGAGAATCGGCCAGGGTGTTCTAAGGGTTTAACTCCTAAGGCATGAAGTGAAAAGAGACACTTGCGAACACTCAAGGCTCATTGCAAACGAGCAACACCCTGCCTTTCGAGTAGAACCTGTACCAGAGCATCTTGTCTGATGGGGAAATATGGTAATGATCAGACGGTCCACGACTCAGGTACTGAACGCTGTTGATGGTTGAGCAACAGTTATCATCCGAGACCGGTAAAGAAAAAAACGTGAATTACCTGACTGAGTTGATCAACAGAACCTTGGCATTAAAAGGCCATGAGTGAGAACACGAGCGCATGGCCGAGGTTTCCCTTAATAAAAGAATGGGCGTGAAAGGGAACTGTGCCTAGCACTGACCTGTTCACCTTGTGAACGAAGGAGGTGTACTTGGCTAACGCCATTTCGGAAGTGAATCTGAAGTTGTTGTCTGAGTATCAACTCACAGTGTACTATCTAAAACAAGTGAACGCTATCATACTTACTATCAGTGCAGACTTGGAAATAGTTGCTGACAAACCACAGGATAGTTCAGAGGAGATGACCTCACAGGGAAGTACCCGTGGGCCATTGCTCCATGGATAACTGGTGAGTGAGTCAGGAAAAAAAACAATCAGCTAGACCCATGAAGTGCTTCGATCCAAGCGAGGGGTTTGAGTAAACTAAGGTCAGAAGTGAGGGATCATATAGCACAACCTTGTTGTACTTCAGTTCAAATCTGAGAGGTACAACATTTCAAGAGACCGGGTGGAAATTAATACACTCAATCGGGTTCATAATTCTATTTGAAGTTTGATCCCTCGGTAAGTCTTAGGAAAAATGAGGGAAGACGAGGTTCCAGTAGTGAAATACAGCTTAGTGAGAGACAAGGGGGAGAAGTGGGAGGAAGAAGCCTGCTCATATATATAAAAATCATAAACTAGCTCAGAGGGAATACGCTGTAGGGAAAGCGAGAGGGACGAGGTATATCGAGTACGTTTCTTATTTTTATGGTCGAGATGGTAAGCTGCACAGCATTGGCTCTTCACTAGAGACAGTGGAGCAAGCCAGGGTAAAACTCGGGTAACTGTTGGACGTGCCTCAGTTTCCTCTATCGGAAATCCTTTTGACGAATATTGCTTAGTATTTTGTGTTCAGTTCAGTGGAATTTCTGATCAGCAAGTGAAAAGGACAGTCAGTTTCCGAATCGGCAAACAACAATCAATCCAATTTTCATATCAGCAATTAACCAGCTCTCAGAAATCTGTTTTCAGCAACTATTCAAATCAGTGATCAGCAATCTGTTCTCAGAGATCTGTCTTCGGTGCCTATCCAAGTCAGTTTCTAGTTGTCATCCAAGTCAGATTATCAACTTTTGATGAGCGTTTAATCAATCCATAATCAGCATCCGGACAGTGCTCAACTGGCGCTCGATCTGCAGGCATCTCAGCCGTATTTAGTCCGTCCTTCTCCATCAGCAATTAATCAGTGATATTCAATTTTCAATCAGGGGTTAACCGGCAGTTGGCAGACTTTTGATTGACACTCGGTCAACGCTCTGATAATGATCTCAGTGGTGTTCAATTTTCACGGTTAACTTTCAACCAGTTGCAACTAATCAGCAAGCTTTCAGTAGCCAATCAGCAATCAATTAACGAGTTGGGTGAACTGATGTAGTGAGAATTCGGTGAGCATGGAGAGTAGCAATACAATTAGAGTCTCCTGCTCGCTGTATCAGAGCACTGCAGAGACCTGGAGGGAGAGTGCAGTTGAGGAATACAATCTGCAGACTACTATGATGATGGAACACGCACTGTCCCTCATKAGRAATCATACAAAAATCGAGTACACTTACTACTTGCATGATAAGAACGGCAGGCTATGTGCCACTATAACTTCAATGGGCACTATTGAGGAAGCAAGGAGGATTGTTAGCAGCCACCAGTGAGCGTTCTGTCTCTGAACAAGAACAACTCACCTACCTGGACACTCAACAATCAGTCATCAGCGATCATTTACTCAGCATTTAGTCATCAGTGATTATTTAATCAGCAATCAGTCATCAGCATTCAATTAATCAACAATCTATTATCAGCAATCGCTTATTAGCGATCAGTTTCTAGCAATCAGTTTTTCGGCAATCGGTTCCCTGCGGTCAGTTTGGTAATCAGTTCTCCGGGACCATCTGATCAGCCTGTATTGACAAGGGTACTCACGAGCACAGTTCAGTCTGCGTCGGTCAGTGAGTCAGTGCTGGCCAACCTCAATCTGATCTCATGCAAAGAGGCATTCCATTATCAGTATGTTAGTGCCACTGGTTTCAGACAGGGAGATCTATCAATCTTCATTGTCCAGACCAGTTTTGCTGATGGCACTATCCACGATCTGAGGCCTTACATGAAGAAGGGCAAGGAGACTCATGAGCACTTCGATCCGGTCTGGATCTCAGCCACCGAATACCTTGAGCAGAGAGAGAGGGAGCTCGATGAGAGGGGCACTACGTTGATCTGCAGCTTCGGGCCGATGCTTTATACCGACTATCCTAGGCCTCCAGTCCCTTCTCTTCTCACTGATGGCACGAGTTGGCTGGAAGTGATTGGTTTGGCAAAGAGGTACATCTCTCCGACGGTGATCGACATTGAGGCGTTAACTGAGCCCACTGAGTATCCCTACCTCAGACGAGGGGTCTTTTCAGTGGACGGGCTGGCTACATTGTGGGAGAAGTTTTGCTCTATGGTTAATTACCGTGTTATGTGCCTCGGATGGTCGTGCTCAAAGCTTGCTGGCTACAGGTGGCATTTTGTCACGAAGCCCCAGTCTCAGACTGTACGTGGGCGTGGGCCTCGGCACCATAAAAGATCAGTGAAAAGAGAGATTGTGAGAGGCTGACCAAAGGGATGAGTGAGGACTCTTGAGAGGTGCTGACCATGCCCGTCTACATGTACTTTCTAAGATTATTATGAGTTCTCATTCTTCCCTCATTCAACTGCCCCTGTCTTTGCTCGAGTCATTCAGTTTTACCTTCTGCATTATTCCTGCTCGATGATTGCCTTCGTGGATGTTTTGTCACAGTTCTCAAACTCAGATTGACAATTGATGCATGCATAGCACCCCATAATTTTACGATCATTATTTGCATAATTCTCTATTGTTCCGAATCAAAATAAAAGATTCCTAAGACCGGGGACCGGCGTAGACCGTATTTGAAGGGTCTCGCTTGAAGCCGGACGCACACAACAGGAAGGGATTTGCATTATTTAATTTATTTTATTTATTTCAATCACAAACATAATCCTGCGTGACAGCCTGCTGGCTTTCCGATCGCCCGAAGTGGACCGACTGGAAAAAGTGCGACAATGGGTGTAGGTGATGGAGGTGGAAGAGGGGTTGGGGATGGTCGGCTAGGGGGGATGGGTGTGGGTGACGGAGGTGGAAGAAGGGTTGGGGGTGGTCGGCTATGGTGGATGGGTGTAGGCGACGGAGGTGGAAGAAGGGTTGGGGGTGGTCGGCTTATGGCGGACGGGTGTAGGTGATGGAGGTGGAAGAAGGGTTGGGGGTGGCCGGCTATGGTGGATGGGTGTAGATGATGGAAGTGGAAGAAGGGTTGGGGGTGGCCGACTATAGCGGATGGGTGTAAGTGATGGAGGTGGAAGAAGGGTTGGGGCTGGCCGGCTATGGTGGATGAGTGTGGGTGATTGTGGCATACTGCATAGCCACACGGGCCCTGCAGGGCCCGTCCCGGACATTCACCCTAAAAGCCTAAAACATAGGGCTTACAGGCCCCGGTCGTTTCAGCCTGAAAGCTGAAAAACGAGGGCCTGCAGGCCCTACTCCGTTTCAGCCTATTTCTAGGTCTTTCAGACCTAGAGTTTTTCCAGCCTGAAACGGAGGGCCATTTTCAGGCCCTCATTGTTTCGACCTGCCCCTAAGACTCAGGCACGTAAACAGGGATGCGGAACAGGCCAGAAATAGCCTGTTTCTCACGAGCTCGAGCAGGAGCTGCAGCTGCAGCCCCTGCCTCCCTTCGGCATTGGCAAGAGCAGCCTCCTGAACTGCTCGCACGACTCAGGAGGCACACCCGGTAGTACGTAGGAAGTTCCCATGCACTTCACGGGTAGGTAGTTGTCAGTAGGCACGGGTAGTCTTCAGGATTCAGCCGCAGCACTCAGGAGGAGCGCTGCAGTAGTCTTCAGCGCTAGGCAGTAGTAGTAGCACTAGCTGTAGACTTCGGCGTTGGGCGCCCATAGCCGTAGCAGTAGTCTTCAGCGCTGGGCGATGGTAGGTGGTAGATCGTAGAGTGGGAGAGATACTGGTGGAGGCCAGTGGTACTTACCTGTGGCGCCATCGCTCCAGCTCCATCTYCGTGGTAYCTGCATCAAGGCGCCAACTTCACAGGTTAGTACTGGASACARAGAGAGAGAGAGTTCTTCTTCYTCCTCTTCTAAGTCCACCATCTCTTCTCASCCTCTCGCCACCTGACTTCTCWGACTWCGACAGAGAGAGAGAAAGAGTTGTGACTTGAGACTTGACGACATTGGATCCAGACTGGACATTGGGATTCAGACATTTCGACGAGGGACTATTTGGGCCTGTACCGAGACTTGGTGTTGACGACATTCCCATCTTCCCCTCCTCTTTCGTCTAACGCCTCCTTCTTCGTCTGTGTATGGTTGGGGCTGGCGCAATCTTCTTGTGTGAAGCGCCAGACCCCCTTCACACCAGATAACGATGATGATGACGTGTGTTCAGGGCTGTATTGCAATATTGATTGTTCGGATCATTCGTATCTAAGTCTTCCGCTGTGCTATCTTATACTTTGTATTGAGATGTCGGTTCTTGTTTTGGTCTGCACGTTACAGTATGCAACAGTTTGGTATCGGAGCGGACCTCTCATTCAGAGRACCCGCTCAATCAAGTAGCCAGCTTGC
>BFEA01000045.1:3275017-3290762 GCA_003427395.1 Chara braunii
TTCACACCCCATCACAAGCCAGCAAAACACCCACGAAACAAAGAAAGGTCTGTCACAGCCAAAAAATACACTCCAGACACGCCGCTGGCACTAGAGGCACAGCATGGCCGCGTAGTGACGGCCCCGACCACTGCCGCTGGACCTGACCGGAGAAAACCGTCGCAGGAAGCTAGCGAAGTCATAGTATATATCGTCAAATAGAACTGCCCGGTAAACCGTAGGCAGAGAGGGGGAAGAGGACAACAAATGAGGGGCTGTGACAAACTGTTTCGTCGGAGTTTCACCGACTCATCAGGAGGCTGATATATATATATATATATATATGTGCGTGTATAATTTGGGAGCTGAGTAGGGTAAGCCATAAAGAAATTTACGGTGAGCGGGGAATTAGTCGTTGGAACGCGTTATCGAGAGGTCTGAAAAGAAGGAGGGGGTTTATTTACGTAGACAAATGATTAGCTTCGTTGGTGACAGTAGTTCGAGCTCCCCTGATCAAAGTAGAAACTCTGTATATGCATAGTCAACTTAATGTCTTGCAAGATTGAGGGAATTGCTTTTGACGATTTATCTAAAAGTTGTTGGGTTGGTCTCACGCCGGGTAACTCATTGATCACTTGACGAGGCGACGAGATCATTTATGACTCGATCGGCTCTAAGTTGCTCTTTTTTTTTTTTTTGTAAGTACTCGTGAACGAGAATAATCGTCTCATCTCTCGGATTGATGTCTACGTGTCTGCTTCTAAAAGAGTGGGACAATATCAGTTCTCAAGAAGCTAGTGGGCAGGTCAGAGAAGCATCGGTTACCAATGTGATGGTTCTGATCATGAGCAGCAACCTAGGAAGTGTGATACCTGTGAAAGCGTAGAACAGAGCGAAATAATTCGACTTTATGGTCCAATGAGCAGGAAACGACAAGTCCTAAAAAGGGTTATCCTTTTGTTAGTTAAATTTCTCCTAGATGAAGATTGAATCATTTTCAGTTTTTACTCAGGCCGGTCATGCTGTCTACCTGACGTGGATCGTGTAAAAAAAAAAAAAAGGGGGGACGCAACGAAAGCCTAAGGCCAGAAATTCTCGTAGAGTTTGGAGCAAGGGTGTGTGCTACAGTCTTTCGACTCAGGTGAAAATTAGTTGATCCCGGGCTTCCTCCTGTTAAATATAACGAAACAGGCGAGGAGAAACTCATAGCTATGCTACGTCGCGAGCACGGGGTTCGCCGTCAAGAGATGAGTGGTACGTTTTCAAATTAATGGAGCTGCTTCAATGTGAGTAAAACGAGTAGATGAGTCTCACCCCGCAAATCAGTTGATAGTCATTGTCGTGTCTCGCGCAATTGGTAGACAACTGAGTACAAATTTATCTAGCTCAGTGGGACGCAAAACTAGCGAACAGTCGGCTCAGAGAAATAGCCGACAAATTCCCTACTGGACGAGTCCGCGGACGAGGCCTATCAAACTTAAGCCTAGTCTCGTGGATTCATTTAGGTAGGTGCGGTCTGATCAACGATTGGCCGAACCGGGCGGATCCACACATTCAAACTAGACTCAAAATTCAAGACCAGACTTGGGCATTCAGGATCAGACTCGAACATCAGGATCAGACTCGAACATTCAGGATCAGACTCGAACGCTCAGGATCCGACTCAAGCTTTGGTGAACTCAAGTGCTATACAGTAGGTGGTTTTGTCAGTGAGTAGCCAGATGCTGGCTCGACAAACATGTCATAAAATCTTGTGGACTCGTTTCGGGCCCTGTAAGATCAGACCCTTATGGGCATAATCAATGCACGGTAAGACATAACTTATATCCGGCTGAATTATCTAGGCCAAATTGGTGGTTGTGGACTTGAGTAATAGTAAGCCTGGACAATCGCTTATGAACTCAAGTGGGAGACTGACAGGTTGACTGATGGGTTCCCTGAGCCCACGCTATTGCTAAAACTCTGATAATACTCAGCATGGTCAATTACGAGAACTTAGACTCAGCAAACTTGGTGCAGATTTTGTGAACTTGGTTCAGACCCTATAAAAATCAACATCAACATGGAATTCGCAGACAACAACTCTCCTCTTGTATGATTAATTGGGTTCCGCCGCCAGTGGTTGTTAGTCACCTACTTGCTAAAAGAGACCGAGGTGAAGATCCTTAAGAAACCAGTTTTTTTTTTGTGTTTAGTGAACGCCACAGCTTCTACGCACAGAGGTCAACGATGAGAAGTTCAACGGAAATGGGCTGTGAGAAGAGACTGAGGGTAACTTGCACCCTACGTCAAGACAAAGGTGAGGGTTGGGAGGAAAGAGTTACACAGGGCCTCCGTTATCAGACGAAACTTATGATGGAACAGGCTCTAAAACGAGTGAAGGACCATACATCTATTGAGTATACTTTCTACATTCATGGATCGGATGGAAGGTTACACAGCACCCTCTCATCTGTAGGAATCGTTGAGGAGGTAGAGAGGGAGATTACTGGAATAAGAAAGAGAGCCTAGCCATCTACTCCGAGGGAGGCAAATTCGCTTTAGGCGAAGGCAAATTAGAGAAAGTAAGCAGGTCTCTAGGAAACAGATCACAACGGGGCGCACCGTGTATCGATAAAACACGGACGACAATCGTCATTCAAGCAAGCAATCAGTCAATTTTCACAGCGGGTAACCAGTCAGTTTTTCAGAACAGTAAGTGAATCGGTTAGCAAACCAAAAGCAATCAGCAGACATCTCGAATTTTTCCTTGCCTCGTCTAAAGAGAGGAGTTAATCGGCAGTTAACCGACATTTGATTGGCACTCAGTCAGTGCTCGGTTAGCGATTTCAAGTGATTTTCAACTTTCTCAGTCAGCCATTAATCAGCAGCCGATCAGCGATCATTCAACTGGTACTCAGCAACAACCAGACAGGCAACTAGACAGGCAACCAAACAGGCAACCAGACCAGCAACCAGACCAGTAATCAGATTAGCAATCAGACTAAGCAATCAGGTCAGCAAGCAATCAGAAGAGTAGCCAGATCAGCGGTCAGACATCGCCCAAACAATTTGCAGTGAAACAGTCTCAGCTAACAGTCTTCAACAATCAGCTCTCAGCGATCAGTTCTCAGTGATCATCTAGTCAATCTGCACCGACTAGTCTACCCATGAGTACAGTTCAGTCCACACCGATCAGTGAATCAGTACTGGCCAGCCTCAATCAGATCTCTTCCAAGGAGGCAGTTAGGTATCAGTATGTTAGTATCACTCGCTTCAGGAGAGAGGACCTGTCCGTTTTTGTAGTCCTCACTAGCTTCGCAGGGGGCACCGTTTATGACCTCAGGCCTTACCTGAAGAAAGGCCGGGAGTTCCATGCACACTTCGACTCAGTCTGGATTGCAGCGGCTGAGTACCTTGACGAGAGAGAAGGAACTTGATGAGAGAGGGGTAAAGTTGTTTCGCAGCTTCAGACCAAAATCCTATGTTGACTACCCCAGGCCTCCAGTACCCTCCTTTCTCACTGATGGATCTTGCTGGGGTGACTTGGTGGACTTAGCCAAGAGGTATATTTCCCATGTGCCAATTGACTATGAGGCAGTGACCGAGCCATCTGAGTACCCGCATCTCAGACGAGGGGTTTTCTCTCGGCCCTACCTCCCTACATTATGGGAGGAGTTTTGTGCTATGGCTGATTTCCGTATCATGTGGCTCGGGTGGAAGTGTTCGGAACTTGCAGGATTCAGGTGGCTCTACATACAAAGGCCACAACCTCAGAGAGCACGAGGACATGGCCGAAAGCACAAGAGGCAGACAACTAGATGAGAGACTGAATGTGAAGTTCAAAGGGATGAATGAGGACTCTTGATTGGTGCTGGCCATGCTCTCTTCCATATGTACTTTCTGAGACAATTATGAGTTCTCATTCTTCCCTCATTCATTTGACCTTGTCATTGTTCCAGTCAGCCATGCCTCTTGCATTATTCTTGCATGATGTTTGCCTTCATGGATGTTTTGACACAGTTCTCAAAATCAGATTGACGTAATTGATGCAAGCATAGCACCCCATAATTTTAGGATTTCTATTTGCACGGTTCTCTGTTGTTCCGAATCAAAATAAAAGATTCCTAAGACCGGGGACCGGCGAAGCCCGCAATTGAAGGGTCTCGCTCGAAGCCGGGCGCACACAACAGGAAGGGATTTGCATTATTTAATTTATTTTATTTATTGCAATCACATACAAAATCCTGCGTGACAGCCTGTTGGCTTTCTGGTCGCTCGAAGTGGCCCGACTAGAAAAAGTGCGACACCGTACGTGCCTCGGAACGAAGGGCAGTCACCCGCGAAGCGACCGGTTCCGAAGACGTCGAGAGTGTCATTGAGTCACTCCCAGCGATGCTCAGTTTCCTGATTGGTAGTAGTGGGTCCATGGGGCTGAAGCTGTTGCGTCGGGCCCGAGGATAAATGTGGTGTTTGTCTTCATCTTGCCGCGTCCTCGGCCTTTGTCGGGGCGGCCACCATCCCGGGCGGCTGCGAGTCTGTCCCCTTCATTGGCAGACACGGCCTCACTAGATTGGTTGGTTGGCGTTGCCGCCATGACCACGGCCACTTTCGGCCGATGTTGATCTCTGCTTGGGCCTGATAGGCCTCGTCCATTTCCCCGGACTTCTGATCCATGCCGGCTATTTGTAAGCGCATGAGCATTGATCAGGCCAGAGGACTGCGGTCGTGGCACTCCCTGCTGCTAACGTGGCACTGTTCGGCTGCTGTGTCCTGCTGACATGGCCTGCTGACGTGGCAACTCACCAATGCCGCCGCAGGGGTACCCGAAGACATAGAGAAGGTAAGACCAGAGGGGGCAACAACATAGGTTGGGAGGGGTGGGTGGGATAATCGCCCAAATAACGTCCAAATAAGGAGCCACTAATCAAAAAGAAAAGTTTAAACTTTGCAAAATTTTCGAAAAAATAAAAATCCCGAGTTTTGCAAGTTCAGTAGGTCTCTCAACCTCCCTTGAAGTGCGAAAGTATCAATGAGAAAAAAAATTCGAACTTCAGACTGCCAATGAAACATAGAACTGCGAAAAAAAAAAATTCGAAAAGAAATACCAAGCATTCGGACTTACTCAGATGGGAGTATTCGCGGCTTGGAAAATGGTACTGCAAGAGGGATTTCCCGTACCGTTTTCAGAAAAACGAATTTCGGAAAAAAATATTATGAATTTCCAAATAACAGAAAATGCAACAGGAAATCGGAATTTTCGAGAAAAAAGATATTCCGGATTTCCAACATTGAAATTTTGGATTTCAGAAGAAAAACGCAAACGGAAATTTCAGATGTTGCGCTATTGCATTTTTCCACAACAGAAATAGCGAGAAAACAAATCCAAGAAAAGAAAAAAATTCGATTTTCGGCAATAAGCTCAAAATCGTGATTTTGGGGGCTAACTAGTGTGCTCTAATCAATCAATCAAGCCTAATCAGCTACCTAGTCCCCACACACGTGTCAGATCAGGTTGTCCTGATTCACGTGCGACACTGCGATACCAACTGTTATGAGGGCCTAAAATTGGCCCTTCTTTTTAGGGTTTTAGGCTGAAACGACATAGGGCCTGGAGGGCCCTTATTCTGCCTGGTCGGGCCCTTATTCTGCCTGGTCGGGCCCTGCAGGCCCGTTGGGTGCGAAGTATGCCACAGTGTGTGCGTGTGTGTGTGTGTGTGTGTGTGTGTGTGTGTGTGTGTGTGTGTGTGTGTGTGTGAGAGAGAGAGAGAGAGAGAGAGAGAGAGAGAGGTCAGGTCAGGTCCCAGGGAATCAGATTCCCAGAAAGCTATGGAAAAGGAGCCTGGCAGCACCATCCTAGCCCATGTGACGGCAGCAATGCAATCCTAACTTCTGTGAACCGTGTTGTATCTAGCGAAAAGAAGAAATGATAGGTTGCAACTTGGAATCATAATGGTGAAGAAATAACGTTAAGGGCAAATGAAAACAGAGTGAAATGACAAGAACATACATGGGATTTGGTAGAGCATGCAACCGTGAAGAAGGTTGGTGGCAAACAGAAGTGTGCCGAAGACAATTGCAATGACTTGCTGATTTCAACTGTCGAGACTAACCGCGAGGCTGTACAGTACCGCACTAGGTCAGATTTGTAATTTTGTATGGCTGAGGGCTAACCGAGGGACCTACCTGTAAGGAAAATCCGTGAGGGACATATCTGCAAATATGGGAACATAGGCCCAACAGGACTTCGAATTTCCTATCGCTACCCTCACTGCGTAGCAGGCCCGGGCTGCCCCTAGGACAGACAGGCCCTAAGGGCCTAAGCTGATAGACGGTCCTATAGGCTATAGCCTGGTCCGGTAGAGGCCGAGAGGCCGAAACAGAAACGGTACCGGTCGGTCAGTCGGTCCGGTCTAGGTCTAGGCTAGAGTAGTGGAAGTCTATTAATAGTCTAGGGGAATCGGTTTGGGACTTTTGCCAATTCATTTTCGTGATGCAGCGTTTGGAGCCAGGAGAGTTTTGGAGCGACGATTGTCTGCAGGCGGCACCCTGAGACCCTCACCGGGGACAGCAGCCATAGCCAGCCTATTGAGGACTTGCCATAGCTGGGGCATCCTCTGCGCACCAACCCCTGTGGGTTCCTGCGAGTGGCGGGGCTGTGTGAAGACTCTTCACTGAGTCCTTGTGGGTGACAGTAGCCATAGCTGCTGGTTTTTCGTCAGAGTTGTTCAGCGGCACTGAAGACTTCATCGCAGGATCTGTTCTTCATCTGGGTGGTTTGTGCTGGCCTCTGGGAGGCCATTCTGATGTAGCGCTACTAACTGGGTGTAGGGTAGAGAGTGGAGTGTGAGGTTCTGAGAGTGGCGAGACACTGGAACAAACTCTGTAACGATTTCTGGTTAATTGGCTCATCATCAGTGTGTATTCCAATTGTTATCCTCGCAGGTTCTTCCTTGTGATTGGTTGTTGGGAGTATTGTCAGAGAGTGAGAAACACTGTGTGTCCTCTCCCCATCTGTGCATGGTTGTGCTTCCGCTATCTACTTTGATCTGTGTGCAGTTTGGACTCTGCCTCCTCTCCCCCTTCTCTTATGCATGTATGGGCGTGTATGAGACTGTCTGTGTGTGAGTGGTAGTAACAATCGTCAGACAACCAGGTTCATAACAGTTGGTATCGGAGCGCGATTGGAATTGGAGCACTGAGGGTTGAGTGCAAGGGGCAGCTTCTTCATTTGGCGACATACTGGCGAGAGCTTCATGGCGATTCATCTTCCCCAATACTGAGTCAGCAGGGAAGAAGACTTCCAGCGGTGGATTCCGGAGTTCAGTGCTTGCACTGAGCAAGCACACTGAGCCTGACAGGGCGCTTGTTTGAAAGTGGTGAGAACAGGGTCAATTCGCCATAGCCAACCCCGAGGGTAGTCTAGGGAAGTACCCCTGAGTGGCGAATTAACCCTGAAGACTTCAGGGATCGCAGAGCGGCTTCATCCCTGAGTAGCGCTGAGGGAGGTTGACAGTCTGTGTCAATCTCAGGAGGAAATAACCCCATCTGGGGCTATTTATAGCATCAGCGGATCTCAGCTCCTGTGGCGAGATTTTATCAGTTGGCGTTTTGGGGTGCCACAGAGTCAGATTCAGGGAATCTGACAACAAGGGTTGCAGGGCCTCAAGATCCTGAAGAGAATCAACAAGTTTGAAAGGGTTTTGTGCGTGGGACAGAGAGGAGGAAGCTCTGGAAGAAACTGGTGAGATAAGAGTTTCAGTCTGCCATAGCCAGATCTTCATCAAGCTCTGCAAAAACTCTAAAAGTGAGTCCGTTCCATGCACCTACCTGTATAGTGATTCAGATAGGATTAGATTTGGTCTATCTGTCTGTCAGCGACTGGATGTCGAAATCACTAACTGCATGACAGCCATAGCCATCTCTCCCCTACCTTCCTTTGCTCATTTCTAACCCTCTGTTGACTCTTTTCAATCCAAAATTGTTTTGCGACTGCTTGACTGTATTGCGATTGATCCTGGATGTCCCGACTTTGAAATTTTGTACTAGAAAGGTACTGATACTGTGAATTGCAGTTTTGCGCTGAGTCTATTAATGGCCTGTGCCAATTAGGGTCAGTCATAACTCCAATTCTGACCGTCAGAATTCAATTATGTGAATACTGTACCTCGCCATACCCTAGAGTAAATCGCAATTCAAAAATAGTGATTAGTGCAGAATCGCTTGATGGGATTTCTAATATTTCATTGGATACAGTGAATACTGTACCTCGCCATACCCTAGAGTATGGCTGCCAGAGTCATCAGGGTTGAAGGTAGAGTCTGGGCTAGGATTTAGGGGTTCTAACTAAATTGCTCTGCTTGTTTGATCCTTCTTGTCTGTGCTTGCCCTTTTCTTTCATTCTCACTGATTACTCTTGTTTTCTAGTGGGCTTTGGAAATCTAGTGTTCCTTTGGAAGAGTAGTGGATTGTTTCTACTAGCTCCAGTATGGTGCAGGGTCAGTAAAAGGGAATCGTGTGAATGATTTTACTAGACTAATTGTCTGTCTGACACCTCACCCTAGAGAAACAATTCCAACCCAAACCGTTGGTGCTTATTCACCCACTTGGCTTCTGTGCATGAGACAACAGCGATTTGGAGTGCCTGAAGGGATTTGTACATTGCTGCATACTCTCTGCTGTTTGGTTATCTTTGTGTGTTGAAAGCGGAAAATGGCTAACCAAGTCGCTCAGCAGCAGCCACTGGTAGAAGTAGTGATGAAGGTAGAAGGTGAACAACCTACTACCTCCACCCCTACTACTCCTCTGACTGCTACTCAGTGAAGAAAGAAGGAGACTCAGGAAAGATTACAGCAGGAACAGGCCCTGCTTGATGAGTTGGAGAGAAAGGAGGCAGCCGAGCTAGAGGCTGCAACAGATGCTTCACGAAAGGAGTATCTGTTGGAGCAGCTAGGCAAGGCTGTGTCTGATGAGCGTTGTGCACAGGTGACTAGGAATCTGGCGGAATGGGCCATTCTGGAACACAAATCCACCAGTTCCTACTTCACTAACTGGGATAACCGTATAGGTCGTATGGAGCGCAGGGTGGATGACCTGGCAGCTCAGCAGTCCAAGATCCTGACAGCAATCCAGGATATGACTGCTCAACTGACAGCAGCCAAACTGATCGCTCCCTCGTCTCCTGTCCCCTTAGTAAAACCTAAACCTTCCTCTTCTCCTTCTTCAACCCCCTCTGGTTCACACCATTCTTCCCCTTCACCACCTCCTTCCCAAAAAGCCACAGCCCAGCCATCTTATGCAGCTGTTGCTGCAGGAGACCGGAGAGGTCCCAAGATCCCAGCTCCCAACAAGTTCAGAGGGGATGACCCAAAGACCGATGTTGGGGACTGGGCTGCTGGGACCAAAGCCTACTTGAGGGGCTTTGTCTGTGTAGAACAAACTAAGGTGGCCACGATTCTGGGACTGCTGGAGGGACCCGCTTTGAAGTGGGCCACCTCAACCTCCAGTAGTCAGCAGCAGTCTATGGAGGACTGGGCTTTTGGGATGGGGGTGGACAAACTTCTGCAGGCCCTAGAGGACCGCTTTGCAGACAAGGAGCGGGCCCGCAAAGCTGCTGACAAGATTGCTCGCTTGGGGCAGCAGCGCTACAGCGGTACCCTGCAATCCTTGTTTGCAGAGTTCGAGCAACTTACCTCTACCCCTGGGTTGATCATGTCCACTGATGATCTGCTGACCAACTTTTGCAGGGCAGGGCCTGAGAAGTTTGTTGTGGCCTTATATAGCGCTGGGCACAAGGACTGGAGATCCTTTGGTCGCGCAACCCTGGACATGGAGGCAAAACTTCATATCCAAGCCCCCTCCTCTGACAGGACTCTGACAGGAGGAAAGGTGCCTTCCCTCGTGGTGGTAGAAAGGGAAAGGCAGCCTTTACCCATGCAGGATCTGCGTCAGCTTCTGATTCACATTCCCAGGCTGATACACCATCAGCTGGGACTCGATCAGTTGCTGAGACAGATGTTGCAGCGGCCCTGACTGAGGCTATTCTGGGAGTTCTGCAGCAACAGAAGAAGTTTTCTCCCACCACAGCCTCAGCCAGTGCAAGGGGGAAGGACAAGGGACGTCGGCCTTCCTCCTCCCAGCGCCCGAATCTACCCAAAGACGTCCATATGCCAACTGACCCACTCAATCCCTCCACTCTCCCCTGGCATAACCTCAAGACCCAGGAGGGAATATGGAAAAGAAGAAAGGAACGAGGGGTCTGCCTGAGGTGTGAGGGACAACACTTTCTAAAGGACTGCCCTTACATGGCAGGCCCAGGACAGTCAAAAAAATTGAAACAGACCCTGGGGACTGCAGTTCCCCCCAGTGCTGCACCTTCATCTGCTCAGGTAGGTGAACCTGCAGCTGTTTCAGTTGAGACCGATTGTGTGAGTTTGGGGACTGCGCGGGCAGCATCCTTCTGTTATGAGGATCCTGACCCGGATCAGAACCCGGGGCAAGATGAGCTTCAGTCACTTGCTGCTTTCTTCCTTCACTTGAAGGAACAGAAGAAAAGCAAGTCTGATCTCATCCTACTTCGGCCCCTGATCAACCACATCAGGATCAAAGGGTTGTTGGATTGTGGGGCCACCAGGAACTTTATATCCCCCAGTGCTGTTAAGAAACTGCATCTGGGGATGAAAGTTCAGCAGCTGCAGCAACCTTTGCTGGTCAGAATAGGTGACTCCACAGTGGTCACCATCAGGAAGAAGGTCCGGGGTATCCCTGTTACCTTCGACAGCGCTGGAGAAGTCAGTCATAGTCTGAATATCTACATATTCCCTGACCTACCCTTTGACCTGGTATTCTCTATGCTGTGGTTGAAGGCAGTCAACCCAAGGATCGACTGGCAGATCCCAAAGGTTGAACTACCTAACAGACAGGGGGTGTACCAGCCATGCATGATTGCTGCTGATCATCACCCTAACACTTCTTGCTACTGCCTGAGAGCGAGGCAGTTCTATTCTCTCTAGCGAGAGTACGACCATGAGCGTCTGTTCATAGCTCTGGTCAAGCAGACTGACGCTCCCCCTGTTTCCTATCCTCCTGAGATACAGGTTGTGGATCAGTATGTTGATCTGATGCAGGAGCCCTTTGGACTACCCAACCGGCCAACCAAGCATGGCATCGAGCTACTACCTGGAGCAGTCCCTCTTAAGGGATGAGTCTACAGGATGTCCCCTGCTGAGCTCGAGGAGCTCAGAAAGCAACTTGAGACCCTTACCAGCAAGGGCTGGATCAGGCCCAACACTTCTGAATTCGGTGCACCAGTTTTTTTGCGCCCAAAGGGAATAACGAGCTCAGAATGTGTATTGATTATAGGGGTCTCAATAAGATCACTAGGAAGAGTACAGCGCCCCTTCCTAGGATCGATGACCTCATGGATATGGTGCAGGGCTGCACAGTGTTCAACAAAGTCGACCTCAAATCTGGGTACCACCAGATTGAGATGGTTGAGGAGGATGTCTATAAGATAGCCTTCAAAACCTGGTACGGTACTTACGAGTTCCAAGTCATGCCATTTGGACTTTGCAATGCCCCAGGTACCTTCCAGACAGAGATGCACCGCATCTTCAGGCCTTACCTGGACAAGTTCATGGTTGTCTACCTGGTTGACATCCTGGTATTCAGCAGAACTGCCAGGGAACATGCGGAGCACTTGGCTTTGGTCCTTTAGTCGTTACGCAACAACCAGTATAAGATCAACAGAGAGAAATCCTCTTTTGGAGTTCCCTCTGTCATCTATCTGGGTCATGTAATCTCTGGAGATGGCCTGGCTCCTGAAGCAGCCAAGATAGTTGTTATTCAGGAGTGGCCCCAACCACAGACAATGAGGGATGTCAGGTCCTTCATGGGTTTAGCCTCATACTACAGAAAGTTTGTCAGGAACTTTTCTGCAGTGGCTGCACCCCTGACCAACCTAACAAAGAAAGACACTCCTTTTCTTTGGTCCCTTCACTGTCAGTTGGCCTTCACACGACTCAAGAAGGCCTTGACTCGTGTGCCAGTGCTGAAGTTACCTGACCCCACTTTGCCATTCATCCTGACCATTGACGCTAGTCAGTATGGCATTGGGGCAGTTCTTCAGCAGGATGATGGGAATGGTCTACGCCACCTACGAGAAAAGCTATATGCTCTTGTCTATGCCCTGAAACATTGGAAGTACTTTCTCCTGGGAAGACACTTCAAGATCTTCTCAGATCACTCCACCTTACAGTGGATGAAGTCCCAGGGAGAGCTGAATGATAAGTTGGCACGGTACATTCAGTTCATAGACATGTTTGACTTTGAACTGAAACATAAGAAGGGTTGCTACAACAAGGTAGCAGATGCCCTCTCTCGTAGGCCAGACTCTTTTGCGCCGATCTCCTCTACTCACTCCTTTGGAGAGGAGACCCGTCAGACCATCGCTCATTTACTGCCTCAGGACCCGACTTTTGGACCCATAGTCAGGAATCTGCAAGCAGATCATAACTCTGAACCAGACTATGCTCTAAGTTCAGATCTGCTATACACTTAGAGCAGAGGGGAGGAGCGCTTGTGCATTCCCCAGGACCAGCGGCTCAGGACACTACTGATGTCAGAGTGTCATGACGCCCGTGGACATTTTGGGTTCCTAAAGTCATATGCAGCCCTGTCGCAACGCTTCTTCTGGAAGGAGATGCGGAGTGAGATGCTGCGCTATGTGGAAACCTACGAGCTCTGCCAAAGGAATAAGGTCCAGCGTAGGCCTCCTCTCGGACTGCTCAAACCCTTACCCATACCTGATGGCCCTGCTGAATCTGTGTCGATAGACTTCACAGATTTAGGCAAGACCACCACTCGTGGAATGCGTCAGGTTATGGTCTGCTTGGACAGGTTCTCCAAATACGCAGAGTTCATGCCCTTGCCAGAAATGGCCAGAGTTCCGGCTGTGAGAGCAGCCTCTTCAGAGAGGTGGGTCACACACCATGGACCGCCCACTTCTATAGTCGGTGATAGAGACCCCCGGTTTTGCAACGATGAGTGGCAGTCCTACTGTAAGGACTATCTGCACTCACGATTGGACATGACTTCTGGTCGTCATCCTGAAGCCAATGGTCAGGCTGAAGTGATGAACCAAGTCTTATTCCAATTGCTGCATCCTGTCATCTCTCCAAATCAACAGGACTGGGATCTTCACTTGGCTCGAGCACAACTTGTTTATAACATGTCTGTCCATTCCTCGAATGGGTTCAATCCATACCGGTTGCACTGGGGATGTGAACCAGGACAGCCTCTCGATGATATCATCGATAAGGCTAAGTCAGACCTGACACCAGGCACCGCAAAGTTCACCAGACGCTATCGCTTAGATGTGGAAAGAGCACGGGCGAACTTGTTCAAAGCCCAAAAGGCAATGATTGAACAAGCCAATCGCCACAGGCGGCCTTCCCCCATCCGCACTGGTGATTATGTATGGGTAGCCAGTTCTGAGCTGTCGAGGGAGGAGGATATCTCCCCCAAGTTGTTGCCTCGTTATTTGGGTCCATGGCAGGTCTTAGATACAGTGGGCACTGACCCCTTTGGCCCGTTGATGCGTTTCCTGACCGACCCCCCCAGTTTGGCCCACCGACACTGGAACAAACTCTGTAACGATTTCTGGTTAATTGGCTCATCATCAGTGTGTATTCCAATTGTTATCCTTGCAGGTTCTTCCTTGTGATTGGTTGTTGGGAGTATCGTCAGAGAGTGAGAAACACTGTGTGTCCTCTCCCCATCTGTGCATGGCTGTGCTTCCGCTATCTACTTTGATCTGTGTGCAGTTTGGACTCTGCCTCCTCCCCCCCTTCTCTTATGCATGTATGGGCGTGTATGAGACGGTCTGTGTGTGAGTGGCGGTAACAATCGTCAGACAACCAAGTTCATAACACAATGATAGGGAGTAAGAACATACCCAGCGAGGCCAGCAGATGAAAAGATGATGACGGCATCTACTTGAACGCAGAATGAGGATCTTAATGTTTCCAACCATGAAAATGGCAATAATGCTAAACTCAGCATATCAAGAAGCAAGGAGATCTTAGGGAAGAGTTTGGCAACCTGCAGAGCTGTAAATGCAAGGTCAAACAGAGGTGAAATGACAAGGGGAGAAAGGGGAAGTCAACAGTGAGAATGCGACATGCCACGTAAGGAACTGAACTGACATCGAAGGAAATCGAACAACATGCTGCCTGAATATTTGGCTGCAGCTAGGACCTGAGGGCACAGACACCACTTGACATCCTCAAGGTGCAGTAGTGCTACTACTGTCCTGAATATTTGAATGCAGCTAAGGACCTGATAGCACATACATCGAAGTGAAGAGAGGCAAAGGAGGAGCTCCATCAAAGGACAGTGAAGAGAGGCAAAGGAGAAGCTCCATCAACGGACAGTGAACTGGAGTGCCCATAATGTGCGCCCTCGGGGGGCATGCACATTACACCGGCAATCCCTACACCGACCACCGTAACTACCATAAGCTTGTCTGCGAGTGCTGTCAATCGATAGGTGAATTTCCAACCAGGCAGCGTTGCAATCCGCTTCAGTGTTCTGCATTTAGGTGGCAACACATTACTGCAGATAATTGCAGTAGGAATCTGACCATATATTTCACAATCCTGACATGCCTGACTCCCCTGGTACAGGAGCCTGCTGGCAGATTGTGGCAATGCTGCGTGTGTTCAACTTGAGGAATGGTGTACTTGGGGAGTTACTGTGATAGGGAAGTTTGAATAAAAAATACAGAAAAAAGATTATGCATCAATACAGTCGCCATTCTCGCTTCTGACCTACCTTAGGTGAGAATTATTTATCTATCCAAGCTACTTACTAATGCTGATCCCGTCCATCCCAGCAAGTAAAACCACTGTCAATTACTTGTGTGGAAAACAAATTTGTCAACAAGACTCCAGGCCACATACATGTGATGGCAATTGGTACCCGTAGCTGAGTATTCATTTGAAAGAGACTTGCAAAGAGAACTTACCCTTCCGAAATGAGCAGGAGATGGCGTAGCAGTCTGCCAAAGTTTCAAACAGAAAAAAGAAGTCAAACAGTGGTAACAACAGATGTGAGCGCTTCACTTTAAGGCTGAAGTTTACAGCAACCTCAAGGTCAAAATTCTGTTTCTCGTTTCTGCTTATGCTTACGTCCTCTGTACCCCATTTCTCTCTTCCTTTCCCCGAATCATTCATTTTGTGGATATCACAGCTAGTGAGTCCGCTTCAGAGCGCATTGCAGTTTGAATTAGGATATAGATTCCGAGGGGCAAAGTGGTGTGGGCGGGACGATTTCAAGAATGGCCTTCACAGAGGCATATGCGTCAGAAAAGACCAGGTGGCAGGTAATAAATTGTGCCGTAGTCACGCATAGTGAAAATACACTTGTTTCCCACAGTTGTGACTTTTCATCAAGGTGGTGGGGACGGCGGCAAGGCTGGTTGTTTGTTGGGCGGCTCTGCTCGCAGCGCTGTGAGCTGGTTCTTATTGCTTCGCAAGGACAGTGGTGATCTATGCTTCTCTGCAGTGCTGGACCACAAGCTGTTACAAATTGCAGCTTTGCTTTGCAGCACACAGGGGGGGAGCCTACTGTGGGAAGGAAATGGAGTGGAGTGGAGGCAGGGTTGCATACCTGCCGACTGCCGACCCCGACCGCCGCCCTTATGGCAGCCGACGAGTAGGGCCTGCCGACCAGTCAGAAACAGCCATCCACTGATTTTTTTTCAAATCTGAGTTGGGGACTGTACTGC
>BFEA01000045.1:3306751-3324085 GCA_003427395.1 Chara braunii
ACCTTTCTCAAGCCCAAGCAAAGTCAATTACACATGCCTTTCTCCTCTGGACATTTTGCCAAGCCTTTCTCAAGCCCAAGCAAAGTCAATTACACGTGCCTTTCTTTTCTGGACATCTTGCCAAGCCTTTCTCAAGCCCAAGCAAAGTCAATTATGCAATTTCTCTCGAACTCATCGTAACCTTATCCTTTTGACCGCAATTCCTTTTATTCACGTTTTTTTTATCCGTAGATGGCACGCCTTCCCCCCACTCAAAATGCGATGTCCCCATCGCACGACTGGTTCTCACTCGGGGGTATGGAACCTTGGCCCACCAACTGAGTCAAGAACAACGACCCACCTGCTCCTAGAAGGAAGGGTGATCGGTCCTTCCTCGATAGGTAACACCTCATCCTTCTACTTAGTCCGACCTTTTGCCAGTACGAGACGGGCGTCATCACTGAGGTACCACCTCACATCCGGCAAGTAGGTCCAGTCCAAAACCTCCGAGGACCCCGTCTTGCCATAAAGACATCTCTCGCGAACCGTTCCTCCCGAGTGGTAATTTCTTGGATTCGGTCTCTTTCTTTCAAGAGAGTTGGGGCTCTCCATTGGTCTGCGAGTGCAGTTACGAAGACCTCGCGGTTAGTCCCGGAACCGTTGTAATGATCCGGCAGGGGGGTGTCACTCGCCCTGTGGTGGGTGCGGACTCCACTCGGTACCCCGCCCGACCCCTCCCTTTGGACAGTGCCGCTCAACTTAACGCGAGCAGCCTTGGTCCATCCCAAGCGGCCACGCCGCCCCTCTACGGTATGGCGTGTGGTTGGGGAGAGGAAATGAGACTAGCAAAAGAATGGTACCACACCCATTTGGCTTCACACCCTTGAAGTTTAGGTTCCCAACATGAGGCGCAATTTGAACTTTCCGACTAGAGCTCTTTGTCGGAGTTAGTTCCGGACGGCGAGCATCAGTCAAAGAGAAAGATGCCTTGGTCCTTCAACCCTTATCCTTCCTTAGGAGGAACAGGTCGCGCTGAGACATTCCCTTTTGGAAGGGCAGAGGTCTTGGGGTCGCGGTGCATGCACTGGTATCCCCCTCCTGTTGAGGCCTGAGACTAGACGAAAAAACAAAATCATTCCAATGCTATTTGCATGTCTTTCCCAATCCGCCTAGGGCCCCCTGATATGCAATGCAATCTCCAATCCTCAAACAACTCTTCAATGCAAATTCCAGATTTTTCATGCTCAATCCATCTCATTCAGCTATGCAAAGAGACACTAGTAACAATTCTCAAAATGACCCTTATCAGGGGCCATTTTTTCCATTTCCAGTCGAACAACCTTATCAGGGTCATTCTTTTCCATCTCAATCGAACGACCTTGTCAAGGTTGTTCTTATCCATTCCAATCGAACGGCCTTGTTAGGACCGTCCTTATCCATTCCAATATCAGCACCCGAGGGGGTGGGCCTCGAGAACACGGATCCCGTCTTTGTCTCGGGGGTTCGAAGGTGACCATCTTTTACAGTTTTTTTTTGCGTGCAGTCTCCTTCATCCTTTCTCAATACAATTTACTATTCATGCATACATCCGACTTAGCGTCTAGTGCTCGAGTTGAGGCTTGCAATCCCAAGCAGCACTAGTCCACCCGGTCGTCCAACCATAGCGAAGGACAGGGGCACCCCCTCTATTTTCACTCTTCCTGACCTCTCAACTTTTTGCTATTTTCAGGCTCATTCAAGACTTAGTTGGATTAGGCTCCTAGGGAAGGGGTGTTCTTCACGCCTCTTTACCCATAAGTTCCCTAACCTGTCTCGTACTCGACTCACACTCAATGCCTTGCTTTGTTTGTTAATCCGAGCTCATGGTCTTTTCTCAAAGGTGCAACCTTTGTTCCTTCCAAAAGCTCACAATACACCCATCCCAACCAGTCTCATCCCCATATCCCGTGTCATTGTTTTGTACATACTCTTTCGAAGGTAGCTCATCCAGGAAGTAGCTTCAAAATGCTATCTTCTAACTCATCGTGACTTATTTCTAGCTAGTCCTTATATCGCTCATTCCTAGTAAGCTCACTCATACTATCCAACTTTTGTCACTCAATACTGCAAAAGAAAAACACAATTTTTGTTCAATGCTCATAACATCGTCCCTTTTGCTGTCATGTGTCCCGTCTTGCTTGGTCCCTTGCTCATCCTGTCCTTTTGCTGACGTTTTGACTCCCAGGCCGGAGGCCAGGATTTCCCTCTTTCTCTTCGCAATTTCCCGCAACTCCATTTTATTGTAAAAATCCAACGGCGTGGCTGTCACTCCCGCCTCCATGAACTCTCTGGCCTTGATAATCCAGTCATGCTTGATTACACTAATCCATTGCTCAAACCAATGGTTGGGCGTTGGCCCAAACTCATCTTCCCATCTGAATGATCCTTATCGTGGCCGGTTCGTGGGGGGCCGCCTTTCCTCTCTGGGTCTTGAGATTTCATCCCTCTCATCGCCACTACTAATCTCGATGACCTCTTGTACTTCTTCCTCCTCGTCCTCACCCTCTCCCGTTCGTACGGGGCTGAACTCACCCATGGAGTTCTTCGGATCTAGGTTATAAGGGACGTCCGCCCTCCTTTCATATCCTTCCCCAAAGTCCATGTACCTCCCCTCACGACTGTCGTGGCCGCCCCGCTCTTCATGCAGACTCTCCCTTCCTTCTTCCCCTTCTTCGCACCCGTCGTTCCTGTCCTGTTTTTCTTCGCTCCCCTCACACCAAGGCTCACGTTGTTTGCACTCCTCGACCTTCTTTTCGGCAGAGGCCTGAGCCCTCTCTCCTCCCGATCTGCCCGCTTCTCCCATACTCGTTCTCTCTTTCTCGCTCTCACTCCCTAACGAGACATATATCCCTTCTCCCTTTCTGGGAGGCGAGGGCCCTCTACACACCTGTTTTCTCGCCCCCCTGCCCACTACTTGTTTGGACAGGTACCCTATATACAATTTTCTCTTTGCGGTCTTCCGCTCCCTGCTCGGTCCGGCTCCTCCCCCTTCGCTGGGCCTGTTGATCGCGTCATTTTCGTTGCCGAATTTCATTTTCGTTTTTGGGGAGGCTATAGTACTTCTTCCCTGATCCTGTACAACACAACAACACCCACCGAGCCCCTCACACTCTTCAGTCCACTCCCAAGGGGCGTCAAGTCGAGTTAGATCTGTTAATGGGGAAGCTATAGTACTATAGTTTTTCACAAACGGACGATAGTAGCCCGTCATCCCCAAAAACGATCTAACCTCAGTAACAGTTTGAGGTCTAGGCCAGTCATGTATGCTGGCCACCTTTGCATCTTCCGGCCTCAATCCATCTGCTGAAATTTCATGACCCAAGTACAAGATCTTGGTGCGACCAAACTCGCATTTATCCAAGTTTACCTTGTACTGGTGCTGTCTTAGGAGACCTAGCACTGTTTTCAAGTGCTCAGCGTTCTCCTCTAAATTCTTACTAAAGATAAGAATATCGTCGAGGTACACGACGATAAACTTGTCCAAGTACTCATGAAATATCCGGTTCATCGCGTGCTGAAATGTACCAGGCGCATTGCATAGGCCAAAAGGCATCACCACAAACTCGTACAGACCGTACTTGGTCTGGAATGCGGTTTTGTGCTGGTCCTCAGGTCTAACGACAATTTGATGGTATCCGGACTTCAGATTTATCGAAGTACCGGCATCCCTGCACCCTATCCAAGAGGTCGTCGATGCGGGGTAGGGGCTCCGCGTTCTTAACGGTGATGGCATTGAGGCCCCTATAGTCAACGCACATCCTTAATGGACCTCCCTTCTTTGGAACAAATAAGACTGGCGCACCGTAAGGGGAGGTACTAGACCGTATCCATCCCTTTTTTGTGAGCTCCTTGAGCTGGCGGCGAAGCTCATCTAACTCCGTGGGGGACATCCTATAGATTCGTCCTCTAGGCAACTTGCTACCTGGGACAATCTCTATCGCATGTACAACCTCCCTTTCCACCACGCATGTGGGCTCTTCAAAAAGGTCTGAATATTGTGCGACGACTCTTTCTATCTCTGGGGGTGTTTTAACGACCTCCCCTTTCTCAAAGACAAAGACTAGATACATGCCCTCCTCTCGATTCTGCTTATAGTAGTTATAAAAGGATGAAGCGCACATAGACCTGTAGTTTTTTATTAGACTGCTAGCTTTATACTTCTGCAATCTAACAGTTCTACCATTGGGCAATTTGTGGATCAACACCTTTCTATCCCAGTCAAACTGAGGTTGCGAGACTTCGAGGTAGTACATGCCACCAGGAAGGAGATCTTGTGGATCACTTCCGCTCCTCCATAGGAGAAGGTGCAGGCTATGTCCTTGACATAGTCTTTGACAACCATTTGGTGCTTGTTGGCTAGCGTAGAAGCTACAGTTCTGCTAAGCCGCTGCACTTGGTCCCCTAAGCGCAGTCTATCCACACAAGCACGACTGATGAAATTTCGTGTAGAGCCTATGTCTGCGAAGGCGCAAACCTTGCGGCCACCTACATCTACGTCTACCACGAAATGTTCACCCCTTGGACCTCTACTGATCATCGCCCAAGAGTCCCTGGGGTCCTTCCCTGACCACTCAGTCTCTAACTCTTCTAAGGCCTCAGACACATCTCTCGAACAGAGCGTCGGTCGGTCTGAATGTGTCTGCGGGGCGATGCGTGGGTCTCTAGCCTTGGCCATCGCCTAAAGTGGGGAAGGCAACGTTACCACTTCAGCGCGAGCTAGAGCGGCTAACACTCCTACTGGACCGAGGAGTTTCCCTGAGAGCTGCTCACAGAAGCACTGCCAGGGTTCAAAGATAAGCCCACCATTGTTGGTGACGCTACCTTCGTGGTGACCTTTTTGCCTCGGCATGTACGCGACGTGTGGCCATAATTGCCACAGTTCATGCAAGTGCCCCTGGCAACTCGGTCCCTTCACACCTCGTAATCCAAACCAATCTTCACCCATGCGGGTGTCCCTTGGTCTCCCTGACCCGTGGACCGTACTACCTTCTTCTTCCCGGTCCCCCTAGCCTTTTCCTTGATAGGTGCCACAAATCCCCCATCCGAAGTCTCGCTGGCCCCATCCTGCTCTGTCAACTCCCCAAGATCTGGGAAATCGTCAATCTCAGTCTTTTGACCATCGTGGTCAACGAACATTAACTGACCCTTCTTCTTCCAATCTTGGGGCAGTCTCTTCCTACCATCATAAGATGCCTTATGCGCAGATCCCAACTTTGCCTCGATGTCCAGAGCTTTCTTACTAAAAGAAGCGAAGGTGTGCTGTTCGACATAGGCCTCATCAACCAGCTTGTTCCTTACCTCTGCAGGTAGGCACCTTAGGTAATCCGTCAGGAGAACCTGCTGGCCAAAGCGTACACCAGGTACCACGAGTAGACGCTCTACGGTATCCGTGAGCTCTCTAACATCGTTGAACCTACGGGCACAAAGATTGTTGATAGCATCGGTGGCCTTTTGAGCCCCTTGCGGGTCATGCCACCTGTTATACACGGACCGTACGAACTCTTCCAATGTATGGGCCTGTGCCCAGGCATCGAAGTTTTGACCGTAGCCCTGTTGCTGAACTAAGCCATTCAACCAGTGGGCTGCTGACCCCTCTAAAAAGGAGGCAGCCACTACAACTTCCTGCTCTGGCCTTGTGAGCTTGTGCCTCACATAAGTGGGCACTGTCCTCACCCAGGTGTCCAAGTCCTCTTCCTTCTTCTTATCTCCAGAGAAGGGCTTGGGACTCATTAGAGGTATCTTAGGCATCCACTGCATAGGCTGCATGGGCCCAGGGGCTTGCTGCAGTGGCTGCATAGCCACTGAAACAGGTTGTTGGACACTAACCTGGGCCTGGCTTGACAGTGGGACTGTAGTTACCACTGTTGTAGATGGTACGGTTGAGACTCTATGAACCGGACCACTAGTTGCTACTAAACCACCTGGAGGGGGTATGCCAAACATAGGAGAGAAAGTTGACCCTGTGTGTTGCGGCGTCGATGAAGGACCCGCACCCGCAGCGGGAACTACAACAAACTGCGGCTGCCTCACTGTTGTGCGAGGAACCCGAAGTTCAGCCAGGATTTGTTTCTGGCCTGCCACTAATTCGGCCAGCAATTCCTGCTGGACGTTCTGCGCTTCAGCCACTGAAAGTAAGGCACTATGCAGCACACGAACAACAGGATCTAATGCCGCCTCATCTAGTACTTCCAGCCTGCCTAGCTCCTGCATTCTACTCCCTAGTCTAGCCTTTCTAAGTATGGCTTTTCTTCTCCTCTCTGCTGCTTCAGCCAGCTGCCGCTGTAGCTCATCTTGAAGTTCTTCTGCTTGACGGATTTCTAAATCCTCCGCCGTGAGTTGCAAGCTAGCAGTCTGGCTAATGGACCCCTGAGCACCACTCTGAATGACTCCTGACGAAGTGGACTGTGAAGAGGTTTGCGACATGGTAGATGAAGTAGCCATGGCTGCACCTGTGCTAGCTGTAATTCTAGTCCTGACACTATCCTCAGCTTCCCTCACTCTCCTTGCCGCTGCTCTCTCTCTAGCCTCTCTCCGCAATCTTCTCTCGTCTCCTGGACCTAACTCCAAGAATGTCAAGGGTCGACTACGGGCAATCCTGCGAGTAGTCATATGCTCGTCCACTAACAACTCCTCCTCACTAGTGCTTGCATCACTCATGAGCTACAGTGTGTGTGATCTAAACTACAATCCACACTGAATCCTACCTTAGCCTGACACACAACCGATTATGAATCACAACTAATTTCGGTCGGATGGAACAGAAACAGTTAGGTGATATAGTGACAACTAATGTCAGGTCCTACAGGATATATTAAATTTATTTTTAGATTACCCTAGAACAGATTGCTATACAACAAAGATCTAATCTGTCTGTAGTTGTCTGTCAGTTGTTAGTCAAGTACGTAATAGCTAGATAATCAAAAATAAAAATAACATCTCCTGTTGGAGATGTATGCTTGAGGGCAGATTGTCTGTTGATTGCCACTGCGAACAGTTACCGGAATCCCCCCCCCCCCCCTGGATCCTTCTTGAGTGGTCACTTTGTGTCGAAGCCCTGAGCATCTGGTTGAGCAGCGTGTCTGAAGGTGTGTAATCCGGCCCACCCCTGTGCCCCAAGTCAACGCCGAACATGCCAGCCCCTGCAGTTTTATTTACCCTCGCATGCAACGAGCCTTACACCCGGTTGATCTGGCTGATCAGGAGGGATTTAAGGAGATCCCCCATCTCCTCAGGAATTATTTAAGGTCGCAGACAGGACAACGATCACAGCCAGATTCAAATCTGAGTCCCCAGCCAGAAATGTTTAAAGACGGTCTGGAAAGCGTCTGTCCAAAAGGGTTGGCATGCCCTGCATGACCTCTATTGCGCAAGCAACAGAACCAAGGACTTGCGGCAAAGCATGCATGGACTAGTCCCAGCGGGTTGGCATGGTGACCGTGACCCGAGTGCTTCGTCCAGGGCCCTTCAGAGGCTTCGCCCGTCTCCCACCAGCTTGCTGCCCAGGAAGAATGTCGACTCTCAAGGTTGAGCGCTCGCGACACCTCACATCGAGAGGACTCTCAAGACATAACTCACTTCCTCGCGATAAGAAGTAACGAAGAGGGTAGATAAGGAAGAGAGCAACGTACCTCATAAATGCTGCCCCCAACCACAGATTTCTCACCGGCAACCTGATGTGCACTTATGATGACCGGTCTTTGCCTCGGCACAACCAACAGCAGAATGCGGTTCCACCTCGGCTTAATATGCCACATCAGCAAGCTCTCATCATCCATCATACACCCCGTATGTCACCACATAGCTCCCCGGCGCGCCCACACAACCCTGGGCGGCCTAATGTTCGACGCCAATGCCTTATCACTGCCCCACACCTCATGCGAAGCACCAATAGCTATTGCGAAGAACCAATGAGCGCAATATGAACCAGCTCCGATACCAAATTGCAAGGAAAATAAGCAACAGCGAGATGACGATTCCAATTCACACCCTCACATTGAAAGCCAGATAGTCACACTGTGTCCAAAGAGAAGCATTGCACCAATAATACACCAATGGAGGTTCGTAGCACTGAAAACCGATGTTCATGGAGAGCATACTCTCTCCTCTCAACACAAGAGTCCAGTTCCTTCACACTCACACTTGGCGCTCAGCGCCCAGCCTACTCCTACACAGCTACTACAGCCTACGAAATGACAATGCAACTGTTGACATCAGCGGCAGCCCGAAGTACTTGAAGATGTCGCCCATGCAAACCATCGCCAATACAAGGTAAGTGCTCTCACATCATCATCATCATCATCCTTCGCCTATCCCCTGACTACACCCACGTCTGTCCTTTGTTTCACCCGAAGACCACCCCTGCGCCTCACTGTAGTCCAAGCCCACCAACTAGGCTATGGCGCTGCCCTCAGCAGTGCCCTTCTTCCATGCACGACCGCACGTGCTGCACCTCGCCTCTCAGCGCCAGACAGCAGCCGCGAGCCTTTGCTCCAGCAGCGCTGCCGCTAGCATGCAAGTGCCTGAATGAGGCTGCCTGGCCAGAGCTCTTTCCTTTATGGAAAGAACTGGCCTGCTCGCGCAGCCTGGCTGGGCTGGCCTGGGCCCAGAAGCTTCCGGAAGGCCCCAGGAGGCTGCCTGGATGCAGCAGCTACTGGGCTGCTGGGCCTAGTTCGGTTGGGCGCCCAACTGTCTCTATATGAGGCTGCGAATCATGCCCAGGGCCTGCATTCTTTGGAAAGGCCCGGAAGGCCGTGGAAATGTCTTTGTTGCTCGGCCTGTGTTTCTTTCAACCAACTGGCGCGTCGCAACTGCCTGGACCCCAAATATGAAATTGATAGTCGAGGGCCTCCTGCAAAAAGCCAGGCCCGCCTTCACTTAGGGCGAGCACCTCCGCCTTCACTTAGGGCGGGTAATGCTGCAAACAGGGCCCCATAGGCCTACCGAGGACCCTGATCCTCGCAAATATCAATTAGAAATTCTAAACTTCAAAGTTCTGTTTCTTTCTGATGTCCGTACTCTTTTCTGAAGTGACTTGGTATTGGTCTGTTTAGAACTGGTTTCAAGTGCTGTGTGAGCCTTTGTGAACGTCTGTGACAGTATGAAGCAGTCGAGTTGTAAACAGTGCAAGGAAGATGAGTAATAGCGAACTCCAACAATCAAACAACATCATACATATGAGTCCATATAGTCTTGACCTCGAACCGCAGCAGAATTGCATCACGAGATACACCAAATAAGAACACACCAAGAGTTCATAATTGACAATGCTGAAGAAGTCCCAACATAATCACCGAAGAACCAGAGTTGATATCCTATTGGCGCTCGACGCCCAGACTACATGTGGCAGATCCTATCTAGCTTGTACTACGAAGCAGAAAGATGACATCAACAGCGTTCCCGAAGTACGAGCATATGGCGATCAAGGTCGCACGCTTCAGCACCAGGTATGTCTTGCGCTACACTCACAACCCCGTTCCCCAACTCACAGATGCCACTAGCACCCAAGGACCACCCTGCGCTTCACCCAGCATACAGCAGCGCAGCTCGGCTATGGCTGCGTGCTCCTTCCTTGCTCGCCCGTGAGAGCGTAGGCGCCAGCCAGCGAATAGCGCAGCAGCAGCGCTTGCGCAGCATGCAGCCAGCACTCGAATGCCAAATGAGGAGGCAGGCCCTTCCCTATATCGAAGTGGCCTGCCTGCGTCCAGACCAGGAAGCTTCCAGTAGGCCCCGGAAGCCTGAGGCCCAGTCATGAGGAAAGCAGGCCTTGGGCCTGAAGTGGTTGCATGTGCCCAACTGCTTTCGGCCTATGTTCAGCCCGGTACCCGTATCCAGCCCAGGGCCTGTTTCACGTACATTCACACAGGCGGCCCAGGGCCTGGGTTCACTCAACCAACTGGCGCTGCGCAACTGCCTGAATTTCCCTGAGTTGCGTAATGGCCAAAAAAGGGCCCTGAGGGCCTTGTCGAGCCTGCCTTCACTTAGGGCGGCCGACGGGCTGCAAAAATGGGGGCCTTATGGGGCTCTTAGAGGCAGTGGCCTCACATTCCCTCCTCCTTAGCTTCAACAGTCCTCTGAGAAGCTCAATCTTCGATCATAGGGCGCTTTCCCTTCTGCAGAGATCTCTCATATTGAGTTACAACTTGAGGAGCGGTCTGCATGAGCTCTTCTCTGGTGAACCAGCGGTCCTCCTTTGGATCAGTGTGATGTCGGAATCGAACGCGGTACTGCAGCTTCGGTTTTGGAGGACGTCCCACTCTCTGTGATCCACAATATCATCGATGTCCACTTCTCCGTCCATGGTTGGGGGCAGCACTGAGCGACGAGATGGAAACTGGTCTGTCTCTTTGAAAGGTGCCAGCTTGGAGGCGTGAAAGACAGGGTAAGTACGAAGGTGACCAGGAATCCGGATAACATATGATGGACCATCCGGTTCTGCCCCGACGATGTCCAAGACTTCCCAAGGTCCAAAGTACTGAGGCATGAGTTTGCGGGATATCCCGTACTCCTGTCCCAATTCTGAAGACTTAACCCAGACTCTATCCCCAACCTGAAATGTAGAAGGCCGGCGGTGTCTGTTTTCGGATTCTATCATCGCGGCCTGTGCCTTCTGCATCTGTTCTACCGCCTGCTGCATCTTCTGTTCATAACGGTAAGCAAACTCTAATGTACCGGGTGCAGCAGTTGACTGATTCGCAGGAAGAAGGAAATCCAACGGTAGTCTAGGCTTGAAAGTCAGTAGCAGACTGTTCGGGCTCACCCCAGTGGCGCTGTGTACCGCATTGTTATACAGACTGGCGATGAGAGCAAGCTTCTCATCCCAGTCCACTTGGTTGGGCTTGATATAATGCCTCAACAGATGTTGCACAGCGCGGTTCAGTTGCTCAGCCTGACCGTTGGCCTCTGGGTGATTCCTAGAAGTCATTTGCAACTGAGTGCCCTGCTCTGCACCAGCGGCCTTCCACAATTCGCAGCTAAACCTAACATCTCTGTCACTAATAATGGACTTTGGTAGACCAAAGTCCCTGACCCAGTTCTCCTTAAACATTCTAATCACGTACTCGGTCTTTGCTGTTTCAGGCATGGCTACTAACCTACCATACTTGCTAAATTTATCCACGATGACGAAAATGTGACGCATTCCACTCTTGCTGGTGATCAGAGTATCCATGAAATCCATGGATAAGCTCTCACCAGGCCGTTCCGGAATCGGAAGGGGCTTCAGAAGCCAAAGAGGAGCCTGAGTACGTGGTTTGTCCCGTTGACAAACTTGACAAGTCTCCACGTACAGCTGTGCATCTCGCATCATCGTGGGCCACCAGAACCGCTGTAGCAAGTTGGCTGCGGTCTTCTTATACCCAAAATGGCCGGTAGCATCATGACACTCGCCTAAAAATAAACTACGCAAAGACTCGCTATTTGGAACACACAAGCGTTTATTCCCTGCCTTCTCTAGGAACAGCAAGATTGACCAACTCAAACTCGACGGAAGTCCTCTTATCCTCCGCCTCAAGTCTGCGTATAATCGCAGACATAAACAGGTCCTCGCGATAGGCTTCCACCAGAGACCGAGTAACATTGTCCGTGAGATCGAACTCAGTAATCAGCGCACCTGAGAAGTCCGGTCTGCGCGACAAGGCATTAGCAACCTTGTTGTACTCCCCTTTGAGATACTGAGGGTCAAAGTCATATTGCTCAATGACTTCGATCCAACGCTTGAGAGCGTCAGAGAGTACCGATTGGGTTCTCATCCATCTCAAGGTCTGATGATCAGTCCTGAGGATGAAGAACCGCCCAAGGAGATAGTGTCTCCAATGGGTGAGAGCCTTGTACACCGCATAGAGTTCCTTCTCATAAGTGGACTTAGCCAACTTCTTAGACGGCATTTTCTTGGACATGTACTCTACTGGCCTCAACTTTGGCCCCTCCTATTGCGCGAGCACGGCGCCAATACCATATTGGCTGGCATCCGTGGTGACTATGAACGGCTTATCAGGATCACGAAGTTTCAAGACCTCATAGTGCGTCAATGCATGCTTCAGATGTCTGAAGGCAGCTTCGCACTCATCTGTCCACTCCCACGGGGTGTCAAGGCGGGTTAGATCAGTCAAAGGGGCGGCACTATGCTATAGTTCTTTACAAAAGTTCTGTAGTAGCCTGTCATTCCTAAGAAAGATCTCATCTCAGTCACGGACTGAGGACGTGGCCAATCACGAATGCTGGCCACCTTCGCTTCATCGGGCTTCAACCCTTCCGCGGAGATCTCATGACCCAAGTAAAAGACACGGGTGCGCCCAAATTCGCATTTCTCACCGTTGATCTTGAATTGGTGCTGTCGCAGGAGACCGAGGACTTTGTCCAAGTGTGCAACATGTTCCTCGACAGTCTTACTAAAAATAACTATGTCATCGAGGTGCACGATGATAAACTTATCTAAGTAGTCATGGAATATCTGATTCATAGCGTGCTGAAAGGTGCCAGGAGCATTGCAAAGGCCAAAAGGCATCACCACAAACTCGTACAAACCGTACCTGGTCTGAAAAGCGGTTTTGTGTTGATCCTCGGGCCGGATTGCAATCTGACGGTACCCGGACTTCAGATCTATCTTGCTGAAGTACCGGCACCCTTGCACTCTATCTAGCAGATCGTCGATGCACGGTAGGGGCTCTCTGTTCTTTACAGTGATGACATTGAGGCCCCTATAGTCAATGCACATCCTAAGAGTACCCTCCTTCTTCTTAGGCACAAATAGAACTGGAGACCCATAAGGAGAGACACTCGGCTGGATCCAGCCCTTCTCTACGAGTTCCTTGAGTTGGCGGCGAAACTCATCAAGCTTGCCTGGAGACATCCTATAGATCCTACCCTTTGGGATACTAGATCCTGGGATAATCTCTATCGTGTGGACGACCTCCCTCTCAACAACCCCTGTTGGCTCTTCAAATAGATCAGGGTACTTAGCAACTACTCCCTCATCTCCGGCGGCATTTTCACCGGCTCGCCTGTAGCAGAAACATAAACTACGTACATACCCTCCTCCTGATTTTCCTTATAATAATTGTAGAACGCGTCCGCACACATGCACCCGTAAGACTCAATCAGACTACTAACTTTGAACTTATGTAATCTGGCGGTCCCTCCACCTGGCAAAGTGTGTTTGACCACTTTTCGGTCCCAATCAAACTGGGGTTGTGCCACAGAGAGGTAGTACATACCTAACAACATGTCCATGGGGAGTTCATCGCTCACTTGGAACGAGACACGATGTCTCAAGTCCCCTCCCGCGTACGGGAAACAACACTCTACATCCTGGAGGTAGTCATTCACTACCATGCCCTGTTTGTTGGCACAGGTGGACTCCACAGGTCGACTCAGACGCTGCACTCGCCCCTGTAAGCGCAGTCTCTCAACGCACGCGCGACTAATAAAGTTCCGCGTCGAGCAAGTATCATAATAGGCCCCGGCCTTGCGGCCGCCAATGACTACCTCGCTGACGAACATCTCACCCTTAGGGGCTTTGACTAGTGTCGTCCAAGAAGCTAGCGGGTCTGATCTAGACCACTCTACCTCTAGCTCCTCTAAGGACTCAAACACATTCATCGAACAGAGGCTCGATGGGTCTGAATGTGTTTGCAGGACGACGCTGGAGTCAGTAGCTTGGGCCATCTCTCGAGATAGTGAGGGTGTCTCTACCACCTCGACCCTAGCAGGAACAACTACAATTCCTACTGACCCGACGTGTTTCCCGGAGCACTGCGTGAAGAACTGACAATGTTGCTACCAACGGGTTGAGAGGATCCTAACACCTGCCCCATCGTAGGCGGAATCTTTTCTGTCACCTTCTTGTTGCGGCACTTGAATTGGCTATGGCCATATTGGCCACAACGGATACATGCCTGCCGAGAGTAACGATCTCTCCACACGTCCTCTGTGAGACCCGCTTTCTCCCATGGAGGAGCATTGGGGTCAACTTGACTCCTAGACCGGGAGCCTCCGCGGCGTCTACCGGTCGCCTTACCTTTTTGTGCTACGGCAGCGACCACTCCACCCTCTGAAGCGTCTAAGCTGCCTGCCTCTGAACCTACCCCCTCCTGGAGGTTGCCGTCCAACTCGATGGTTGAACCATCGTTGTCGACAAACATTAAGCGACCCTTCGCCTTCCAGTTGGGAGGCAATGTCTTCTTTCTCCCTTTCGTAGTGGGTGCCTGTCCATGCCCTATCTTTGCTTCAAGGTCAAGGGCCACCTTGCTAAACGAAGGAAAGTTGTGCATATTGATGTTGGCCTCTTTTGCCAACTGGTTCCTGAGAGGCTGAGAAAACCATCTCAGGTACGAAGTCAACAGGACCTGGGGATCATAACGCACCCCGGGGACACAGATCAGACGCTCAACAGTGTCGGTGGCTTCCCTTACTGACTTAAACTGCCGCGTGTGCAGTGTCAGGATCGCGTCAGTGGCCCTTTGGGCCTCCTGAGGATCATGCCGCCTCTCTTCCACCATCTTCAGGAAGTCCTCCAATTTCTGGGAGGCAGCCCAAGCGCGAAAGTCATGACCATATCCCTGAAGTTGCACTAGATCGCTCAACCATCTCGCTGCACTACCCTCGAGGTAGGAGGCAGCCACAAGCACTTCTTCGTGCGGCAAGGTGAGTTTGCACCTGACGTAGACCGGCACTGCCCTCAACCATGTGTCAAGGTCCTCGCCTCTCTTGTCCCCTGTAAAAGGTTTGGGAGCGGCGATGGCCGTCTTCGGAACCCACTGTGTCTGTCCCGGTCCCTGCATCATTCCAGGTTGTGGACCCGGTGAAACAGGTTGATGTGCTAGCTGCTGGGGTTGTGTGCCCAGAGGCTGCACTGGCTGTGAGACAACAGGCTGCGTGGTGACTGCAACCTGTGACGGACTTGGAGTAAACACTGTCTGTACAGGAACCTGTAAACTACTCCCTGTTGTTACCCCTCCTGACAGCGGCATGCCTAGGGAAACGATCGCAACCGTTGACGGGGCTACACATGGGGATACCCCAGTCACCGGTGGGACAAAGAAGGGAGGATATGGCACGGGCCAGGCACCAGGCCCAGCTGGTGATGGTGCTGCCTGAGAACGTTTTGCCAGTATGGCTAGGCTCTGCTGGATGTCGTGAAGGATGGTGGTCTGATGCTCTTGCATCTCTATTACCCCTAGCAGAGCTCTCCTGACTACCCTCACATCATCATCCATGTTCGTCAGGTCCATCGTCTCTAACTCCTCTATGTCTGTCTCTCTTCGCTGCATCCTGGCTCTTCTTCTGATCATTCTTTCCTTTTCCGCCTTTCTCTCTCCTAAAGCCCGCTGTAGCTGTGCCTCCTGCAGGGCCGCCTGCTGGATGGCGACATCCTTTGGAGTCAACACCGCGGATTGGCTTGCCATAATGCCAGGGGACTGACTCACGGTCTGCGCGACCGTTGACACAACAACACCTAAACTACTGGCTTGGGAAGTCTGTTGCGCAGAAGTGGACATGGTTGTAGTGGCCATGGCTGTTGTAGCACCGGCCTCACTAATTAAAGTCGGGCTGGCCTCGGCTGCTCTGGCCCTCCTCTGTGCCCGCTCTCTCTCCCTCTGTTGGCGGAACAGATGTCGATCACCCTCCCGGCCTAAAGACACGTGGGCTACCAGGCCCCTAGCTGATCGCAAGGTCATGCGGTCGTCCTCTCCGGTGTTCTCCTCGTCGCTCATAGGCTACAACGTTGTGCACTATCTACACTAGAACACTCAAGATGTCTACCACAACATAGTGCACAAACCAACTAATTAATTGGTGGCTACTTCGGAGTAGATATCACTTGAGGTCAACAGGTAAGTCAGATTCCTACAACTGAAACTATTCTTAGTATGACTAGTCCACGAACAGAAACATCAGGACCAATCAACAATGCTGTCTGTCAAATGTCAATGGCAGTCCATCTAACTAATCAAAACATAAAAATAGAATCACTTGTGTGTATAGGACAGCATGGAATTTTCTCGAACTTGTCACCTGGAATCAACCCCTCCCTTAGTTCCCCTGAGTATCACTTGACGTCAGCGTCCCTGAGCAATCTGGAGAGCAATGCGTGTCTAAAGGTGTGTGTCCGGCCCACCCCTGTGCCCCGAGTATCCACTGAGACGGCCAGCCTTGCACGTATATTTATCCTCGGCGTGCCGCGAGCCTTCCAACTATTGACTGATCCAGGGGCAATTTAACGTCCGCCCCCAAGTGACTCCAGGAATTATTTTACGTCGCAGTCGGATGACGATCACTGTCAATGGTTCCCCTTCCCGTGTTTCTTTGTAAACGCCGGGTGCTCGTCTTTCCTGTAGGGCTGGCCTGCCCAGTAGCACCCATCTAACAGCGCAGCAAGCCGAACAAAGGACAAGCAGCTTAGGCATGCGTGCTCTACTCCCTGTGGGTTGGCATGGTGACCGTGACCTAGTGCTTCGTCCAGGGCCCTTCAGAAAGCTTCGCCCATCTCCACCCAGATGCTCCACAAGAACATTGCCGACTCTCAAGGTTGAGCGCACTCGACACCTCACGATGAGAGGACTCTCAAGAAGGAACACACAACCTCACGGTAAGAAGTGTTGGAGAGGGAAGATAAGGTTAAGAGCAACGTACCTCATTTAGCTGCCCCCAACCACAGAGATAATCTCACCAGATGACCAAATGGCGATTGCGATGACCAGTCACTGCATCGGCACAACCAGCATTATTCACCGTTCCACCTCAGCATCAATCGCACATTAGGTAGTTCTTATCACACTGTCCAGACCGCATTCACTTCACGTAGCCTTCCTAGCGATTCCCCTCACCTCCTGGGTCGCCACACACTCCATCCTCCTCACTACACACCACTTACGACCAAACTCGCCCAGCAGACCTCATGTATGTACCGTATAAGGCAGAAGACAAACGCCAGATGAGCGCAATCGTACCACAGCTCCGATACCAAATTGTAAGGAAGATGAGTAATAGCGAACTCCAGCAATCAAACAACATCATACATATGAGTCCAGATAGTCTTGACCTCGAACCACAGCAGAATTGCATCACGAGATACACCAAATAAAAACACACCAAGAGTTCATAATTGACAATGCTGAAGTAGTCCCAACATCATCACCGAAGAACCAGAGTTGATATCCTATTGGCACTCGACGCCCAGACTACATGTGGCAGATCCTATCTAGCCTATACTACGAAGCAGAAAGATGACATCAACAGCGTTCCCGAAGTACGAGCATATTGCGATCAATGTCGCACGCTTCAGCACCAGGTATGTCTTGCGCTACACTCACAACCCCG
>BFEA01000045.1:3356191-3368336 GCA_003427395.1 Chara braunii
CCTTCTGCTATATCATCCCAACCTTCCTCTTCCCTTATCGGGTTCCAAATCCGTTCTATCCATACATATGACAAGTCCCGGGCAACCTCAAACCCAATCCAGTCGCACGTGGTCCCTCTCCATCCGTTCCCTGTTGGTATATGCATTTCTATTCCTCCTCTGAGTCGTCGTGGTTCCTAGCCTTTGAAGGGGTATTCCATCATCCTTTCTTCTCTAGTCATCTTTCCCTTTCCTGCACAATACCAGACCACCCGTCCTTCCTAAGTTAAGTCACCCCTTCCTTCTTAGAAGTCCCAGTCCTCTATCTCTTCATCTTCGTCTTCGTCACTGAAGTCATCCTCCTCGTCGTATACCAACTCCCTTACCCCATCTAGAAACGTCTCCCCTATTGCCACATTCATGTAGACTATCCCCCAATGCACAGCGCTAAGGACAAAGATATTGTCTATACTAAGGCAGTTTAGTATCTCGGCCAGCTCCTCCGCCCAGTTCCCCTCGAACGGCCCCATCTCTACTGATAACCGAAAAAAATATTGCCTAACGCATTGGTATAGCCCGAGGTTTGTCATGCACTAGCATATTCGCACTAGCCTGCTCCGGGTTCCGAAAACCGCATCCACTAGGAAGGAGGGCAGCACACATCGTATGGTTGTTACGGCTCGCCTCATACTTTCTCTATCCCCAAGTTCCACCCGTACGTCTACCTTTTCCATTTCCATTTCCCTTCGCTGACATGCAGCCCACACAACCTCTGCTTCTGCCTTCCTAAACAACTCGTCCAGCGTATTCCCGAGTGCTAACTCTATGATCATAGTTTTCTCCCCATCTTGCGACAAGTAAACCCACCCCCGGACTTCCACTGTCCCTCGGAATTCCAAATCCAGTAAACTTGGTGATAACCTCGTCAAGCTGACATTAGTCCATATTGTTTCTATCCAAAGGAAAGCATCCTCTCCTTCCAGCATTACCGTTTGATACGCTGGTTCAAGGTCCGTCCACGTTCCATTTTCCGGGAGGACGACCGATATCCCATCCTTTACATCTACTGGCATTTCCGGGCCACTAGTATAGATCGGGGAAGGCAACCATCGCGCCATCTTGTTTTCAGCACCCAACCCCTGTTTTCATAAAAAGGCACCAACCGATCCTTTTGGTAATGTCAACCCTTGTCCTAGATGAGAATTATTTTAGACCCCTCATCAAGGTCTCCCTATTTTACCTCCCCATTCCTAAGTACCTCCTTCCCATAATTCCCTCGGCCGGCCATCCATTTGCCCACATTCTTTCTCTTGGTTCCATTCCAATTGACCTCTATCCTCCTGTCTTCCGATCATCTCTCACTCGTGCGGACTTAGATGGGGGGGGGGATAGATTTAGAAACATGTCTCATCCAACAGTCCAATCTCAATCAATTTTCACAGAGGGGGAACACATAAAAGAAAATCAGGCAACCTCACATACGGGCCGGTCATCTCCTCACCGGTCATCCCAATATGGTCTCTCCGCTGGTACTATCGGTAGAGTTTTATCCCATACCTCAAGCGCAGCTCAACCGTCGCGAGCGCGGTACCCAGGTCTCGGCAAGGCATTCGCCCTTTCCTCCTTACCCAGAATACCCCATCCCGTCTTGCCGCTTTGCACATCCATACCGACACCAAGGGTTACCTTGAGTGCCTAAATACAGGGACAAAGTCAGCCGTCCGGGCATTCACTTCCATCGGTCCGACAAGAATCAGCCTTTCCCAAAACCATGCTACGAGAAGCTACTAATCGCCTCCGAAGCTCCGTCTTTTTCCACATGCAGTGGTACTCCCTCCGCCAGCTAACAGGCTAAGCCCCGCCTGAGGAGATTTCACACCCCGTCCGGCAGATCATTGAGCCGAAGCCCGTCACTGCTCGAACGAGAATGCTACTAATCAACCGACGTGACAAACTCCCGTTCGACAGCTCGGTGGCCTGACCTCCACATACGAACACACGACAGCTTGCAAAAGAGAATGACGTTTCGCAACCCGCACTGGTCGGTGCAGACCAATCCTTTCCTTCCGAAAGGCAGGACGCTCAAATCCCATCATGCAAACACAAGTCCCAAGTGGGACACACATAGTACAAGTGCCATTCCCTTGGTGCACCCAGCGCTTCCTACCCATAACTCACAAATTTTCTCTCAGGATAATGAGTGTCACTCCCCCTACTTTCATACATAGTGGTTAGTTCCTTCTCGTGAGAATCTTCAAGGGTGAGCTAGTTTTCCTTGGAGTCTAGCAACTCCCTTCATTTCCCTTCTCTTCGCTTGTCTGTCCTTTCATAGGGTGGGATTGTTCTTTCTTGATGACCCGTTGTGTTCATGTTGGTTCCTTCAATCTTTAAGAAAAGTGCAAAGTGCATAAGCCCGCTGGGCTCAAAGAAGAAGGGGAAAGCACCCATTCGGTCGGATCACTCCGCCATGGGATTTTCATTGGAACCTGGCCTAAGCCAAGCACCAACCGCCTGCCAGGTAACCGAAGCCCTTCTTTCATACGAAGAGGAAGGGTCGACGTGCGACTTGCCCAAGGCTTCCCCGGACTGGCGAACACCAGCATCGGACGAAGGAGGGCTAGAGCCATTCCTCATAGGAACGGTTGATCAAGTGCATAGCATGCATGTTATACCTCCAGGCCTGGCAATGCCATGCGCCCAGCCACCCTCAAATCTGATTTCTCACAAGGGAAAGAGCAAACACAAGTCCATTTTCCTTATCTTGGGTTGTGTACACGTCAATGCGTCGGGCGCCCCCATCGGAATCGCAAGGGTCAATTTAACCCCATTGCCCGTCACCTCCACCATTTTTGTAGGGCCAAACCCTGGTAGACTTTCGAGCCTTAGTCGACCCCACTGCGGGTCCCAGTTGGACGCATGGGACCTGGAATAGGCCTTTGTTCCATTAGTTTTGGTTTCCTTTTTTCTTTTTTTTTCTTTTTTTTCGTCTTTCTTCCTTTTGTCTTTTTCCTTTTTTTCGTTTTTCTTTTGTCCTTTTTGTTGTTGTCACGGCCGTAGGATTATGCATCAAACGTGTGAGTAGGAGCGGTGGCTTCCACGGAAGATTGCTATTCCCAGTTAGGCACCGCAACTATATCAGAACAGAGCGCATGGGGTTCTATTCATCGGACCACCGTGCGGTAATCGATTCTGACAGCAGGTAGAGCACGGTGCTTTCCGGTTTTGCGCCGTGCAAGTTGAGTGTGACGACAAGCGGCATGGACTTCTTCGCCGACTGGGACCTGGAGGAGGAACAGCATGAGGTGGAGGTAGTGGTAACGTTCCCGACAAGTGGCACCCTCCCGGTTTTGCCTTCGCGACTCTACGCCTAGGCATGCCCTGGTCAAACGTCATGCAAACCACCTCCACCTGCCCCGCCGAACCTGATATGCCTCATCTATTACCCCTTGCGTTTGTGCGAAACGCCGCTTTCTTGCTTCTCCTCCTCCTCGCTCTGCTTCCAAATCTCGCCATAGCCAGCGCACTCTTTGCTGGGTGCCTCTCTGAGGAAGTTTTTCTCCGCTTGTCCTCTAAGCGCTTTGCACTTCTGATCGGGAGTACCATCTGCTTCGTAACTCTCTTACTCGTAGGCTACTGCTGCCTTTTCTTTGAGCTCGGCGCTGCTCGTAGACTTGCTGATTAGCTAGGAGGGGAAATAACAAGGAGCAGAGGCAATGGAGCATACATCGGCGGCGGAGACTTTGTCGTGCGTCTTTTTGGCTTTCCTTTCCTTCCTCTTCTTCCTTTCCTTTCTCTACTTCATCTACTCCCTTCCCTGTCCCTTTCCACATGAGCTCTCTTCCCCCCTCCCCCTCCCCAACCCTCACCCCCCGTCCCCAGAACCATCCATCATCCTTGTTTCACAACATCCCCCCTCGTACTCCTTCAACCGCCCCCCCACCTTCCAAAGACCATGGAAGATGTCCCTCCCTCTGACGACGCCCCACGTGGCATGGGGAAGAAAAGCGCTTCAAGGAACTGCCACGCCCTTCCCGCAATTCGGCAAGATGTTTCGCGCAGATACAGGAGCACACTGGATCTGGAGGATAAAGCTGAAGCGGGATCATCATCTCCCCCTCTCCCTTCCCCCTGCCCTCGTCCCCTTTCTCCTCCCGTCCCCCCTATCCCCTTCATTCTCCCTTCTCACCCTTTACGAAACTACATGGACGGTTGACAACAAAGAAGTGAGGTGTGCGATATAATCGATTGTTTTTTCGTGTCAAGGGGCATTCATCTTTTTCATTGGTGTTGGAGCAGTAATATTCGTAATCTCAATTGTGCAATCTAGCCTCTCCTTCCCTCTGTGCCTGATTGTTGTAGCCTCCATGCTATGTGCGCACTTCTCTCCCTCTTCCGCACCGGAAAATAGCCTTTTCTACACTTCCTTCCTTCCTTTCCTTTCCCCGCTCTCCTTCCTTTCTTCCCTTTCTCTCTTTCTCTCTCTCTTTCTCGCTTTCTCTCTCTCTCTCTCTCTCTCTCTCTCTCTCTCTCTCTCTCTCTCTCTCTCTCTCTCCTTTAGTCTTTCTGTCTTGCTTGCTTTCATCGTACCGAAACTTTCTTTTCGATCCGTTCCTTCCTTCCCTCTCCGTCCTCCCTCCTCGTCTTCTTCTCCCTCCTCTTCTCTCATCCCTCCTCGTCTCCCTTTCCCCCCTCCCCCCTCTTCCTCTTCTGGTTCCCAAATGACGTCTTTTTTTAATCTGTGATGGCGATCTCACTAAGTTGGGTTGATGGTTGTACTCTGCAGATGCATGCATATATTTTTTCAGTGACCTATTGGGATTTGCAATATATGAATTGTATATGCATATTAATTTGATTCGAAAGTTTGGAATGGTTGCATTTGTTTGATAACTCCTCAAGAAAAGAGGCACCCCCACCCCCCTCGCTTCGTTTCGCCACCTTTGTGTAGTTGACTGCCTTCAGCTAAAACGGCCTTGTCTTCACCCTCACCGGAAATGAACACACGAATGGAAAAATGATGGAAAAAAACAAACGGAAAAAAAAAAAAAAAAAAAAAAGCTCCACCTCCACTCCCATGTTTATCATGGAGAAGGACCAAGGCCAAGAAAAAGCAGGCCGAAGGCGCAACCATATGCGAACATTCGAGCCTGTCAAAAGGCCCCTACCCAATCCCCCCATGATGATGATTCAAGGAAAAGGGTTAGTGATTCGGCCCGCAACGAATAACCCATGAACGAAAAGGTAGTAAAGTATACTATTTAACAAGGATAGCTTGCAATGATCAGCCTCTCATGATGAACGAACCGAACGGCGAGTGAGGCCACATGCCTAATACCGAAACGGGTGTTCATTTCTCGAAAGGTCTCTACAGACGCGCGAAACGGCAGATCGATAGGGGGTGGCTCTCGATGGTTCCCCAGCCTAGTCCCAGGCGATTCTAAAGCGCTCTCTCTACATCTTCGCTCGCCTTCTTTCTCCTCTCTCTCTCTCTCTCTCTCCATCCATCCAAAACGTACTCGATTTGTCTCTCCCTCTTGATTTGCCCTCTTCCTCCATAGCTCTCTATAATTCTCCTCCTTGTTTGTCCGGGGCATCCGTCTTCAGACAACCCTCTCGTTCAATGCAGAGGGTCTGTTTTTCGGTGTACTAACATGACGAGTGCGCGTGGCCACCTTGCGACCATGAGTGAGGCGGCGTCATCATCAGTGGCGGAAGTGGTAAAACGTCCTCATAACCTAACCCTCCCTGTATACCTCTCACCTCCCGTTCTATCATTGTGCCAAACAAAAGGCACTATCCCTTTCGGAGCGATAATTAAGGGTACATACCTCCCCTGATGATCCAATATTAGTAGGTRTTGGAGAAAAAACTTTCGGGAATTCCTACTAAATACCCTAATGTTTCGTCGACGCAATGGAGTCGTTCGAGCCAAATTGGGATTTCCTTTTTGATGTGCTTATGGATTCATGCTTTGTGTAGTACTACCTAATGATATCTATGGTACCTTGTACATTGTACCTTGTGTGTTGCACTCTGTTCGCCGTGCGTTGTACGACCTCTGTGTGGTTTCTTGCTCTACGATCAATGTCGCATTTGTGAGTGTTGCACGTAGGAATTGGCAATGTCTCCCCCAAAGTAAGCGGAAGTGTGGATCATCTACACAGTTCTCAATGGATGCTGCCCACGTATCGGTGGCCATAGTCGCGATTTTTACTATCTTCCTAGCTCTGCTAGTGTTTTTCGTATCCATGGAATTGTCAACCCTGCGCGGGAGCGGATGTGGCACATGGTACCCAATCAACTGCACCACGACAAAGATTGCACAAGGGAAATTATGTGCTAGGGAGTAGCAAAATGGAGGTCTCGGCGCTCCTGCTTTTTTTCGTTTTCGGTTGGGGGCTTCTGCTCGGTTGGATAATCTCGATCGGCGTTGTTACTCCAGTACTAATATGGGACCTGATAAAGATTATGACGGGGGAGGAAGGTGTTTGTGCTAGGGATCATGGAGTCTCCTTCCTTCTCTGTTTCTGTTTACCGTAATGCTCCTACCAGCATTCTTTGCCATCATTTGCGTGCAGTTTGTTAGAGCGTGGTCACCCACTATGCTTCWGGTATATGTTGGATTGTTGTCGGGATAGCCTTACCGACAAAATACTAAATGTTGATATCCTYCATGATTCCTGTCTACGAATGATAATAGCCAGGATGGTAAAAGCCAAGTTCTCAAGATGGAATGGGGTGGTATCGTTTCTTGGGCCAGTCGGATAAAAGGAACGAACGGCGGAATGGGGGCCATGCGTTATGTAATGTGGAATGCAGGATGGGAAATGCGGTGGAGACGGCATCAGGTACAAATGGTAGTGAAGCATATGTAATTTGTGATAGCACTTGAATGCGCTGTCCACTAAGTGTGGGGATAAGTGTTGGGGAATGCCAACTAACGCTGGATTTAGTGAGGATGATAATCGTCGTCAAGACTGATGTAATCTTGGGAGGTGGTGACATAATGTACATTTGGGTGGGAGAGCTATGACAGCAGGATGGATGATTTAAGATCACTATGGAGTTGGGGCAATAATCTTCGCCAAGACTGATATAATCTTGGATCGTTGGGAGGCAAAGGCGGAATGTAAGATCGGGTAAAGAACATGTTAATCGCGCCGAGATTTGTTTGACATGAGGCATGGAGTACATTTTATCGGATTCAGCAATTTTTTTTGTGACTACCCATTGACGCGCTGTCCACCAAGTTTGAGAGTGAGGGATGAAGAAGCTAAGTAGTGCTGAAATAACATAGGATGTGGATGATAATCGTCGACGGGGTGAATATAATCACGGAGCGTTGGGAGATGGGGGCGGAGTGTATGATTCGGTAGGGAGCTTGTGAACTTCGAAGGGGGATATGCCAGGGGGAGGATTCAAGAATGGAATGGGGCAAACATGCCCCTTCGACTGTGAGCACATGTGTGTGCATGTGCGTGTATATCCTTTTTTTTTTTTTTTTACCAAATGCTCCAATCTATTCGTCCAGACTCATTTCTGAAGGGCCCCTACATATTAGCAAGGACCCCTCGTGGAGTAGAGATGACGAAGGGTTGCTGATTCGTTGCACTGGAACTTACTCTTCAAGAGGGTCGTACATTATATCTCGCCGGTGTTAGCATGAATTTTGAGTTGAGAGTAACATGGAAGGTTTCGAAGCATGGGATTACTTTGTCTATATGTAGACAATCCATATGGGAATGGCTACGGGACAACAAACTAAGATTCTGGATCCGGCGTACACCTCGATGTTAAAGGTTATAGAAATTTGCAGCATGATGTGAATAAGTTTCTGCTTGATGTATGAACAATTTGGGATAGAACTTAAGAAGGATGGGATAGGAAATGCATAAAAGTAAGGATAAGTGCGAATGATTGCGATAATAGTCACCGTTGTGATTGTCCGAGTAATACATGATGAAGTAGTAACTGGTTTTGCAATTGGCTATATGGATATGGCGGTAATTTGTGTTGTGAACGCCCATGGTGCATGTTCCATACGATCCTTGTTTTTCTTCTTCAATGGAATATTATCATAGAATCTGCCTTTACATAAAAATGTTGTAGTCTCATCTTCTTCTGAGTTTACATATATCTATCCTCATAATAAACTAGATCTATTTCCCTTCTTTAACGGGTCTACAACCATGATCGCCACTCTCATGTACCACGCTCCAACCTATCCTCGGTTTACTGGCTATATATCCCATAGCAAGCTACAAATGAGCGGAAACTGTCGAAGTTTTCCAGAAAAATGTTATTTCCAACTCCTGGGATAAATGATTCGGTTCCGAATGCCATTAGTTACAAATCATGAAATTCCGGTGTGGTGTGATGTAAGCGCAACCTGGTTCATTGGGTGGTTCGCCACRCTGCTTTTGYGCGGTACTGCTCTRTCAGTTCAAACACACACACATAGCGGGGGATCTTTGGGTCCCCCTGTTGCTATCAGGGTGGYTGAATCCAYCMTGTCGGACCCCTGTATTTAAAATAAAGGTTGTGCTATTCTGCTTTGAATATGGATGATTTGTCATATGGTTGGTAGGAATATGGGAATACAWAAATCCGAAAAAGGAAATACAGTTGCAATTGTGTTTTTTTCCACTCTCGCTTCGACCCTAATCAACTCCTTGTTTGTGCTTGTGGCAAAAGCCCTTCTTCACCGCAAATGGATGGTATACTGACCTGGTACAGGGAGGGCAGAAGTGGTTAGACCAGTTTAAGGCCCCCTCRCGACCTGCGCAGGCCATGATTGCCTTAGCTAACCAAACTGTGCTCAACTTTGTCAAAGCTAACTCGCTGAACGTCCCTCACCCCTACCCTCTGCTTATCTCTATTCTACGCTTCAATGACTGGGCTGACATCATCTGGGCTGCTACCTATGATCCCGCTGCATTTCCGCAAATGACCAAAAATCTGGTCATAAATGCCAAGGATGTGGCTGAGGAGGATATCCTCACCCATGCTTCCCTAACGATGAAAGAAAAAGTCTTCGTCGATCTGTGAGGAGCTAAATCTGCTTTTCATAGCCAGTCTGGTCCAGGTCTCATTGCATGAGTCATTTGAATCTGATGCTGATGATGATGGATTAGAACTAACAGAGGAGGAAATAAAATTCCATGTTGAAGCAATTGCGAAAAGCCTGATTGAGCTCAAAAGCGGTATGGGAAAAGAAAAACACAGAAAGGTGACCAAGTACTGTAGGAATGCTTTTCTCCCTCTCGCTCCGTGTAGGTGGGTAGAAGCGGAGTGCTCCAGGGTCAGGAACAAAGCTTGGGATATGGACACATATAATCATTGTGCGCCTATCAGTGCCAATGCATATCGGCTCCTCGCATCTTTAAGGGAGACCAAAACGGATCTCTGCATAGAGAAAGCCCTGAATGAGGACATGGAACTCATCAAGGGTCCATACCCCCTTGGACCGGAAGCCATGTGCCTTCCGCCCATCAGCCACTTTGATTCTACAAAATGCTATGTATCTGGTTCTCATTTGCAGATCAGAAGTTTCTGTGATGCTAAAGGTCCTGACATAATTTTCGAATTAAAAGGATTTGGAATGTTGGCCGCCCATTTCTGAAGTGAAGATGTGAGGAGGAGGGTAAGGAGGATTGCAAAACCAGCATCACCTGGTTTGATCATGTCCTTTGGTACCTTCTAGCTAACCTAGAGTACCTGTATCCGGCGGCCCCTACTCTCAGGGCTAGAATCAGAGCAATGAGGAACTTCCTCAAGAAAACGTGGTGGGCGCCTATCCTGGCATTTGTGGTGTTTGACCACATGAGATGCATCATGTGCAGAATGGCGGAAAGCGTCATTCAGAACCCTATCAGACGACAGGAAACCATCCTGGAGGACCCTGCCCTGATGGCACAGAAGTTTCCATGAAAAATGGCGGCTCTAATCCTGCCTGACCGGTACATCAAAAGCCCGGCAAAACGACGCATGGTGAAGAAAACAGCTAGTAGACCGGCTAAGAGACAAAAGAACACAATTTTATCATATTACGTCAGACCAACTGCAGATGCCAATCAGCAAGCGGTGCAGCTAGAGGTCAACCAGCTACCCGCGAGCCCCAGTTCTCAGGTTGGTGGTGAAGGAAATTTGATATATGTGGAAACTACTGATTCTTCAATCACGGTTCAGTTGGGACACAACGAATCGGTCAATGGAGGGACGCTAAGGAGAAGTTCGAGGAATACGGGAGCAAGAGCACCACTGTTTTCAAGAATAGTATCCTACTCTTTAACGATTGTTTGTAATTGATGTGAATGAAACTGTGCAGGTACCTAAGGGAGCAATGATGATAGATGAAGCGGGAAGGAACAAATGGCAATGCAATCAGAAGGAAAAGAGTGGCTTRTACATACAMATCAAATATGTTAGCYGTGYGATRGAGTCTGTCAGACTCAGGGAGATTGTCGAAAGGGTATTCAAAACTTTTTTCTCTTCGGCTGCCGTTATCCTTCTTTCCACCATGGTCATTGGCTGGACTTATTTGCTGACAATGAAGGTTGTGGTTTGTTTGCCTGCAAAAGTTTTCAGAATATTGATTTTGAGACATTCCAAAATCCGATATTGGATATTATCTCCGAAGCTAGAGGCTCTCTCCAGGGTATCCTTCCAAGGAACGATTTTGCCTTACAGAAACTACCGTACTTAATGACACTATATAAGCACCATAAGAAGACGTTCAAATGGATCACTAATGCGGCTGCCTCTTTCCTTACTCCAACAACAAAAAATTGTGATGCTGTCATCAAGGAACTAATCCCGCTGGCAAAGAGAAAATGTAAGGAAATATCATATGGTATTTTTGCCTTTCCCGGCGTCCACACCACTATTTGGTGGTCAATCGATTCCGTCCAAGATTACTGTTATAACCTGCCCGACAGAGTGTTCTCTTTTTGTTTTGCAGATATTTCTCGCTACTTCGAAACTAATCCTGTCGGAAAGGAGGAAGATGGACTGGCCTCAACAATTAGGTTCTTCATGAACAGGGCATGGAAGAGGGCTAGAAGGGACATAATACTAAAATGTAGAATTTTGAAAAATGAAAATGTCTCGTGCAACATTTGTAACCAAGGAAAGCAGGACACTAGGGAAGTCATTAATGTTACACATTGGGTGTTGGACCACTGCTTTACGACGGTTGGTGGCAGGATATGGAGACAAAAACAAGGAATCCTTATGGGTTTGTGTTGCTCTCCCGTCTTTTGTATTATATATTTTTTCAAATATGCGTACCGACTGATTATGAGAATTATTGACAATGAGGCGTATGAACAACTACCATTGTTTAAGAACACATTTAGATATATTGATGATCTGCACAGTTTGAACAACCCCGCTCGTCATGAAATTCCTTGATCCAGAACAGCCGAAGGCTAGGAATAATGTATTCCAGCTCTACCCAATGGATTTAATCCAGATAAAGAATTAGACATAAATTTTCACTGACAATGGGACGGGTGAGGTGTACGGAACAAAAGCACAGTTCTTAAATTCATAGATAAACGTGATCTCTGTACATACTGGGGAGTTTATAACAACCAAGTTTGACAAAAGAAAGTTCCTGGATTTCCCAATATCCAGATATGTCAAATATCACTCGAATAGGCATGTACAACAATCTCTCAACATCATTCTCTCTGAAACTACGATGGTCCTTGTAATCAGTTCGAGACCAGAAAATGCAGCTAAGGAAATCTGGAATATTGTTGAGGAAATGATTAGAAATGGGTTCCACAAACAGAAATGTCTTCGATGCGTATATCAAGTACTTGACTTGCCGCAATTGTATCTGCAACCCAGGGTGGATGTCCAGGACACACTCCTCAGGTTTAAGGTAATTTGCCCACCCCGCCCTATGTAATATATGCTTGTGCTGTTGGTGGGGTCTGTGTTGTGTTAATAATTCATATCAGTCCCGACCGGTCAAGACTGTTATGGTAGCTGGCAGGTACCGTGTCGTTAAGGCAGATACCTGTTGCCTGCCTTAACGGCTTCCCAGCAGCGGGATAGGGGTGGGACACACACACACACACACACACACACACTCATATATAAAAACACAGATTATAAGAGCAAAAAAAAAAAAAAAAAAGATGGAAAAATGAAAAAA
>BFEA01000045.1:3379935-3406706 GCA_003427395.1 Chara braunii
CACACACACACACACACACACACACACACACACACACACACACAGATTTAAACACGACCATTTTTTTGAGGCAGCGCCTCAAAAACCAAGTGTGGCGTGAGGGAATGATGGAAAGATGTATGCACACACACACACACACACACACACACACACACACACACACACAGATTTAAACACGATCATTTTTTGTGGCAGCGCCTCAAAATCCATGTGCTTCAAATCTGAATTTCTGGCGCGAGGGAATGATGGAAAGATGTATGCCGCTCATGCGCGCATATCGCATAGCGGCATAGGGATCGGTGGCGGTCCAGTAAGGGCACCGCGGAAAGTTGCGGCGCCTGCTGAAAGGGGCATGCAGGAAAGTTGAGAGGCCCCAGGGGCAGGCACAAAGAGAATTGGGCCAGACAAAGAAACAGGCTGCTGATCCCCGAACAAGTGTGACGATGCGGCAGATGTCGTCGATGATACACTAGATCATCATAAACTATTAACGTATTATGTCCTTTGTACATGAAATATTGTGCAAAGGAAGCTCCAGTATAAGGTGCAAGTTATTGTAATGTAGCAGGAGAATTAGCAGTTTCTGCTACTACTATGGTATAACTTAAAGAAAGTTAATATTCTTGCTTTCATTGCAACGACACTTTTTATTATCATCGCAACAGCCTTTTTATTAATATTTTATGTAAAAACAGCTCGTCAAAGTGATTATGCAAGTAACATGAATGTGGACGAACCAAAGAAATCCCAATTGCAAATCACACTGAAGTCCAAGTAGTCAAAGCAAGAGCATATAACACATTGGAACCGAGCAACCATCCATTTGAGAACGATACAGCAAAAGTCATGAGTCAATGTCCAACTCCAATCGGGCAACACCAACAACATAACTCGAAGTAGCCCTCTCTCTTGAATGGCGCCAGGCGCCCTATCTACTCTACAGCCTATCCTACAACTACAGTCATGGAAGCAACCAGACGACTTGATGACCAGCTAGTGATGACGTCAACACCAATGCCGACCTCCTCTTCCACCAGGTACGTCACTCTCTCTTGTCCCTCACTCTCCCTTGTTATCCCACACAGCGCCCTTCACCTTCCGAAGAACCACCTTCGCCCTCACCTCCTCCAGCGCCCTCATGCAGCCTGGCTATGGCTGCCAGCGCCCTGCGCCCAGGCTGCGCTCTACCGCTTAGCGCCAGCCTGCCTTCTCTCAGCCTAGCGCAGCGCAGCACCCCACAACGCAACAGCGTGCCGGCCTTGCTCGCAATGGCCAAGATCCCTGCCCACTCGCCCGCTCTGCCTATATGCCAGTGTTGCGTGTGGGCGGTCTCCCTTGAGCCTGCGCCTGGGCCCCAGTACCTGTACCCAGGCCCAATGCAGATGGGGCACAGGTAATACAGTTGTGCCCCTTATGCTAGGGCCATTGTCCAGATTCAGACCCCGTACCGGTCCCATTGGTTTCCTCAGCCTCTGCAACGAAATACTGCTTTTCCGAGGCCAGGGACCAATGTGTGATGTGTCGGCCTCCCAAACTGTCGCCCAGGGCTCAACCAATCGAGGCCCTGGGCTCAACTGCCTTTGCAGGAGTCTGAGGCTCACGATGCACTCCAACCAACTGGCGTGCGGCAACTGTCTGATACCCACTTTGTGAAATGCTTGAATGTAGGTCTCTCGTGGATAATCTGGCCCGCCTTCACTTAGGGCGGGCACGAGGCTTGTTGGGGGCCTATGCCCAGAACATATGCATGTCGGCAAGGCCGCGTTGAGGGCTCAATCCTCACAATTATGTATTTTTTTTTATATTTATTAAGTATTCAGTGGCATTTTATTTTTAGAGAATTATTTTATAAAATTGTTCAATTTTATATTATATCTTTTATTTTTTATTTTTTTGGCATGCCTGGGGTTAGACCCCCTCGGGGGTCACGCCAGGTGCCCGCCTGGGCAGGACCGGCCAGGTGTGACAATCTTCCTAGCTATTCCCCTTATGATTTGCTCATTCTGAGCCTTCTGATTAGTTTATGCAACATGCCATGTTTTTCATACACCAGTTCTCTCTTTCCTCCCTCTTCCTCTTTGTCCCCAACTCCCCTTTTGTCCAATTCGATAAGGTCCTGCGATTGACACCCCCTTTCCCACCTTGTCCAAGTAATTACATTGCGACCCCTATGCCCCTCCGTCTTCCCCCCATTGCCCCCAACATGGGTGTGCCGCATTTGGTGACCACCACTGACACTTCCCCTCCTCCTCTGGATGTAAAGCATTTTGCATCTGCCCCCAACGAGTGTGCAAACTATCTTGTGACCTCGTCAACACTTCTTCCCTTAACCCAGTATGCAGCAAACTTAACATTGACACTGTGCCTCCAACATGCTCATCGACACGTGTCTCCCTCCAAACATGCTCATTGACCCTCGGCCAACCCCCAACATGCTCATCAACGTTCCCCCTCTCCCCTTGCATGTTCATCAAAGCTTCCACTTGCTCCAGATGTGCTCTCAACCACTGCAAGCCTCAGCCAGCACTTCCAGAATCAGATTTTAGTGGTGAATGGCATTCTTTGTCACATGTCCTCCATAACCTGCCACCATTCCTGGGTTGTCCCTTTTTCTCTGATTCTGGATACTCGTTGGATTGGTCACATCAGGAGAATTTCTACAAAGGCACACCATAGCCATTTCTTCCTCTCCTTACTACTACAACTGAGTTTGCTAGACTGGTTTAACATCTGAATTTGGCCGAACTGGACTTGCGCTCCAGTTTGTGTATGTCACATGTGACAAGGAGAGGGAGCATGTGCATTACTTGACGGGCCACCACCTCTAGCTTTGGGGGCAACGTAGTCCCAGCCCCAATGATCATGCGAGCCACATCCACAAAATGGCAATTAGATATTGAAAGAACACAGAACAACAGAAGGCAAAAACCTGACCTGTGAAGATGACTGCCCCGTTTCGGCATCGTAGTCACTCGTCCGCCGCCTGCTCAAGCTTTGACGACCATGGGCACCAGTGCTCGGTGCACTGCATGTTTCAGAGCGATCAGAGTCGAGGTCCTCTGGAGCACTGTCAAATGCTTCTACATCATCATCAACAGTTCCTTGGCTGGCTGCTTCATCTTTGCTGCACCGCACACCACATCAACAAAAACAGTATGAATTTACTGGCTGAAGCTTAGAAGGCAACCCCTGAAGTATGTGTTCGCGCGTGAAGTTATCAGAAATCCCCAACGTCTCTGATATCTGATAGGGGGATTTCTGATAACTTACATGCCGGAAAACACATTTCAGGGGTTGCTGAGAGGATTTCAAGCTGGCAGTCGAGCCTCCATTAAAAGGGAGTAATCAATGTTGTCCAGGGGTCCTTCAGCCAGACGGAAGGAAGAGTGCGTGCATATCTTTTTGTATTTTCATGACTTGCCAGGCGAAAAGTAACCGGACTGACACTCCCCAGAATGGATATGGAGCCAGGGTCATAAGGCCCTGTTTGTTAAAAATAATAATAATAAAGAAATCAATCCCCAACATCAACATAAATCCGTCACATCATACCATCTCTTTGCGGTACAGTGCCTGTTGCCTACAAACCTGTCCGCATAAAGCACACTTGCACTGAAAAATGAACAAACAAACAACTGATAGAGGCCTCAAACCCTTAAGCTCCAACACACAGCTCATTGACAAACCTCGTCAACGCGAAGCTCACATAGCACAGGAATATGCATTCCGTCGATCAGATGTTCATAAGCACATTAGGTGACATTGAAATCCCCATTGTGCGACATTGAAACCCCCATATGGCGGAGCTGGACAAGGTCCCAGACGGGGAACAGGATCAAGGAGAATGGCGGATGGAGAGGGTGGAGACAGCGAGAAGATGGAAAGAATGACAAGTGCAAGAGGTGGTGAAGTGGGGCCGGCTTACTAAGGAGGCGTGGATTCTGATGGGGGAAATGATGAACAGGAAGTTCTTTGCGCAGCTAGGCAAGAGGGGAGGGACAGCCCTCATGACGGCCATGCAGCACCCATTTGAATCGAATGCAGAACGGCAGAAGACAACCAGGGGTATCCTGCAGTACGTGGTTGAGTATTATATGGCTGTTTACTGAGGACATATGGCAGTACAATGGGCGCCTGCACAAATGGCATCCCAACCGGAGCACGAGGTCTGGGCCCACATGGAGCGTCACCTCAACTTGGAGTAGAGCTGTGCGTTGGACAGGGACATCACACCTGAAGAAGTGGAACGAGCAGTAGTGGAATTGCGAAGACAGAAGGCACCGGGATTGGACAGGATCCCGGTGGAGTTTTACAAAGAGTATCAACGCTTGCTTGTAACGCTGCTGACTAGAGTGTATAATGTAGCCCTGTGCAAGAAGAATGAGCGATAGCGAATTCCAGAAACCAAGCAGCATCATACACATGAAACCAGATAGTCTTGACCTCGAACAAAAAGTAGAATTGCAACTTCAGTTCCACCAAATAAGAGCAGAACAAAAGCACAAAAGTGACAATGTTGGAATAGTCTCATCAACAATGAACCAATGTTGAATCCCTATCTGGCGCTCAGCGCCCAGACTACGAATGGCAGATCCTATCTAACCTATCTATAATGCTGCTGGTGACGTCAACAGCTTCCCGAAGTACGAGCAGATCTCGGCCAATGTCGTTCGCCTCAAGCACCAGGTATGTCTCACGCTTCACTCACAACCTCGATCCCCCACACAGATGCCACATGCACCCAAGGACCACCATGCGCCCCATCCAGCAATGCGCAGGCCAGCTCGGCTAAGGCTGCCTGCTTCTTCTCGGCTCGCCCGTGATCGCGTAGGCACTTGCTCCAGCAGCTGGTGCAGCAGCACTTGCACATAAGCAGCGAGTGTCCAAATGCGAAATGCGGAGGCAGGCACTTTCCTTTATGGAAGTGGCCTGCCTGCTGTGTGCTGCCTGGCTGCGTTGGGCCCCTGCCCAGAAGCTTCCCGTAGGCCCCAAGTGCCTGAGGCCAGAGTATTCCGCAGGGCCTCGGGTGGTTACGCATGTCCAAATGCCAAGTGTGCTGCATGCAGTTTAAGCCCCGTGTCTGCCCCAGGGCCTGTGCCCAAAAACATAGGAAGGGCCTAGAAGCCCTTGACCAGATACTGTTGCCCACGGCCTGGGTTCGTTCGACCAACTGACGCAGCATAACTGTCTGAGCCCCACTTTGCAAAAAAGGGCGAAATAGGCCTCATGCGATTTTACAGGGCCGCCTTCACTTAGGGCGGCCATCCTTGCTGAGAGGCCCAGGATGCTCAGGGCGGGCTGTGGCCTCGCATTCCCTCCTCCATACTTCGACAGTCCTCAAAGAAGTTCAATCACCCAATCTGGCGCTTTCCTTTCTGCAGTGCCTTCTCATAGTGAGCGACAACCTGTGGAGCGGTCTGCATCAGTTCCTCTCTTGTGAACCATCTGTCCTCCTTAGGATCAGTGTGATGTCTGAATCGAACACGAAACTGTAGCTTCGGCTTTGAAGGACGGCCCCTGCCTGTTGGTTTGGAACCGGCATTTCTTTGAGCTCAACAATGTCGTCAATGTCGACCTCTCCATACATGGTTGGGGGCAGCATAGACCGACGAGAGGGAAACTGATCAGTTTCCTTGGGAGGTGCAAGTTTGGAGGCGTGGAAGACAAGGTAAGTGCAAAGGTGACCACGGATCTGTATTACATAGGAAAGCCGATCGGGATCATCTCCAACAATGTCTAGAACCTCCCATGGTCCGAAGTACTGTGGCATGAGCTTTCGGGAAATCCACTGCTCTTGCCAGAGTTCGGATGCCTTGACACAGACTCTATCCCTAACCTGGAACGTAGAAGGGCGGCGGTGTTTGTTTTCTGACTCTATCATCGCCGCCTGGGCTTTGTGCATGCTGTCCACTGCTTGCTGCATAAGACTTTCATATCGGTAAGTGAACTCCAAGGTACCCGGCGCAACAGTGGATTGGTTTTCCGGTAGTAAGAAATCAAGAGGCAGTCGAGGCTTAAAAGTTAGGAGCAGACTGTTGAGGCTCACCCCTGTCGCGCTGTGCACAGCGTTGTTGTACAGGCTGGCAATGAGAGCAAGCTTCTCGTCCCAGTCCACCTGATTAGGCTTAATGTGGTGCCTCAGCAGGTGTTGTACAACGCGGTTCAACTGCTCTGCTTGTCCATTTGCCTCTGGGTGGTTCCCGAAGGTCATCTGCGGCTGAGTCCCTTGTTCAGCAGCTGCAGCCTTCCACAACTCACTCGTGAATCGTACATCCTGGTCACTAACGATGGACTTTGGCAGGCCAAAGTCTCTGACCCAGTTCTCTTTAAACAGTCATCATGTACTCGGTCTTTGTTGAAACGGCATGGCAACTAACCTAGCATACTTATTGAACCTATCCATGAAATCCATGGACAGGCTCTCACCAGGCCTTTCCGGAATCGGAAGGGGCTTGAGTAGCCCAGGAGGGGCATGTGTACGTGGCTTGTCCCTCTGACACACCAGACAAGTCTCCACGTATAGCTTCGCGTCTTTCATCATGGTGGGCCAGCAGAACTGCTGCAACAAGTTACCTGCAGTCTTTTTGTAACCAAAATGCCCGGTGGCATTGTGACATTCACCTAAAAATAAACTATGTAAAGACTCTCTATTTGGCACTCACAAACGTTTATTCACAGCCTTCTTGAGGAACAGCAGGCCATTGACCAACACAAACTCATTCGAAGTGACCTTGTCTTTCGCCTCGAGTCTGCATGTGATCTCCTTTATGAACAGACCCTCGCGATAGGCTTCCACCAAGGACTGAGTAATATCGTCCGCAAGCCCGAACTCAGTGATCAGCGCACCAAGGAATTCTGGCCTACGCAACAGCGCATCAGGCACCTCGTTGTACTCCCCATTGATGTACCGAGGTTCAAAGTCATACTGTTGTATGACTTCGATCCAGCGTTTCAAAGCATCGGAGAGTACAAGTGTCCTCATCCACCTCAAAGTCTGACGATCAGTCCTGACATAGAAGAATCTTCCAAGGAGGTAGTGTCTCCAATGGGTCAGCGCTTTATATATCGCACGAAGTTCCTGCTCATAGGTGGACGTAGCCAACTTTTGAGAGGGCATGTTTTTGGACATGTACTCAACGGGCCTCAACTTTTTTCCCTCTTGGTGCGCAAGCACGACAAATGCCATATTGGCTGGCATCCGTGGTCACAACGAATGGTTTGTCAGGATCAGGAAGTTTCAAGACCTCATGGTGCGTCAGAGAGTGCTTCAAATGTCTGAAAGCAACCTCACACCTGTTTGTCCACTCCCACGGGGTGTTAAGGCGTGTGAGATCCGACAAGGGTACGGTTACTATGCTATAGTTCTTCACGAAATTGCGGTAGTCGTCGGTCATCCCTAAGAACCTCATCTCAGTCACAGACTGAGGACGCGGACGGTCACGAATGCTGGCCACCTTTGCGTCATCGGGCTTCAATCCCTCCGAGGAAATCTCATGACCCAGATAGAAGATCCGGGTGCGGCCAAACTCACACTTCTCCCGGTTAATCTTGAACTGGTGCTGCCGAAGGAGACTGAGTACTTTATGTAAATGGGCTACAAGCTCCTCGACAGTCCTACTAAAAATAAGTATGTCATCAAGGTACACGAGGGCCATCATTGCGGGGCCCTCATGCGCTGAAGATTTGAAGGCCCTCTCACGCGAGCTTGAGTGCACCCCTCTTGTATCTGAGAGACTAAATGCTTCTTATCCTGCCCTTCTTCCTCTAAGTCTAGTCCATTGGTTCTGAGAGGAAGGCAGCAGGTGGGATTGCAACCCGTCATCCGTGCCAAGGCCTCTGTGGGAGGTTCGCCCCACGGATTGCGGGAGCTCTGTCGGGACTCGGGAGGAGTTTTGGAGGCAGGAAACTGAAAGGTAACCATTTGCTTCCCCTCTATAAACCCAGTTATAACCCCTATCTATACATCTCCCTATGTATTGGCTGAGTGTATTGTATGCAGCCCTACTTTGACTTTTAGTTTTACTTTCAGGACACAAATCAGACTAAGTAAAGGAACGTATGTATAATGGCAGTTTCGGTTTCTTCGCTTGTCTAAAAACAGATTGTAACAAAGGGTTGCATCAGGGGGAAGGTTGGGAGGAAGGCAGTTTTGCTTGTGTCTGAATGGGTCTTATAGGGCCAGACATTGTTTCTAAGATGAATAGCCTGACTGCTGTGTTTTGTTCTGTTTTCTGAAGGGCCAAGCATTGTTTCTAACACGAATGGCTTGGTCGCTGTGTTTATTTAGTTGTGTCAGGCATTGTTTCTAAGATGAATGGCCTGGCTATTTATTTTGAGGGCTATTGATTGCCTAAATTTTGAGGGTCAGACATTGTTTCTAAGATGAATGGTCTGGCTGCTGTTTATTTTTGGTGGTTTCTTAACAGTCTCTGGGTCTTGACCCAGGGTGCTCTGTTTTTTTTAGTACTGAGAAAGAGGGGGTTGAGCATTGTTTCTAAGACGAATGACTCAACTCTTTTTGATTGTTTTATTCTGAGGGAGGTTCAGGCCAAAGGACTAGACATTGTTTCTAAGATGAATGGTCCAAGTCTGAGGCCACAGGACTATAATGAGAACAAAGGAATAGGATTCTCTATAATCTATATATATATATAGGGTTCAGCCTCCTGATGAGTCGGTGAAACTCCGACGAAACAGTTTGTCACAGCCCCTCGTTTGTTGTCCNCCCTCGTTTGTTGTCCTCTTCTCCCTCTCTGCCTACGGTTTACCGGGCAGTTCTATTTGACGATATATATATATATCGTCACAAATAGAACTGTCCGGTAAACCGTAGGCAGAGAGAGAGAAGAATATATATATATATGAGAACAAGGTTAGCCAGACATTGTTTCTAAGACGAATGGTCTGGCTATAGCCTTATCACAAATAAAGAGAGTATAACTAAGAGTTATAATTGAAGGTAACTTGGATAGGCTAAGCATTGTTTCTAAGACGAATGGCTCAACCCTACGCCCACTTTTGAAGATTAAGTTCAGAGAAATATATATAACTTGGCTATTTAAACAGTTCAGGGCGGCTAAGCATTGTTTCTAAGACGAATGGCTTAGTCATATGCCCAAAGAAGAGAGAAGTAGTTGTGCAACCTGTTCGTGTATAACTAAGGCAAAGAGTTGGCATTGTTTCTAAGACAAATGGCCAAACTCAATGCCCCGTGTAAGCGGGGTATAAAGGGGTTAACTCATTGAGAAACTATGAACTATTGCTTGCCAAAGGTAGTTTGGGTTGGTGAGAGTACTTACCTTTGTGGTTTGGCTTGCATGTGGCTGAGTGAGATTACTACCTAGTCTGAGTTTCAGTTCAATAGGTAGTTGCTTTAGTGGCTCGTCACGTGCTAGAGCGATAGGAGTTAGATTCAATCCCTGCATTTTCTGTGACAAGTTTTTTTACTTAGATCAATGTTTGCGTTTTATGAGCTCATTTATTATACTTGGGTTTGTCTTAATTTTAATAAGCCACTTTCCCTACGGGAAGCGCTGCCAAAATTTCTGCAAATCCAAAGAGTTAGTCAAAATTTGACTTTCCAAAGTCCAACTTGTCTAAATTTCATACATGACTTAGTAAAAATATGGGGAGTCTCCCTTCCTAAAGGGAGTGCTGCCCAAATCTTTGCTAATTCAGGAAGTTAGACAAAATTTGACTTTGGGCAATCAAAGACTATTTTTGTTTTCATGTTTTTACTTATATAAATTCTTAAAAGACACTTCTCCTGCGGGAAGCGCTGCCGAAATTTTCTTTGTTTAGAGGAGTTAGATTATATTTTAACAGGAGACGACTCTGGTAACCCACCCTGAATAGGAAGATCCTGCCAAAGACCTACCTTTTCTTTGGGCACTTGCTTAGAGGTAGACTCAGGCTTGGGTAAGTAGAACGAGTTCTGGCGGGATCGTGGCGTGAAGATTAGTCTCCGCAGACTTATAGTTCTAGCTTGGTGAATGACCTATCTTATGTTACAGGTCCTTTTTATCGTTTCGATTCAGGACTTGGACTAGATTCAGCCTGATCCCTTAAGAATCACCTTCTGTTATCACTGATAACAGGTCGGTTGCCGATTCGTCGGTTTACGACTCAATTACAATTCACCCTCAATACTCAACCTAAAAGGCTTTAGCCCTGGTGATTTTATTGTTTTGTTAAGGTTTCACCTGGACTTTGATTGAATGGCCATTTAACAAAGGTACTGAGTATTTAATTATGGTTTGTTGGACAGGAGGTTGGGGCTTGCATGACTAAAGCGAAGGGTATGAGTATAGAGAGTGGTTGGGGTTGACTCCGTGTAGTGCATGGACTCTTGCTTGACTCTTTGATGTGATTGCAGGTATGTTCTGTGGTTCAGATTTTTGATTGAACTGTCTGCAATCACACATATATATATATGGCTGCGAGGAATCCCACTGTGACTGTGAGAAGTGATCGTCACATACTTACCCCCTATATATATGTGTATTTATGTTGGGTGTTCGCATGGCCTAAGCGGGCCTCGCTTAAGGGTAAAAATCGGGGTTAGGGCCGAGAGAGGAAAGAACCCCCCTTGATTGCTTCTTAGGGATTTCTTAGTCGGACATTAGTCGTGGGCTTGGATTCGAGGTCCTTATCCAGGACATCCCAGACCCTAGACTCTGCGGGGGAGGAATTTTTCACTGCGCAGAGCCTATCTGCCCTGCCCGTCGAGACACCCAACCAGAGGGCAGAAATGTCGCGAGGGTTGAACGACATGTCCTTCAGCCGTTCAATATCGTAAAGGGCAACCCCTCACGATATATTCCTTTATCCATTCAATATCCCGAGGCCGAAACTGCGATTGCCTCGTATGACTAGCATCGCCGGTTGATGAAGGAAGGGTCTGTAGCCGCGCAACTTTATATTGAAGTCTTGCGCGCGACGTCCGCCCGTTCTAGTGTCTAGAGTTATGGGATTAGGGGTAATTCGTATGTGTACGTGAGTGTCCAAAGTCAGGATAGGCCAATGGTGCCAACCGGCAGGGCTACCCAAGGTTGTGATTTTTAGGATGTGGAGGCCCTTCGCTGTATTTTTGCTTTTTAGAATTATATAGTTGGACGTTGTAGTCCGTGGCAGCCGTCAAAGTCAAAACCCTTGACTGCTTTCCAGGCCCTAGATGATGAAGCTGGTCTCCAGGGCGATAAGAGACGATTGCCACCACAAGTATGAACCTGTGTACGACCACTCTCCGCAGGGTGCAGAAGAGGGTGTGGTTCTCAACCGCACTGGGCAGTTGTCCAGCGTCGATAGATTAACCCTCAAGGCGCGTGTCAGCCGACACTTGAGTGTCGAGTGTGACCCTCGAGACTAACGAGAACCGCATGAGTATGGGTACTACATAGTACGCCATCATTGCGACTGCTTGCGAATGATTGCATTGCTAGTCGATGTGAGTAGGCCTTGTGTCCGCGCAGTTTTATACTAAGCCTCGTGCGCGACACCTATCTGATTTTCGCGTCGGAAAGTTATGGGATGGCTACTGAAGGGACTAGGAGTGTTGTCGCGTTGTTTGTTCATTGTCGTCTTGTGTATGTGTGTGTACGTATGTGTGTTTTACCTTTGTGTCTGTTAGAGTAGTGTGCTCGTGGTGAGTGGGATACGTCCTAGTCGACCGACGCCAAATCACGCTTAGGACTTCAGCCCCCCAAGATGTCGGTTCGCTTACGGGTCCGATAGAGGAGTAATACCGCGCGTGCCCCCTATGCTACAGCGAACGAGAAATGCCCTCGGCTGGTCCACCTCTGCGATTGCAGCTGATCAGCTTTCGTATTGTGGACTGGTAGCTCGGTGGGGATACGCCCACCGACGGGAGGTGACAACTCCCGTAAGGTGGAGGTAAGTCGTGCCTCGCGTAGGCCCTGTCCTGTCGTAGGGCCTCGTGAGAGGTATGGCTGGCGCACTCGGCCAGAGCTGCTCCACGTATATTCACGACGAGGATTTAGACCAACTCCTGCATGACGCGGCCGGGAGGGTCCCGCGCTGCCCTGTGCGGTGACGGACCGATGCGCTCGAGAGGTGGCGCCGTTGCCGGGGATAACGAAAGTCTACCGTTGTCCCTGGTGGAACGACATCCGGGTATGAGAGTGAGATGGAAGTAGGCATAGGAAGGGAAATGAGAATGTGGATTGGTTTGTATATGATTAAGTACGAGTGAGGAAAATCTAGCGACTCTTAGGTGGGTTGGTTGCTCGCCCGACTTAGAAAGACTATGAGGGATAGCCATACCTAGTTCAGACATACATCGTGAGGGAACTAGGTAGGACATACGGTAGAGATCTCGCTGAGGTAGCGCACTGAGTAGACGAATGTTCTGTTTTCTCTTACAGAAAGTCGAAAAGACACATCTGTCAAGATGCGGGAGCCTAGTGATATAGTGGATGGTACGGGAAAGGTCCTGACGCTTGAAGACCTTATTGCAGCTATCGACAGGCACGAGAAAACGTCGAGCAACGTCCCAAAAGTTGATACCTTGCACTTCAGTGGAGAATGGGTCTCTGACTGGTTGGATCTGGTTGAGCACGCGATGGTGGGTCTGTCAGATGAGGTGAAGTTCCAACAAATTTTGAAATACGTACTTCATGGGCATCATCAAGAAGTGGGAAAGGTTGTGGAAGCCGCCAACGGTATCTGGGCAAGGTTTAGAGATGACATGCAGCGCACGTATCAGTTGGGCGATGGGTTGCTTACCACCGCAGACCTTGAGGCCATGAACAAGGATGATTTCAGTATGATAGGGGCGTTTATGCAAGAATTCAAGAAAAGGGCGAGAAAAGTTCATGGAATCTCAGAAAAGGCGCAATGTGCCATCTTTCTAGGGCTGCTTACTGCATCAGAGGCCTCAGAGTTGACGAGCCATGGAGGGGGCAGTGCGAAGCTTACCTGGGCCACTATTGATAAAGGAGTGGAAGATGGGAGCCTGGACCAGTGCGAAGCTTACCTGGGCCACTATTGATAAGGGAGTGGAAGATGGGAGCCTGGACCAGGTAGAGCACCATCAGATGCGCTTGCAGAGAGGGAAGAGAAAGGAAAGGGACGCCACGGCATCTGGAACCCCATGGGTAACAAGGATTGTTACGGATGTACTTGCGGAACTCGGCTATGGCAAGGACGCCGAGGTACAGGAAAAGGTGGTGACCGTAGTCCAAAGCAGGAGTAAGGAGGTACGGGAAGAAGAAACCAGGCAGGAAGACTACGGTGAGGAGGAGACAAGGTCACAAGTTCTTACCAAAGCCCAGCGCAAGCAGCGCAATTTGCTGCTAGGGGGACAGGCTCTGGAAAGGGACAGATCCCGCAGGCAATCGCTACGCCGCCAGCCACCGCCACCACTGCACATATGTCGGCAGGACCCTCACAAATGGGGCCGCCGCCAGCATATGGTCCTTGGATGCCTTATTGTCAGTTGGCACCCTGGCCCAGATGTAATCACTGCAACTCGTGTGGGGGAGGCCAAGCTCCCCCAGGACAGATGGTCCCTTATTCGGACCCATCGGCGAGTGCAGGGCCACCAAGTTTTTTGGCGACCCAAGGCCAGTTCACGGCCCAGCCTCCCACCTCGCAGCAAGCTTCGCAGGCTAGCGTGGCGGGRGGAGGAGGTCAAGGGCAAGGAGGGCAAGGCAATGGTGGTCGAGGACAAGGAGGTCGAGGGGGTGGCGGCCGAGGAAGGAACAACGGGGGACGCGGTGGTGGATGGAACGGACAAGGAAGCCAGAATCAAGGCGGCCAAGGTGGTCAAAAAGGGGGCCAAGGATATGAAAGGCCCCGCTTTGATTGGCGAAATGTCGTCTGCCGGCATTGTGGCATTGTGGGCCACACCATACGATTTTGCCAGCAACGGCGGGACGATGAGCTCGCCGATCTAATCTTCACAAACATGGATGGGGATATATATGATAAATTTGGGCAGTATATTGACCCAAAAATTCCAGGTGGAGTTAGACAGGAAGCCCAAAGACGAGCAGCGGCAGGGCCGGCGCCCCCGACAATGTTCATACTATGGCAAGAAAGGGAGGACCCGCGCGTGAGGATCGAAGAGGTTATAGGGGAGACTGAGGAGGTGACCCAGCGATTAAAGGCAGGGACTATAAAGAAAGAGCCGATAGTCATCGAGTCCGACGACAAAGACTCAAGGGAGGTGGAAGAGTCGTTCATAACAATCCTGGAAAAAATGGAGGACCTGCTGGAGAAGGTGGGAAGATACCAGCAGAGGCTACAGGAGTTGTGTAACGAGGCCCAGGAATGGAAGGCCGACCTCCCCAGAGTCTTCTTTTACGAGTCCGGGTCAGGATCAGCGTCAGGACAGCAAGGCTACCCCGAGGTCGCGATAATAGGGTCGGGCCCTAGGTCAGGGATGACGTTTAGGCCACCCACCCCGCATGGGCGGGCACCTCAGGCGGCGCGAACCAGGAGCCAAAGTAAGGCTGGCCCTAGTCAGGCGCTGAGTCAGGCACCTCCTCGAAGGAGACCAGAGCCCGAGCACAGGAAGGAAGTGGTAGAGGTCTCGAAAGAAGAAGAAGAGGAGGATGACGATACGGAGGACGAGAGGCTCCGACAAGAGGAGGATCGGCGGACGGGATTAAGAGCCCAAAGGAGAGGGATCCAAGAGGAAGCTGAGCCAGGTCAGCAGGACAGCGCGCCTAAGAAAAGGAAGTATGCAGTCAGGCTAGAAGAAGGCTTTGATGTGGAGAGAATGGTGGATAGGCTCCTCGAAGGTAATAACGACCTTATGAACCTAAAAGATATTTTGGCGTCCGCCCTGAGGCTCCGAGATGGTTTAAAGGGACGATTATCTCGGAGGTTAGTGCCCAACGTCCATCTAAGTGCGATCCTGCCAAGGGAGGCAGGATGGACAGAAGCTGGAACAAGGATGGACTGGAAGTGTGCGGCATGCGGGTTGGTGGATTTGGTGGTGAAAGAAAAGAAGTGTGTTGCAATGATGGATACGGGCGCCGAGATGAACATCATCAGAGAAAGAGATGCCCTCATGCTCAGATTGGAAATTGACCGTGCGGACAATGATATATTGCATGGAGCTAACTGCAAGGCAGTTTTTTGAGGCAAGGCATCCAATGTAATCATAGAAATTGGTAAGGTGCGGGCGAGGACTTGCTTCTTCGTCATGCCAGACGTCGACCACCCTATCCTCCTGGGTAGATCATTCATGTGCAGGACAAAGACTTTGATCTTCAATAAGCACGACGGAATGATGATATTACTCTTGAGTGATCTGGCCTGTGGGAACTATGAAGTTATCACCTGCCGGAACACGGGGCCAGGGAGCGAGCGGAATAGACCTAATCCCGACTCACTGACCTTTGTAGAATCAAAGAATGAGCGGTGGAGGCTTTGGGAAGAACTCGAGGAGGAAGGAAGAGCGGAAGTGCTGTTGCTGAGCCTCACGGATGTAAACAAAGCTATGAAGATAGTTGAGGCACATGAGATGGCGGATCCGGAGGCAATTAAGGCACTGAGGGAGCAAGTCTCAGAAAACCCTCAGGTGGGGGAAGTGGAGTTGATCTATCGGCTTCCCGGAGGAAGAGGAAGCCCTGCGATGGCATAAGCACAAACAACAAGCCGGCCTTTTTCAGGGGACGGCTTAAGCAGGGCGTCCAAAGGCGGTACAAGACGATGGATAAGAAGTGCCGCCCTGTTCCCATGCTGGTTACAGAAGACGAGGAGGCTTACTACGAGCGAGAACGAGGGTTGATACGGCATATGCGGGAGCAGGCGCTGGATGGTCCATGCCGTATCAACGATGAGAATGAAGGGAAGTTGATAGTTCGAAAGCCGGGTTTCCTTTCACCCCAAGAAAAGGCCTTGATGGTGCAGTTGATAAAGAAAAGGCATCACGCGTACTCCTTTAATGACGATCAGCGTGGGAGGCTGGATGTGGACAAAATTCCGATGATTCGAATCCACACCGTCCCACACGAGCCCTGGAATCTAAGGGGCGCGCGGTATCCGAATCCTGACGAGGAGAAGATGGTGGTGGACTATCTTGATGGCAAGACGCGCACGCATGTTGCTGGCTACTCTAGCGGACCATATGCTTTCCCTGGGTTCTGCTTTATTTTAAGCAGAATGGGGCGCTGCGATGGGTGCAGGACTTGCAACGGTTGAATGCGGTGACAGTGCGAGACGCGGGAGGCTTGCCGAACGCAGATGCATTGCGCAGGGAGGTCTATAATTTCACTTATAGACCTCTATTCTGGGTATGATCAATTTCCTGTATACCCGCCTGATAGGCCAGTAACAGCAATGCACACGCCAAGGGGGCTGATTCATATGAATGTGGCCCCTCAAGGTTGGACCAATGCAATGGCAATGGTGCAACGACATATGATCAGAGCCATGCAGACGGTCAGCCCACACATCACTCAGCCTTATATTGATGACTTGGCGGTCAAAGGCCCAAAGGAGAAGGAGGACGAAGTAATGCCCGAAGTAAGGCGTTTTGTCTGGAAGCATATCCAGGACCTCGATCAGGTCTTGAGCCTGTTGGAGGAATACAACCTTACTGTGAGCGGTCCAAAATCCAAGCACTGCATGAGAGAAGCTACCATTCTGGGTTTTGTCTGTAATGAGAACGGTCGGAGGCCGGATGTAAAAAAGACAGACAAAATCTTAGAATAGCCAGTACCTTTTCACTCCATAACGGATGTGAGAGTTGACACCTGTGGATTTTGGAGGAGCTTTGTGAAGCCGCTAAGACCGAGCATTTAAGGAAACTGGTGCGTCAGGATCAGGAGTGGGTTTGGGGTGAGGATCAGGAAGAAGCAGTGACCCGGATGAAGGGGGAAATCAAGGAAGGAGGGTTAGTATTGGGGGCGCCTAACTATAAAGTGACCGAGGAAAAGCCTTTTGTCATCGAGACGGACGCTGGGCCAACTGCTTTGGGAGGAGTCCTAATTCAAGCGGATGCTGAAGGGAAGGAAAGGCCGCTAAGATTTGAAAGTCGGACTCTTAATGCGACTGAGAGGAACTACTCTCAGTTTAAAAAGGAGACGCTTGTGGTACTCCATTGCTCAAGGATCTTCCGGAATTATGTTTTCGGCAGGAGGTTCATATTAAGGGTGGATCCCACGACGCTTGCCTGTTCCCTGAAGAATTATACTCCATCTGACCCGACCGTCGCATGATGGTTGACGTACATTTGGATGTTTAACTTTGAATTGGAAAGAATTCCGGGGGACAAGAACAGGGCCGATGGCCTGGGCCGCATAAACTGGGACAACTTGGATCAGGAGTCGATTGAGGATACTCCACCGGTTGATGGGTTTTTGGACCAGCAAGAAGACGTCCGCCTCCATATAAATGAATGGTCTATGTGAGTGCCCAGTTGTGTCAGCCACCTCATATGGATAACGCCTGGAGGGTACGAGCAAAAGGCTAAATTAGTCCTCAAGCCGTTTCAGGAGGAAACCCATGGGGAGGCAAGGATGTTTGTTGGATGATGAAATTGGCGTTGGCAGGTACGCATAGCTTGGCAGAAGAAATAAGAACGATAGAGGAGGGCCCTGCTCAAGTAGAGGAGCATGAGCAGTCAATGGGAGTGATGTACCTACTCACGAATACGCTTCTGCAAGGTGACTTTGACCGAAAGAACTTTTTAAGTCTAGTTGAGGGCGAGTATCCCGTTCCTGAAAGTCAGGACGACGAGTACGAGAAAGGGGAGATTAAAGAGGCGTTTCGGGCAGAGGAGTATGATAGGATCTACCTTGAGTTAGGTCTACTCCTATCCTATGAAATAAGGGACAGAGATGCAAGCGCTAAGGCTCAGAAGATGAGGCATCTCTACGTGGTGAGGGATGGACATCTGTTCATAAAACGACAAGTCGGGAATCCCAAGCGGATTGTATGTGAGAGGAACCAGCAAATCGACATTATAGCGGCATTACATGATGGTATAGCGGGAGGGCACAGAGGGATAAGTGCCACATGTGCGAAGATAAGTGAACTATACCACTGGGATGGGATGCTGAACATGGTCATCAAGTACTGCCAATCTTGTGTCCCTTGCCAAGAGAGCCAGGGGAACCCCTACACCCAAGGTTGGAGAGAGAGGTGGGCGCAGTCGTACATCTGGATCTACTCTTCATGCCGATTAGGGAGAACGGATGTAATTACATTTTCGATGCACAAGATAACCTTACTGGATTTGTGGACGATCGGTCTATTCGCACGAAGACCGGCCCAGTTTTGGCAAGCAAAATCGAAGAGTATTATCTACACTACCCTTTCGTCAAAGAGTTCGTGATGAATCGAGGATCAGAGTTCACCTGTAACGAGGTGCAAACTTTGCTTGCAGGATATGGCGTAGTGGCGAATTATACTACCACTGCACATCCTCAAGCAAATGCACATGTGGAAAGGGGGCACAATACCATCATGAATCTCCTAGCCAAGTGGACAAAAGGCAAACCCGGCCAGTGGCCAAAGTTTCTTCGAGCAGCTTTCTTCGTGGAGAATGTCACGGTAAAGAGGACTACCAAGTACGCGCTTCTTGAAAGACATGCCACCTTTCCCATAGAAAGCTTCTTGAAGACCTGGAGGCGCCAAGACTTGGAAACCAACCTGTCTTTCGAAGAGCTGCTCGATATTCGGGCACGGCAGGTGGACGCGGCTGAAGAAAGGATACGAGAGGCCTCCAAGGACGTAGAGAGGAGTCGAATGGAGGATAAGATGCGGTGGGATCAGATGACGCGAGTGTGGAAGGAGTCGTTGGCAGTTGGGGACATCGTGTTGCTATATGATTCCTCTTTGGAAAAGCAGTGGTCGCGGAAACTCGACAAAAGGTGGTTGGGGCCCTACAGGATTGTGCGGTGTGGCGAATTCGGGGCCTATCAAATCAAGGAGTTAGATGGGACGGAATGGAAAGACTGGGTGTCCGGGACAGGATTGAAGAAGTTCGTGGCCAGGGAATAGGTACAGGCCTAAAAACCCTTAAAGTAAAACCCCATCCTAAGTGTCGTATGTCACGATTAGGATGGATAGAAAGAGAGAAGGGTCAGATATGTCCGGAATTGGGTGTGTTGCTCTGAGACTTGATGAGCCTGCTTGCTGATCCTTTTTGTGTGCTTGGTTGTTTTCTCTCGCCTGATGTGCAGGTTTGACTTCTCGAAGACAGCCATGCAGAGGGGCGGGAGGGACACACGGCCACGACAGAGACCTCTCAGGGCATCCGGAGAGCAAGAGCGGCATAGGCCTTTCAGGAGAGAGCCTACACCTGTCTTTGATGATGACAACATCGAGCTCTTCCTAGACGTCTATCGAGATCACGCAACCCAGAGAGGGTGGGACGTACCTCAGAGAATACGGTGTCGCGCGCATCGGTCCGACACCGCACAAGCCAGCGCGGGACCCCCGGCCGCGTCACGCAGGAGTTGGTTCTAATCCTCGCCGCAAATATACATGGAGCTTCCGCAAGCCGCTCCGACCGAGTGCGCCAGCCATACCTCTTGCGAGCCCCTACGACAGGATAGGGCCTACGCGAGGCACGACTTATCTCCACCTTACGGGAGTTGTCACCTCCCTTCGGTGGGCGTATCCCCGCCGAGCTACCAGTCCATAATACGAAAGCTAATCAGCTGCAATCGCAGAGGTGGACCAGCCGAGGGCGTTTCTCGTTCGCTGTAGCATAGGGGGTACGCGCGGTACTACGCCTCTATCGAACCCGCACGCGAACCGACATCTTGGGGGGCTGAGGTCCCAAGCGCGACTCGTCGCCGGTCGACTAGGACGCATCCCACACTCCACGCGCACACCACTCTAAAGAACATAAAAATAAAAGCACACATACATACGCACGTACATATACATATACAGAACGACACTGAACAAAAAACGCGACAACACTCATAGTCCCTCAGTAGCCATCCCATAACTTTCCAACGCGGAAATCGGATAGGCGTCGTGCGCGAGACTTAGTATAAAAATCGCACGGACGCAGGGCTAACTCATATCAATTCGCAATGCAAGCGTGCGCAAGTAGTCGCAATGATGGCGTACTACGTAGTACCCATACTCATGCGGTCCTCGATAATCTCGAGGGTCGTATTCGACACGCAAGTGTTGGCTAACATGCGCCTTGAGGGAATGATCTCTCGACGTTGGACAACCGCCGAGTGCGGTTGAAAACCACACCCTCTTCTGCACCCTGCGGAGAGTGGGTGGTACACAGGTTCATACATGTGGTGGCAATCGTCTCTTATTGCCCTGGAGACCAACTCCATCATCTAGGGCATGGGGAGAAGTCAAGGGGTTTGACTTTGACGGTTGTCACGGACTATAACGTCCAACCATAGAAATCTACAAAGGAAAGGATAACAGGGGATCTCCCTCTTCTCTCAAGCACACGATCTGTTTAACCCTTACGCGTGGTCTCAATAGGCCGCGCGAAACACTCAAGACATATATATATCATACATAGAGGGTTATTAAGAGAGGACGATCACTTTTCACAGTCACAGTGGGCCTCCTCTCAGCCATATATATATGTATGTGAGTGCAGGCAGTCAAATCCAGAGTCCGAATCACCAAAAATACCTGCAATCACATCAAAGATCCAACCAAAAAGTCCATACACTACACGGGGTCAACTTCAACCATTCTCTACACTCACACCCCTTGCTTTTAGCCATACAAACCTCACTCTTGTACAACTCCTCAAATTAAAATGCTCAGTACTTTTCTTTAAATGGCCATTCAAATAAAGTCCGGGTGAAAACACAACAAAACAATTCAAATCACAAGGCTAAAGCGTTTAGGTTGAGTGGCAAGAGTGGATTGGAGTTGAGTCGTAAACCGACGAATAGGCAACCGACCTGTTATCAGTGATAACAGAAGGTGATCCTCGTAGGATCAAGCTGAATCTAGCCCAAATCCTAAATCAATCGATCAAGAAGACCTCTAACACACAACAGGTCAATCCCCCAAGCTAAATCTATAAGTCCATGAAGAATAATCCCCATATCACGATCTCACTCAAATCATCCTAATTAACTAAGCCTAAGTCTACCTCTAAGCAAGTGCCAAAAGAAAGGTAGACCCCGGCAGAATCTCCTCTATGCAGGGTGGATCGCCAGAATCGCCACCTATTAAAACATAATCTAACTCCTCTAAACTAAGAAAATTTCGGCAGCGCTTCCCATAGAAAAAGTGTCTTTCCAAGATTTATAATAACTCGAAAATGAGAAAAAAAATAAACCTTAATTCTGGAAAGTCAAATTTTGTCTAACTTCCTGAATTAGTAAAAATTTGGGCAACACTTCTTTTAGAAAGGTAGACTTCCCAGATTTATACTAAGTCAGATACGAACTCAGAGCAAAGTCCGACTTCAACTAAGAAAAATTTTAACTAACTCCTCAGATTTGTAGAAATTTCGGCAGCGCTTCCCGTAGAAAAAATGTTATTCCAAGATTTATACAAAGCTAAGTTCAGAATATAAAGTGACTTTGACTTTCAAGGTCTAATTTTGTCTAACTCCCTGAATTAGCAAAAATTTGGGCAGCACTCCCTTTAGAAAAGGAGGTGTTCCAAATTTTTACTAAGCCAAAAGGTCAGAAAACCCTGAAAAAGACAAAATCTGACTAACTCCTTGGTTTTGTAAAAATTTCGGCAGCGCTTCCCGTAGAGAAAGTAGCTTACCAAGATTTATACAAACCCAAGTATAACAAAAGATCCCAGAAAATGCAGAAATTGACCTAAGTAAAAAAACTTAACTCAGAAAATGCAGGAATTGAAACAAACTCCTGTGGCTCTAGCACGTGGTGAACAACTAAAGCAACTACCTATCAAACTGAAACTCAGGCTAAGTAGCGGCCTCACTCAGTCACATGCATGCCAAACCACAAAGGTAAGTACTCTCACCATCCCCAAAGTCATCTTAACAAATAATAATTCATAATCTTTCAATGATTTACCCCTTTATACCCAGCTTACATAAGGCATAAAGCTAGACCACCCAAACTTATGGAACATGTCTAGCTCAGCCATGGAATATACACAAACACAGGGCACAACAACTTTTCTCTTCTTTGGGCATGTGACTAGGCCACCCTAGCCGTCCTGAACTGTCTAAATATCCAAAATTTATATAATTGTCTGCACTTACTCTTTTGAGGTAGCATATAACTGAGCCGATCATCTTCAGCTCAGGGCTCAGTCTGCCCCTTCGTACCACAAGTTTATTCTTAATTAGTACTCTCTTTTGTTGGTGATAGGCTATAGTCAGGCCACCCAAACTTATGGAACTCTGTCTGACTAGCCTGTTCATAGATAATATAATAATAAAGTATAGCCAAATTATAACCTTCTGGTTCCAACATGTGCGAGGCGTTGGACCAAGACCACCCAAACTTATGGAACATGTCTTGGTCCTCAGCCTGGTTCATTTCTCTCAAAGCCAAGTCAAAAAGAAATCGACAAAAACCCAAAGTAAACAAGGCCGCCAGACTACCCAAACTTATGGATTTGACTGGCTCCTGAAAAGTCAACCGCAAGCAACCGTCACAAGTCAGAGCAGCCAGACCACCCAAACTTATGGAACATGTTTGGTTCTCCAGGCAATTCAAAATAAACATAGCACCGGGCCTTCTCAAACTTATGGAACTGGCCCAGCCTTTGGTTGACCCGGTCAGACAAATGCAGTACTGCCTTTCTCCCATCCTTCCCCTAGATGCAACCCCACAATCTGCTTTCAGTCAAACAATGAAACTGAAACTGACATTGCGCATACATTCTTTGGCTTAGTCTGGTTATGTCCTGAAAGTCAGTTCAAAAAGTCAAAGTAGGGACGCACACAGTATACTCAGTCAAAACATATCAAGGAATACAGATAAGGGTTATAACCGGGTTTATAGAGGGGAAGCAATGATTACCTTTCCGCTCCCTGCCTCCAGAAGAGCTCCCGCAGTCGGTGGGCAGACTCCCTACAGAGTCTTGCTGCGGTCCTACGGGTTGCAATCCCGCCTGCCGCTTTCCTCTTAGAACAAGATTAGACTTAGACTTAGAAAGGCAGAAATAGAGGTTTTAGACTCTCGAGATACAAGAGGGGGACAGACTCAACTCTCAGGAGAGGGCCTTGATATCGTCCAGCGCCTGAGGGTCCCGCAATGGCAACCAACGTAACAGCTCGTTGATGTCGAACTGTCGAAATCAAACCGCTGACGATCTCCCAAATCGCCGCACTAACCCCCTACTTGTCCAGTCTGGCCACCTCCCCAAGCTTGAACACCTCGCCTCAGCCCAGTCGCGGCCGCACAACAGTCTGCGACAGTCCATGAGCGCAGTAGCAAGTGGCGATCAACAGCAACAGCAGTAGCAGCCCGCCCACAGTCCGTAGACGCAACAACGGTACACAGCGGTGGTCAACAGCAACAACAGTAGTCAACAGCAGCCACAGTCCGCACACAGTCCACAAGCGCAACAGTAGTCATGTGCAGCCGCTTGCCACAGCCTGCAACACCCAACAGTATGGGGCAGCCAGCAGCAGCCATTCACAACCAACGGCCTATGCACCGTCAAGAGTTCCAACATCATCTGTCAAGATTTTAACCAAGCGATCTGGCTGCGAACGCCCGTGCATAGACGAGTGATCTAGCAGCGACCGCCTGTGCACAGTCAGTAGTAGCCCGTAGCCAACAGTAGTCAGCCGCCAACCATAACAATAGCCGGCAATGGCTAGCAGCAGCCAGTAGCTGGCAACAGTCAGTCGTACAGAATGATGTCAGATCGCTGCACAGCTTGTCAGAACGAAGTCAAACTGTCGAGCAGCCTTCCCCTAACGGACCTCTCAATCACGATAATGCCACCTTGTCCGTTCATTCGATAGGTTCAGAAAACTCAATCACCACCTCCACATCATTCCCCCGCTAGAACAGGATCTGATTCACTCCTTACTCCTCTCGCCGGCTGGGCAAACAGTACGCTGGTAGTCAACCAAGTCTCACAACTCTCCCTTGACTACCTTATCCTGCAGGGTAAACGGTGCATCAGCCGACCGTCAAGCCTTTCAATCTTGGGGCCGGACTAAGGTTGCTTAGGCCAACTGGATGACCAACATATCAATCGTAGTAACTCTTCAGTTCGCAGCCCGCCTGTAATCTTTCCAACTTGTCAGGCTGTGCAACACATCAGCTAGCCCGGCAAGCAGGCAGCCTCATAGCCCCCTTTGGCCGCCGATCAGGAGAGCAGCCCGCTAGATAAATAAAACCTCCAACCTCGCCAGTTCCCTTTACCCCGTTGGGCAGAGCCTCAGCTAATGAGTGAGTCTCCAGCCCCGACTGCTCACTCAACAGACAAAATGACCGAATCTCCCACTAGCATCTGGCAGTATGCAGAGCAACGGAGGTGCCCTCTCTCTCCCCCTTATCACTCAGTTGTCGGGACAAGCATCGCTCCGGTCAAGAGGTAGGTCTCCAATTCGCCGTTGAACCCGCACGACTCCAATCCGCAGATCGATGTTTAGTCCAACCTGCATTGCCGACTCTGTCTCTGCAGGCCCCGCTCCAACGGCGGGGTGCGGTGTACCACGTAGCCAGTCACATCCGCTCACTCAAACGGCTGTGTACAGCCCGCACTTTCTACCAGCTGCTTGCGGCTTACTCCCGCTCGATTCCTTTCCGCAGCTCATCACGCACGCCTCCCATCATACGGGCGCATCTGGCCATCAGCCCCGGCCAGGTTCGCGCAGAGTCTGAAGGATGAAGCTCGCTCGTGGGACGTAGGTGCGAAAACGGGAGTGAACAAGGAGCCGACGGGATGAAGTTCTTGGCCCCTGATAAACACGATGYTGAGCATAATGACCGTCACATTCACGGTCGTACGGCTACACAAGCAAGCATTACGGCGATGCCTGCCGAGATCGAGATCATGGTCGTGATGACGAGCGAAATACTCCGCTATAGGCGTCGCCCCGCAGCTCACAGAGTATGAGAATGAATCTTCGAATAAGACGGAGAAAAATACGTCTTCATACTCCGAGCCCTCCAATGGTGTTCTCGCAGTCCTTACCGCCCGTACTAGCTGATTCGTTACCCAATTCAAAGATCCGATGCAGTCAATCGATCCACAGCGCATCGAAACCCCCGCTTAGTCCTTTAGATCAGCAATTTTAGTCGAAAAATGACTGTAATACAACAACTTTCGCTCCCTGTCGTAACTACTTCCTGATATCCCCACACAGCCCATTTCCATTCTAACTCCAAATCTACCTACTAACTCTCAAATCCAACTCTGCCATTGGATTCACATCCCCTTAAAACCTCTGAAATGCACCCTCTTTCACCCGATTTCATCAAGAATCAGGTGAGTTTCGTGCTTTTCCCCGCTTTCCCTTCTCCTTCGTTCCGCCATAGCCCAGCGCAGTAGCTTTTCCTAACAGCTTTCATTCTACTAATCTATGACTAGAACTAACCTCACACTTGAAGTCGCCCTAGCCCGAAACCTCCGTTTCGGATCCTCCCCCGCCCGTTTTCGTCAAGAATCGGGCAGGCTTTACGCTTTCCCGCTTCATCCCATCCCCCATCTCCATCCTTTCGCGCACCATCTTCACTTCTAATCTCCTATTCTACTAGCTCATGCTCAGCAAACTGTGCTAACGCAGCAGCGCACGGGCCGATTTGGACAGCCAGACAGCGGGCACTGTGGCCAGAGCCTGTTGGCTCCGCTGCAACCTCTTCTCCGATCTGCTCCGCCCAGGCGGAACTCTCCACTTCTTCAGGCCCCCAACAGCCGGTCCCTATGCAGGCAGCTCGTTGCGGCGCGGCCTGCTACAAGGCTCAGCACAGGTCCTGGTGGACTGGGCCCAGCACAACTCTTGGTGGTACCAAGGACCTACAGCAGCATCCCGTACGTGCGAGGAACCACTAGGTCAAAGAAAAAAGGCGAGCGTGTTCAAAGCCCTCGACCGTCGAGATGGCCTCCGAATCCGGCGTCGAATCTGAGCCAAGGAACGCCAGAGCCAGATAATAAAAATAATATGTCAATAAATAATAAAAAAACATTTAGAAGCTTTGAATCCGTAGAAGACGGTGAACGAGAAAAGGAGGAAAACGCTAGCTCCGTCCTGACACCGTCATAGGCAAAACAAAGGAGGATAGCCCCGTCGGGCCCCCACTCCCTCGGTTCCTTCACGCTACTCTGATATCCCCGCGTCGTCGCCGCTCGTCCTCGATCCCCGAATTTCTCCGATGAAAGTCTGGCACTATAACCAATAATGCTAGGCCCAAGTCCTGGTCTAGCTCTGATGAATACCTAACATAACTAACACCGCGCAACGCACAGGCCTACCAAGACGTTCGAAAATTCACGCTGTTGTCGATGCCGTCCTCCCCACGTACGCACAAATCACCAGCAAGCATACCTGTTACAAGACAAAACCTTTCTAATCCTAGGTTAATCAGAAATGAAAATCCGGCCGGCATCTATGCCGACTTTCACAGTCGTCAATCAAAAATAAATGATCACGCGCGCCTCAACTCTGCGCGCCCACACACTCTCTGTTCTAGTCAACCATTCAGTCAACATAAACCACAGACGTAGACGCGCCCTTGCGCGAAATACTCAATCTTTAATCAAACTTATTTTATGTCGCTTGCGAAAACCAGTGCGGATACCCTTGTAAGGATATCGCACCGATAACGGCATTTGAGAGGGGTCGGGCGATTTGAGGAGCCTATCGCACAGATCAGGGAGGAGGCGCTGACCTGGCCTGTAGC
>BFEA01000045.1:3434178-3448219 GCA_003427395.1 Chara braunii
GTCGAGCCTGAGAGGGACGCGCAGACTCCAGCCAGGGAGGTTCGTGGATTGAGGGTGGAAAGGTCGTCAGATGAGACTGCAGAGGCAAAGTCTGCTAGGATACAGGCCCGCCTTGCGGAGATACATGAGCGGAGGGACAGGATGGAGGCTGCAGGGATAGCGCCGACACCCCCAGTTGACCTCAAGACGAGCGAGCAAAGGATTGACAAGTTGTGGGCCAAATATGAGAGCCGAAGGGAGGCAGCTCGCCAGAGGTCACAAGCGGCGGGGCAGGCGGATGAGAGGGCAGATGAGGCGATAGAGATTGGAGAGCTGGGATTTTCTGCCGCCAGCGTGAGTTCTCCTCTCTCGATATATTCCTTCAGCCATTCAATATCACGAGGCCGAAACTGCGATTGCCGCGTATGACTAGCATCGCCGGTTGATGAGGGAAGGGCCAGCAGCCGCGCAACTTTATATTGAAATCTTGCGCGCGACGTTCGCCCGTCCTAGTGTCTGGAGTTATGGGATAAGGTAAGTCGTATATGTACGTGAGTGTCCAGAGTCAGGATAGGCCATTGGTGCCAACCGGTAGGGCTACCCAAGGTTGTGATTTTTGGGATGTGGAGGCCCTTCGGCCTATTTTTGCTTTTTAGAATTATATAGTTGGACGTTGTAGTCCGTGGCAGCCGTCAAAGTCAAAACCCTTGACTCCTTTTCAGTCCCGAGATGATGGAGTTGGTCTCCAGGGCGATAAGAGACGATTGCCACCACAGATATGAACCTGTGTACCACCCACTCTCCGCAGGGTGCAGAAGAGGGTGTGGTTCTCAACCGCACTGGGAGGTTGTCCAGCGTCGAGAGATTAACCCTCAAGGCGCGTGTCAACTGACACTTGAGTGTCGAGTGCGACCCTCGAGACTAACTAGGACCGCATGAGTATGGGTACTACATAGTACGCCATCATTGCGACTGCTTGCGAATGATTGCATTGCTAGTCGATGTAAGCAGGCCTTGTGTCCGCGCGGTTTTATACTAAGCCTCGCGCGCGACGCCTATCTGATTTCCGTGTCGGAAAGTTATGGGATGACTACTGAAGGGACTAGGAGTGTTGTCACGTTGTTTGTTCATTGTCGTCTTCTGTATGTGTGTGTACGTATGTGTGTTTTAGCTTTGTGTCTGTTAGAGTAGTGTGCGTGTGGTGAGTGGGATACGTCCTCGTCGACCGACGCCGAATCACGCTTGGGACTTCAGCCCCCCAAGATGTCGGTTCGCGTACGGGTCCGATGGAGGCGTAATACCGCGTGTGCCTCCTATGCTACAGCGAACGAGAAATGCCCTCGGCTGGTCCACCTCTGCGATTGCAGCTGATCAGCTTTCGTATTGTGGACTCGTAGCTCGGCGGGGATACGCCCACCGGGGAGGTGACAGCTTCCGTAAGGTGGAGGTAAGTCGTGCCTCACTTAGGCCCTGTCCTGTCGTAGGGGCTCGCGAGAGGTATGGATGGCACACTCGGCTGAAGCGTCTTGCGGAAGCTCGACGTATATTCGCGACGAGGATTTAGACCAACTCCTGCGTGACGCGGCCGGGAGGCTCCCGCGCTGCCTTGTGCGGTGACGGACCGATGCGCTCGACACCGCGCAAGCGCGGAGCTCGGAAGTTTACCATGAAGAGCTCCTTAGACGATATTGATAAAGTGGAGCCTCTTAGGCGCGCTCTTAGGCAACCTATGCAGTGCTCGATACTCGAGTACTTGGCTGCTTCGAGACCCGTCCGAGATGAGCTTCAGATGAACACCCGTAAGACGCGTATTCCTCTGGGTGACGAAGTCCAGATGGCTTCCACACTCGCAGTATGAGGAATAAGCGCAAAGGCCGAGCGCACGCCGACAGTCTATTTGGACGGAATGGAGGGAATACCACCGGATAAGTTTTATATTCTAGGGAGTGGGACAGTTGAGACTATTCTCAATGATGAGATAGTTCTCCAAGGAGTGATAGACAATGGCAGTGAAGTTGTCATCATAGACGAGGGACTCGCCATACTATTAGGATTGAACCTGGACAGGTCCTACCTGTTTGAGATAGAAACAGCCGATGGGAGAAAGCAGAAGACCTTCGGGGTCTGCCACAAAGTGGTCATCGAGGTTGAAGGATTGCGCGTACTGATGCCTATCTTCGTCGTTAGGGACTGCGGTTCGGAGCTATTACTAGGGCGCACGTGGTTGAACCACGCTCATGCGGTTACGATAGAGCGACCGGATGGGAGCCAGATACTTTCTATTAAGCGTCCAGATGGTGGTCGGATTATGATAGAGACGGTCGAGCCTCGAGATCCAAGGAACAAAGCGGCCTTGGCAACTGCTGGCGCAGGCAAGCCAGCCACCCTTGCGAGTCGCTCGATGTGATTCCGCGAGAAGAAGTATGGGATATCTCTCACGGAGGAAGAAGGACGCATACTGGAAGTCGAGGATTTAGGTGATCGCGTCCTCGTGGGTGGAAACCCCTACCCGAAGGCTGAAGATGAGGAGTTCGGAGGTATGATCTCTGTAGCTCAAAAAGTTAAGCCGGCGGCGGTAGCCTGAGAGCGGTCGACGCTAGACGGAGAACAGATTGCTAGAGAGATTAAAGAAAGGAAGAAGAGAGAGTCACCTCGGCCAACAGAAAAGAGGATAGCAGAGATGAACATAGGAGACGAAAATTTGACAGAACAGAAGAAGGAGCGCGTACTGGAGGTTCTTAAGACTTGTGGCAAGGCCATAGCCTTGAGCGACGCAGAAAGAGGAAGGATCGATCCTAGGTACGCCAAGCCTGCCAAGATCTATACGATTCCGCACACTCCATTGAATGACGCAAAAGATGGAAGTTTGCTTAGAAGGAGAAGGAAGAAGTAATTATCTTTATAAAAGAAAAGATGGCGTCGCATGTGGTGGAGCCATCTGATAGCGCGTACGCGAATAGGTGGTTCTTCTTACGGAAACCTAATGGGAAGATCCGTTGGATCCAGGGTCTTCAGAAGGTGAATGCGGTCACCATCCAGGATGTCGGGTCCATACCGCATGCTGATCTATTAGCGGAAGGAGCTGCAAGCAGATCCATCTACTCCGTCTACGATCTATTTTCAAGATATGATGAGATACCTCTAGATCGTAGAGATAGACACCTTACCGCGATGCATACGCCTCTCGGATTGGTGCAGATGATGGTCGTGTCTATGGGTTGGACCAATGGAGCTGCGGTCTTTCAGAGAGCCATGGTAGTCGTTCTGAAAGACTTCATTCCTGATAAAGTTGTCTTTTTGGATGACTTCCCGATAAAAGGGTCCGTACTGAAAGATGAGACGGAGGTCGCTCCTGGCGTCAGGAGATTCGTGCAGCAGCATTTGACAGACATCTACGCGGTCCTGGAACAACTAGATGATGCTAATCCAACGGTCAGTGGAACGAAGAGCTGGTGGGTTGTCTCGTCGATTAAGATTTCGGGGTTCATATGTGATTCGAGAGGACGGCGAGCAGACCCATCGAAACTAGATAAACTCTTGAACTGGCCAACTCCGTTGCATAGCGCTACCGAAGTCGGCCAATTCCTAGGAGTTGTAGGTTACTGGCGGATTTTCATACGTAGGTACGCGGAGAAAGCAGAGCCTCTATGGACTCTCCTTAGGAAAACGGAGCAATTTTACTGGGGATCTTCTCAGGAGCTCGCGGTATTGACCCTCAAGGAAAAGTTTAAAGAAGGGGGACGAATCCTAGGAGTACCTTACTTCGAGGACGAAACCAATAGGCCCTTCATAGTGTCTACGGATGTTAGGCCGTGTTCAGTTGGAGGGCTACTTTCTCAGAAGGACGCCGACGGTAAGGAGAGGCCGCTGAGATTCGAGAGTTGTACGCTCAACACCGTTGAACGCAACTATAGCCAATTCAAGAAGGAGGTGTTAGCTGCCATACGGTGCCTAGACGCCTTCAGACACTACATATACGGAAGACGATTCGTCCTACGTGTAGATCCTACCGCTGTGGCGTCAGTTTTACAAAAGGACTTTAGTCTGACCGACCCCACTATTGCACGATGGGTGATCAGGATTGGACTCTACGACTATACTGTAAAGAGGATCTCGGGTATGAAGAATGCGGTAGCCGACGGACTTTCACGAATACCAATTGAGGCAGAGCGGCCAATAGTTGGAGCAACACTGACTATGATTGAGCCTAGACGTACGGATCGTTTCCTAGTCAACCTTTATGAAGGTAAGTACCGAACGATAGGATTGCATCTATCGTGAGAGGAGAGTTCAGATTAAAAAATCAGGAGACAGGCAACTCAGTATTGCCTTAGATCTGGACATTTATTCTGCAGACCCACAGGGTCAGGGATGCCTCTGCGAGTGGTCTGTGATCCCGAGGAGAAGCAAGTGATAGTAGCGGAGCTTCACGACGGCGTAGTCGGAGGGCATAGAGGAGTAAAAAGGACGTATGAGAAGGTGCGCAGACTATACTGGTACAAAGACGTAGAAAGGTACTGTATGACCTGTGAGGAGTGTTAGAAGAGATCTCTTGTAAGGTACAAGGAGCCGCTTCATCCGTCCTATCCTACTCGTCCGGGCGAGAAAGTACATATTGACCTAGTGAAGATGCCGAAAGGGGTAGGGAATATGAACTATGTCGTGAACATCAGAGATGACTTCACTAGGTTTGTCGATGGTAAACCCATAAGGACAAAGGCGGCGAAAGAAGTCAAAAACTTTGTTTTGGAGTATCTGCCTAGATACGGGTGTGTCAGTAGGATTGTGATGGAAAGAGGGGTGGAGTTCCTAGCGGATGAGGTCCAAAACGTGTTCAAGAAAGCAGGAGCTAGAGTATCGATAGCAACTGCCTACCATCCTCAATCGAAGTCGCTTGTAGAGCGAGGCCATCAATCATTGATAGCGTCACTGTCAAAGTGGTGTAGAGGGAAAGATAGCGATTGGCCAAAATACTTGCGATATGCAATATGGGCCACTAATGTCACGGTAGCAAAGGGATACCCGCCTTACACTCTCTGGTTTGGGAGGCACTGCCCTCTGCCCATAGAGTTCCATGTAGATAGCTGGGCTACTGTTGATTGGGCGGACAATATGTCGTGAGAGGAGCTTCTGGCGGCCTGAACGAGACAGATAGTCTACGGGTTAGAGGACAATCTCATGACAGCGGCAAATCGATTGGCGGTGGGAAGAGAGAAAGGCAAGGAAAGATGGGATAAGGATGTCAGGATTAGAAAGGAGAAGATAAGTGTGGGCGATATGGTACTTCTCTACGATGCAGCATTAGAGAGGATATGGTCAGGAAAGCTGGAGAACAGATGGATGGGGCCATACCGCGTAGTCTGTGTGCTTGGCTGGGGCGCATATGTGATTGCTGAGTTAGATGGGTCTAAGTGGAAAGATCCTGTGGCAGGGGCTAGATTAAAGTTATTCAGACCAAGGGAAACCCTCTACCCTTACACCAACACTATCAGATCCTAAGGGGAAGGGAAAAGCTAAGGTTGCAGATGAAGGACCGTCGAGACGGTTGGAGGTAGGAGAGAGTTCGAAAAAGAGGAACACAGTAGAGACCAGGAAAGTGAAGGGCTTGACGCTGGGAAAGAAAAGGAAATGGGTTTTTGTGCACCGAAGACCCAAACGTAAAGTCCACGTTAGAAGAGGTGGTGCATTTGCGGCACTGCCACTCCAACAAAGGAAGAAACTAAAAAACACTCCTATATCTAAGCCCAAGCGACCGCGGCATAAGAGAGGGAAGAAGCACCCTCTGAGTCCCAGAGTCCCCGAAAGACCCAAGCACCAGACAGAGAAGTGCAGACATAAGAGGCGCGCACGTGTGGTCAGTTTAAATCTTATACGATTCGTCTGACCGGGACGGAGCGGGCTCGACGGGGGCGTCGAGAAGAGGTTTGGGCTTGTTTGTCGGGCGGCCGCAGACCAATTGGCCACCCGAAATACACGGGATTGGGCCTTGGGATAAGTGCCTACGGGAGAATCAGGCGACACTTTCGTCAGAGTCGTCGGGAGAAATTAGGGGTTGGAAGAGGATCCCTAAACCCCCCCCATCAATTATTGAAACTAACCCTTGAAATCGACATGATGGGCGGTCGCGCCTGCCGCGCCTAACTCCTACCATTTTCGTCCACTCCGAGGCTGTTCCCGAAGTAGCCAGTCGTGGAGCGGAGATATGGCATTAGACCTCAGCACGCCCTTTTTACACTAAACGAATTACGAGGGAATGAACCCACAATTTTTACTAATTTTAACAATAATAATTAAAATTGAGGAAAATAATTTAAAATAATAAAAGGGAAGAAAACAAATAAATACTGGTTATTTAATTACGATTCGTCAGGGTTTGTCCTTGATGAGATTGTCCGTAATTTTCATTAATTCCAATGACAAAACTAAAAACGAGAAAAAAAAAGAAAAGTAAAAGAAACAAAGACAAATGATTATTTATTGTTTGATTAATTTTTTTTGGGATTGATTTTTGATGGAATGCCGCTAAAGATCATTTATTTACCTACTGCCCGCCGATCCGTGTGCAATCAGACTCGTTCTCAAACACACTTTTCATGCATGTAAACAGCAACGCAGCATACTGGCGACATGCGCCCACTCAAAACTCAGAGATATGGCTTTCAGATACGAGTTCACTCTCAATTGGCTATGGCGACTTTTAGCGCCCAAACATCTCACTGTTCACACACACTAGATCACCCTGGATATCCCACACGCATCATTCTAACACTCGAACACACACACACACTCACTACTAACTACAGCTATGGCAGCTATCGCTGCATCTAACCTATCGCTATGCTAACTCCCTCTCTCTTGCCCACTGCGTCCTCCGGGCTCATCTGCAGACCTCCTTGCACAAGTCGTTGTGGCAGCGCTTCCGCATGGCTCACGGAGGAATGAATGAATGGCTGGGCGCTGCCTCTTGATTTATACTTCAGAAACTCGTTGGTCTGCCCTTCGCCATCGGCCCTTGGTGCTCACAGTCCCCCTGTGGTACTTGCTGGACCGGACTGGGACTGACTGGACCTTCCGCTGACTGACTGTGGGCTCACCGCTATCCTACCGACGTTGTACTGCTRTTGCACTGCGGTTTMGTCCACCACTTGCCTCGCCACTTGACCACTTGCCCACTTGCCTACCTTCTACAAGGTCTACAACTAAGCTTCCGAAACTCACTAAGACTTCTACGCTATAGGCCTACAGATCGAACCCCTACTGCCTATGGACCTACGACAGACCTACCAACTATCTGCGAATACATAGGTCACAGGTTCAATTCTCGGGATCTATACAGATACTGTACATAGGTAGGGTGAGGTCTAGGGATCGAACCCTGGGTACTACATCCGCTACCCCTAAAAGGTGAAAACCGTTTCACTCCCGCCGTCCTAAATTCGAGGTCCTCCGAGAACATTTCAGTCCAAGGTGGGACCTTTACCTTTCTTGTCAGCGGTTTCTAGAAGTTCTGTTTTCGTGAACCAGCGGTCGTCTTCCGGTTCCTGATAAACAAAATGGACCTTATATTGTTTCTGGGGAAGACCTCTACCTCCTGTTCTGAACACATCCTCATTTACAATGCCTTCAATGTCATAACTTCCATCCATATCCGGGGGGATCATGGATCTTCTCGAAGGGAACTGTTGACTTGTGACACAAAGCAGTAGCTTTGAAGCATGAAACACAGGGTATGTGTGGAGGTGTGCTGGAATCTCAATGCTATAGGATGGTCCGTCGTCGCCGCCCTTGACTTCTAGCACCGGCGACGGTCCTCTATATGCGGGCAGTAAATTCTGCGAGATGTTTTCCTCAGGTGCAAACTCTTTAGCCTTGACCCAGACTAAGTCGCCTACCTGAAACTATGACGGGCGGCGGTGCTTATTAGCTTGTTCTATCATCCTATGCTGGGCCTTCCTGAGGTTTTCAACAACAGTGGCTAGTTCTTTCTCATGTTGTATCGCAAACTCCTTGGTACCGGGCGGTAATCTGTGAATCTGATCCCGGTTTAGTCCTTCGAACGGTCTGCGTGGTCTAAAGGACTTGTGCAACTCATTGGGAGTGCGGCAGGTGGATAGATGCACACTGTTGTTGTATGCACTAGCTACCTTAGGCAACATCTCATCCCCGTTAATCTGATCTGGTCTAATGTACATGCGCAAAACTTGCTGTAGGATCTTGTTCATCTGTTCTGTTTGACCGTTAGTCTCTGGGTGACGGCCTGATGACATTAGTAACTTAGATCCGTAAACTCTCATGAGTTCTTGCCAGTTCTGGCTGGTGAAACGACTATCTCTATCACTAACTATCGACAATGGGATTCCATTCTCACTAACCCAAAAGTCAAAAAACTTTTGTATAACTAAGTCCGTACGTGCCTCTGCAGGCAAAGGAACGAAAACTGCATWTTTRCTAAAGCGRYCAACTACGACCATGACTTGGCTCTTACMWTGYCTACTCTTGAYYTGGGTGTCCATGAAGTCTATGGACACGGAGTCTCCCGGCTGATCCGGAATAGGCAAGGGTCTGAGAAGACCTAGGGGCGCGCGTGTAGTAGACTTATTCCTCTGGCACACTTTACAACTGCGGACATATTCTATGCAGTCATTCTTCATCCCTAGCCAGRTATACGCACGCATCAGGTTGGCTAATGTCTTTTGCCAACCGAAATGCCCTTCAGTATTGTGGCATTCCCCTAAAATCAAACTGCGGATCTCTTCGCTGTTGGGGACGCACAGGCGKTCAAACACATTAGTCTTCTCAAACAGCAATCCGTCTGTAGTGCGGTAATCTGGTTCGGTCTTTGGGGCCTCTCTAACTCTTTTTAGGAGGTCGCTATAGATAGGGTCCTGCACATATGCTTGCCTCACTTTCTCCTGCATGTCTCTCCCTATATCCAGATAGTGTACTACGGCTCCAAAGCAGTCTGATCTCCTACTCAGAGCATCCGCAATTACGTTGTATTTGCCCTTTACTGGCTTGAAATCAAAGTCGAATTGGTCTATCTCTGCGGCCCACCTAGTCAACTTAGGTGTCATCTTGGCCTGTGTCTTTAGCCAACGAAGTGTCTCATGGTCAGAATACACTTTGAAGTGCCTCCCAAGCAGATAGTGCTTCCAATGGTCTAAAGCCTGCCTGAGAGCGTAGAGTTCCCTCTCGTACGTGGAGGTAGCGAATTCTCACAGGGCATCCTCGCTGACATGAACTCTACGGGTCTATAGCCATTGCCGTCATCTTGCTGCAATACGGCGCCTATCCCATACTGACTTGCATCCGTGGTAACGACAAATGGCAAGGACGGATCTGCTACTTTGAGGACAGGATATTCTATTAACGCGCGCTTTAACTTCTTGAGTGCAGACGTACAGTCTTTGTCCCATTGCCAGATTGCCTCTTTCTTTAGCAGTCTGCGCAAGGGGGCGGCGATAGTGGAGAAGTTTCTCACGAACTTCCTATAGTAGTTAGCTAAGCCTAGGAACGACCGCAACTCTGTCAATGTGCGGGGCGTCGGCCAGTCTCTAATCGCCGCTATCTTGCTGTCCTCTGGCTTAATGCCATCTCCGTCCAACACGTGGCCCAAGTACAAAACTTGTGTCTTGGCCCACTCATACTTCTTTGCGTTGATCTTGAAGTTAGCCTCTCGTAGCTTCTCCAAGACCTGCCTCAGATGACCCTGGTGCTCCTGGAGGGTCTTACTAAAAACTAGGATATCATCTAGATAGACTACTACAAACTTATCTAACCACAGTCTAAACAGGTCGTTCATACAACGCTGGAAGGTAGTTGGCGCGTTGGTTAGTCCAAAGGGCATCACTATGAACTCATAGTGCCCGTATCTAGTCCAGAATGCAGTCTTGTACTGGTCATCAGGATGGACTTCTATCTGATGGTATCCGAACTTCAAGTCTATTTTGGAGAAATACTTGCAACCCTCCACCCGATCTAAGAGATCGTCTATCCTGGGCAGTGGCTCAGCATTCTTTACAGTAATCGCATTCAAACCCCTATAGTCTATACACATTCTCAGCTCTCCTTCCTTCTTGGGGACAAACAAAACGGGTGCTCCAAAAGGAGACGAACTGGGCCTGATCCCACCTTTCTCTAGGAGCTCATCTAACTGCTTGCGAAGCTCCTCTAACTCCCTGGGGGACATTCTATAGACTGCACCCTTAGGAGTTCTACTGCCAGGCTCTATCTCTATCCTGTGCTGGATGGGTCGCGACACTACTCCTGTCGGCGACTCAGTCAGGTCTTTGAATTCTTCCAGCAACTTGACTATGGTTGGATCTGTGGAACTTACCTCTTCCTTGCCCTCGGTGACAGGTCTAACATACACTACAAAGACCTGTTCCTCTAACTGTTCCTTTTTGACTAATCGCGCGAACGCGGGAGCACTGAGACAGCAATGTGCCAAGGTGTTCTCTACACCAGACACATGGAACAAGCAGGCAGTCTTAACCTCGCCTGACGGACTACGGAGCCTACACTCATGCTCTCTCAAATCAAGTGTGGCCCCTGCTGCCTCTCCCCAATCCATTCCTAACACTATATCGAAAGGAAGGTCATCCTGCATGAGGAGAGTCAAAGAATGGAGGACCTTCTCCACTTTTCCATCCTTCTCTAGGCGAAAGTACGCCTGGACTCCCTCTACGTAGTCCTCAACTCGCATCGTGCGGTTGTCTGCGAGGACACTGACTATGGGGTCTACTAACTTCTGGACTTTTAGTCCTAGCCTCAGCTTCTTCAGCGCCCTACGGCTAATGTAACTACGGGTAGCCCCTGAGTCTATAAGGGCCCCTACTCTACTTCTAAATACCTCTACATCTACCAAAATCAGCTGTCCCTTACTTTCCTTTTTCATTTTGGCCCAGGCTGGCATCCTCTCCTTTAACTCTTCTGCCACACCTGTGAGGGACGTGCCTAAAGAGACGCTAACACAAGCAGTCTCTGGACAACTATCTAGGCACGGGCCTGCAACCTCTGCCATAGGCTCATGTGGGTTGGGAGTGTCCTGTTCGCACGCGCTCACTTCTCCACATGGCTTGGAAGTAGGGGCAGTTGCGACCCCTACTGGCGGCTGCCTTTTGACGACTGAGCAGCCCAACGGGCCTGTCTATACTTTGGACAAAATTTAATTACGAGCGCCGGGTCACCACAGAATACGCACTGACCTATGTTCACGCATTCCTGCCATACTCGCTGGTCCAAGCCCAAGTCTTCCCAGGGCCTGCTCTGCGGCAAGCTTGGGTGCCATCCTCCTTGAGGTGCCCTTCCACCTCCTCGTTGTGGGGGCCGGTTACCCTGGCGATTTAACGGGGGACCTTGACCCTACCTCCCGCTTGGCGGTTTCCCTGTCCGCCAACCCCCTGTGCGCCCGGTCCTCGGCCTCCCATGGCCCTGGCCTCCTCCTCTACCTTGCGGCCTCCCCGAGGCCGCGACAACAGCGTAAGACCTCCCCTACCCTACACTACTGTACTCCTCCCCTAGGCCCCACTCAATCTGATCATATGGGACCTCTTCTGCACCACCCTCCTCTAATGTCAGGATCAAGTGATCCTTGGCCTTGACTTGGCCCGAGATGGTACGATCTTTCCACTTCTTCCCCTTCTCCAGGTCCTTATGCCAGAAAGTGGTAACTGGCATAGACTTCGACTCATATAGGACGACTTCTCTACTCAATGCATCGTAAGTCATGCCGGCCTGCTGAGATTTGTCCAAGAAATGCCCGCGTAGGGCCTCTAGAATGGCATGATAAAACAACTGAACCAGCAGGGGCTCAGTGACCCCGTGGTCCGGGACGGCTACCAAGTCGTCCATGGTACCCTTGAGTGCCTTGGCACTCCTCCACTGCCGAGAGTGGATCGTTTGGAGCTTATCAGAGGCTCTAATACCTCGCGTTGGGTCAGCGAACCGCTCCTTGAGGAGCTTGAGGAATTGGGAAAGAGGAGTGACTTTGTAATATGCAACCAGGTTGTTTTCACAACCGACTGTACGCGCAAGAGACCTGGCGAAGCTAGCCGCTTCGTCTTTGAGGGCCTGGAAGGCCACAAGGACTTGTTCCTCTGCGAGGATATGCTGCAAGTAAATATAACTATTGACACTGGCTTCCCAGTTGTCAAAGTTTTCTTCCTTCTTTCCCCCGTACGCATCCGGAAGCTTCACTCGGTCCTTACGGGGCCTGGCCTCTCCCTCTGCGGCGGCTATAGCTTTGGCACCCTGAATGGCGCCCTCACAAAACTTCCCTACATTGTCTCTCAATTGCTTGACTTCGCCCCCAATGTGGGTGACGATCTCGCGCGCAAAATCCCTGAAACCAGACCGCATGGCACTCAACGCTACATCCTGGCTCCAACTTGCCTGGCGCTCYTCCATCCAGGCCTTSCTCAAYRCCTCYAGATAGCCCAGTACCTTGTCCCAYTTGGSCTTATCATCTGGCTGGGCCAGCACCTCCGCTCTACACTCCTGCACCTTTGCCACTGCTGCGGTCATCTTATTCACTTCCTCTCTCCTCCTCYTCTTCTCCCTCTTCATTCTCAGCTTCCATGCTAACTTTTGCTCGTCTTCCCTCTCTCTTCGTTCCATCGGGTTTGTCATGGCTGCTAGCTCAGCGGCCAGGGCAGCCTTCTCATCCTTAGTCACATATGACTCCGCCTCCTCGTCTTCCCCCAACGATAAACTAGCGACCCACTCGCTGATCTTCTTCTCCAACTCAGTATCTGTCTCCCACTTCATCGTGCCACCACTGCTCCCTTCTCCACTCTCAATTCTCATTCTCTCTTTCTCTTCTTCTGCTGCCGCTTCTGCTTCAGCAGCCTTCCTTCTTTCTTCCTTCTCCTGTTGTACCCTCTTCATCTCCTCCTCCAACCTCTTCATCTTCGCCGCCTGCTCATCTGCGATAGCCTTTAGCTTCGCTTGCTTCTCGCGCTCTTTTCTCTCCTTGTTCTCTTTCACTAAGGCGGCCATCTTTGCTTGCTGCTCAGGGGTGTAGGGACTAGTCTCCTTCCCACTACGGGTCTCAACCATAGTGATAAGTGTACAACCGGGTTAGTGGTTTCAAACCTCACCACGTAGACTCTGACCCCTGACTAACAAACCTATAGACTCAATCTAAGACTTACAGAATCCTGACAGGGATCCTGCCAACTAGGATCTCTAGCCTAGACCTAAGCTATGGTTGTCACTACTGAACCAGTGGCTGATCAGGAGGCATTTAAGGAGATCCCCCGTAACTCCGCAAGAATTATTTAACGTCGCAGACAGGACGACGTGATCAGCTTGGTTCTGCCTGTGCTTTCAGCCCACAACTCAGCCGTTCCGGCCTACTGTGCCACACCGAGCAGCCTGTTGGTCTGTACCGGTCCTTGGGAGGGTTTCACCTCCGGGACAGTTGAGTCGTCAGACACAGATCCTCAGCCTTACTAGGTCCGGTAGGGGAGTGGTTCAAACAGGCCCTCAACACTTAAAGACTGCCTGGTGTGTCAGCCCCAATTGCCGTTCAGGCCCACTGAGTCCTACCAACCGTTTCCAGCCGGTCAGCACCGGTCGTTGGGAGGGTTATGCCCCCTGGAAAGTTGGATCAGCCACAGTCTCAGCCCTACAAGGTCAGACTAGGGTTTCGTCATCCAAGCCCTATCCTTCATCCACAGAGTACTATGACCTAGGACAGAAGAGACTGAATGCAGAAAGAATAGACAGACAGACTATACTCAGCAAGTACCAAGGGGTATGTGCACATCCATAGGGCAAGGGGTAGGCTAAGGGCTTGGCGAGATGTTACCAACTCCAGCTTGGTCAAAGTCTTGGTCAAAGTCTTGGTCAATGCCTTGGTCAACGCCGGTCAACGCTGCTATGACCCTCGGTCAACTTTGGACAACTCCGATCAACGCCTCCGGTCAACCCTCTCGGTCAACTCCCCGGTCAGCTATGGCTGCCGGCACTTCTTCCTCGCCAATCCCCTTCTTCTTCCTTACCTCCCTCGCCGCCTTTCCCCCGCTGTCTTCTTCTTTCTCTCTTTTTTTTTTTTTTT
>BFEA01000045.1:3458233-3473844 GCA_003427395.1 Chara braunii
AGAGAGAGAGAGAGAGAGAGAGAGAGAGAGAGAGAGAGAGAGAGAGAGAGAGAGAGAGAGAGAGAGAGAGATGAGGATGTGAGGGAACGTACCTGGTCTCCTCACTAGCATGGACAACCTCCCTCTCCACGACTCATGTAGGCTCCTCAAACAGATCAGGGTACCTAGTGACGACGACTTCTATCTCTCACGGTGATTTAACGGCCTCCCTTTTCTCAAAGACAAAGACCAAATGCATTCCCTCCTCTTGGTTTTGTTTATCGTTGTTATAAACTGCATACTCACACATGCAACTGTAGGAATCCACTAACCTGCTAGCCCTGTATTTTGCTAGTCTAACGGTCCTTCCATCTAGCAACACATGCTAAGCATCTTTCAGTCCCAATCAAACTGGGGCTCTACAACCTCGAGGTAGTGCATACCCAACAACATGTCGAAAGGTAAGCCGTCGCTAACCAAGAACAAAATTTTATGATCAAGTTACCCCCCTCCATAGGAGAAGGTGCAGACCACGTCCTTCACGTAGAACCATGCGCTTCTTGTTGGCCAAGGTAGAAGCTACAACTCTACTCGGTTGCTGCACCCGGTCCCCTAAGCACAGCCTCCCAACAAAGTTGTGACTTATGAAGTTTCAAGTGGAGCCAATGTATGCGAAGGTGCTACACTTACGGCCACCCACACTGACTTCCACAACCAAGTGCTCCCCTCTAGGACCTTTTGACATTGCCACCCAAGACTCTCGAGGGTCTTTTTCAAGCCACTCCTCTTAAGTCTTCTCAGGCGTAGACACGTCTAACGAATAGAGCATCGCTTGGTCTAAACTTGTCTGCAGGGTGTCTAAACAGTCAATAGCTTTGGCCATCTCCTAAAGTGGTGAGGGAACATCCTCCACATCAGCACGAGTAGAAGCAGCTATAACTTCTACTGGCCCTAAGACTTTCCCTAGGATGTGCTCGCACACCTTCCTGGGTTGAAGATCCGCTAACACCCATTGTGGCTGGGATCTTCAGAGAGACCTTTGTATTCTTACACTTATACTGTGTATGCCCATATTAGCTGCAGCTGATGCAAGCGCCACGCGAGTAACGGTCTTTCCACACGTCGTGTTCAAGACCAGCTTTCACCCATGTAGGCGCATTGGGAGAAACACGAGCCTTGCCCTGACTCTTTTGCTAGCCGCCCTTACGCTGGCCAGCTGAATTTCCCTTTGTTGCTGCGGCGAGGGTTCCTTTCTCAACACTTTCCTCGCCGCCTATCTCTCTCTCTCCTACAAGATCGGAAATGTCATCTATCTCCACCTAATTCCCATCAAAATCAATCATCATGAGGCGACTACCCTTCTTTCAGTGTTGTGGGATCTTCTTTCTCCCATCAATAAGAACTTGTCTGCAGGAGCCCTAGATTTGCCTCCAGATCTAAGGCTTCTCAATACTACTAAAGGAAACAGAGGGCCCGATGACATGCCCGGTCGCGGGCACAACGGAAGTCGTTGGAGAGAGGCAACTGGGCAGTGGAACCGGTGCGGGGGTGAGGCCGAGGCGGGAACTGGCCAGTGGAACCGGTGCGGGGGCGAGGCCAAGGGGAAGCGGTGCGGGGGCGAGGCCAAGGCGAAGCGGTGCGGGGGCGAGGCGGAGGCCCAGGCGGCGAGGCAAAAGCGAAGTGGGGGGGTCGGCCGACGTGCGGACCAAAAATCAAAGCAGGCCAAAGTGGGGCGCACGCGCAGGTGACGGTTGGGAGGGGGGTCAGGCCGACACGCGCAGCGTTGGGAGGAAGGTGGGGGGGGTGCACACCGACGCGGTATGAGGCACTAAGGAATCCGGGATGAGAACATGATGGTATGTATGTTCTTACCTGCTATTTTATTGATCTTGATGAGTTTGATATTGGGATCTACGTGCCACGACATAGGTTTGAAGAGTGTAGAAGTGGTCGATGTTGGCAACGAGCATCATATGTTGTGCATGATGAAAAGAGAAGACTTGTTTTTGAACGAGTAGGGGAGAGCTTCTCTTGGAGTACTTACGTCAGGCCTTTTACTGGGATACCGTCTTCACTTGTTGAAGGGCTTATGCTTTCAAGGAATAATTGGTCAGTCATGATAGATTTTGTATGGAAGGTGAAGAGGGCTCAAGAAGAATACTGTTGTGAGAGGTAGACTTTATGAAGTAACTGGGTCTAATAATCCCTTTGTAATCCTGAGATACGAGACTTGTGTAAGAGGGAAAATAATATTTCACATTCCAGTAGTCAAATTCCTGAACACAGGTAGCTTGGACGTACGGATCTACGCTCCGATATGCCTAGACAAGGAAGCTAATGATTTGGAATGCCGGTTAGGAGCTTATATTAGTCTTATAAGGACAAAAGAGTGGTTGGAAAAATTATAGAGGAAAGTAACTTGGGGAGAAGGAATAAGGCATTTGAGAGACTCCCTAATATATTGACGACAGGAGAGACTGGTCGCCTCTTCTGGAAGCCATTGCCATAGCAGGTAACGCAAGGGAGAGTGACTCCATAGTGATGATAAAGTCCCTACTCTTAAACACTTTTGAACATCAGTTCGAGATCCCTAACTATATTCATCCTGAGATCTACCTCTCCTGACACTGTTCATGATGGTCGATAATGCATGATACAGTTGAGCAGCTAACATTCGAGGTTGTATTGGAAGGTACAGTTGTTAGGACAGAAGGGACTCTTCGGATCTCAGATAGAGGTCTCTCTACTTTGGATGAACTTGAGTTTCTGCAACCTTTCTTTGATAGGATGAGAGACTCCGCTCTGAGAGTCGTCACTGACCAGACTGAGATCAACTATTTACTGAAGGTAGTGAGAATGAGAATTACTGAGAGTATCATATCACTTTTTTAGAGAACGAATCTCTCTTACCAAAAGAATCAACAGCGGTTCGTAAGCTATGCAATTTGACTATGAGATTATAGATCTGACACGATACTTTATGATCAGGGGTACTGTGAAAGGGTATAACAGAAGATAGTAAGGGATTGAAAAATAAGAAAGAGTAGGGATGATGAAAGATAACTGATTGAAAATTATATTGGAAGACTGAGAAGAATTGCGTTGCCTATGATCACCACCCAGTCTATTATTGCCTACACTCTCTATGTACAAAACTCTCAAGGGGTAGAGCAAACAAGGGAAAAGAGAAACGAGCCTGTATCCCTTGCAAGAAGAGTAAGGGATTGAAAAATAAGAAAGAGGAGGACCTAAGTGAAAGGAAGAGAGATATCCGGCGAAGTTTATGGTTAAAATGGCAGGACGAGGGAAACCTAGCTCTTCTGCAGGGACTAACGAAGAGGCCCTGGTTGGTGTCATACGAGAATTGGTCGAGAGAGTTGACACGATAAAAGGAGGGTCCGATATTGCAAGAGCAAAGAGGCCAGATGAGAGGATTTCATGCTTCAGAAGTCCTCAAGTAAATGATTTCTTGGATGAGTATGAATTATTCAGGCTCAGTTATGGTTGGACAGACAAACAGCGACTCAAGCACCTTTTGTCTTATTGTGACACTGACTCGAGGTTGGCTGTTCAAGAGTTGATGGAAGGGGCCGCAACATGGGAAGAAGTCTAAGAGAGAATGAAGAGGGAATTTGAGAAAGATTATGCCCCAACTACTACCAAAGACCTACTCAACATCAAAAGAGTTAAGTATGACACCTTCAATGTCTTCCTTCAGACTTTCATCAGAACAGCCAGAAGAATCCCATATTTGGATGAGGCTCAAAGTTTCTGACTAATTTTACAAATAATGAGAGACAGACTGTTCTCAATCAAGCTCAGCACTACCCTCTCAGATGAGACAAAATGGTTGCAATAGTCAAAACCCTGCCTACGGTCTCACACAAGAAGTGGTCACTGGATCAGATCAGTACACTGACTAAAGACCGGGAGACCAAGAATGGTATGAGCAGAGGGAACAATTTGAGTGCTGAAAATCTTATTCAACGAGTTATGGCCAATTACATGCCTGCTAACCGTGTTGCTGATGAAAGAGGGAAAAAGACGGTTGAAAACGAAGATGAAGATGATGATGATGATGATGATGGCTATGGTAAGAGAGGAGATTCCTCCAGGTCAAGAAAGAACAGAGGGAATGGTGGAAAAGAGAACAGAGAAAGAAAAAAGTATGATGAACGTACAAGGAAGAGTTTTATCTGTTATTATTGTGGTGAAGGAGGTCATACTACCACCTACTGTAAACCATTGGAGGAGGATGTGAAGAGTGGGGTGGCAAAGAAGGATGCAATGGGTCATGTTTGTGACAGTTCATGGAACAAACTGGATCCCAGACACCCCGGAGGTATGAGACTTCTTGCCCTTAAACATGACGAAAAGATGAAGAAAAAGAAGAAGAGAAAAACCAATGTAAATGTTCACTTCTTCATCGGTGAATTGCCTAAAGGGCTTGTGTAAAAATATGACGACTCTCTTTCATTGATTGAATTGCCTCTATAGTCTCCGACTTTACTGGAAGACATGTCTAACGATGCTTTTCCAGGTGGGCTATCATTGGGAGAGAGTTCTGCTTCTCAGACTTCTTCTGAGCTAGTAACATTTTCACCTAACGAGCTCGCCTGTTCAGCCAACATGATATCTTTCGAGGGTGATCTACCACTAGAACTTATTATGAAACCCAACGAGTGATTGGAGAAGTAAGGAATCTTCAACGCTTTACTCCACAAATGATAGAGGGAAAAAAGAAAAAAAAAGTTGAGGAGACTCTAATTGACATTCTTAATGATTAAGAACTAGACCCTCAATTTAAGAAGAGTGAGCAAGGGAAGAAGAGAATTTATCCTCAAGAGTGAGTTGGAAGATGGAACTGTAATTACGGATGTAATTACAAAAAGGTTAGAAGAAACAAAAGTGACTTTGTCTTTCAAAGAGGCAATGAGTTTAGCGCCAAAGTTGAGAGAGGAACTCAAGACCTTAATTGATAACAAAAGGATGAAAGTTATTATCTGGGATCAGTCTTTCCCAGCCAAGTCAACAGGACCTTGCCAGGATGTAAAATGAGATTCACAACCATGGCCTGTGGGCATTTAACTATTTACATTAATCAGGTGAAAATCCAATCCCTAGTGGATTCTGGAGCAGAAATGATATGAAGCCTGCGACCTAACCATTGATAGGCCCTCAAAGCAAATGTCAAGTAATATTGTTGGGCAACTCCTTGTGGCAGGGTTTATTAACAATTTGCCCATTGGGATGATGTCAGTTGAACTGTTGGGATTTGTGGTACCAGATCTACACCATGATTGTATCCTGGGCACTCCATTCTTACATAGGATGGAAGTTGTCCAGTTCTTCAGTCATGAGGGGTCATCATGGATTGGCTTGCAAGATCCAGAGACTGCACAGGGACAAACTTTTATGGTTTGTACTTCCCATCATCATAAGCATAAGGTATCAGCTAACTCAATTAGAAGAGAGGAATCTGTTGAGAAGATAAGGAAGGTAAAAGGAAAAGACAAACATGGAGTCAAGGAGGAAGTTCAGTTAATATCGATCAGATCTCAAAGATGATGAAAGCCCTTGGCAAGCTCAAAGATGAAGATGGGTAGATTGAGGCATTTAAGAAGGTTGTTGAAAATGCTAAGGGTGGGGTCAGCAGGTCCCCGGCGTGAGTGTCGAATTCCGTAGTTGACTGAGGCTAAGACTCCGGGAGTCTGGCCTGTGAGGTCAAAAGGGGTCAGTTGGAACCCTATTGCAGTTAGAGGATGTAATCCAGTGAGGTTCACCAGAGCCTGGAACCGTGGTTAGACCTGGTCCCACGTTCAAAAATTTGGGTGGGACAGCCAACGCCCTTGGCCAAAAACTGGTGGGTGAGTCGGTCCCCAACTGCAGTGGTCAAATCCCGGTACGGGGCAGTCCGACTGACGGGAGGTATACTATCATAGGGTGACCAGACCCGCTATAGTCTGGATGTCCTGGCGAGGGTGCCAAAGGGTCACCATGCTCGAGTAGTGGGTATGGTGGTCCTGACCTGGAGGCAGGTTTAAAGGGGTCGTCAAGACAAATGGTTTGATTGGTCCTGCCTGAGGTGGGCTGAATGAGGTTGGTCAGACTGACGGGAGGTCTGTCATTCCTGGCCAGTGGTAGGCCAAAACCAAGGCAATCAGTAACTCTTGGGTGAGAGGAATTATTTATGTCATTGTAATTATTATTTTATTTTGGCTTTTCATTTTATTTATTTTATTTAGTTATTGTGTGGTGATTGCTTGTCAGGAGTCTGCATGTTGGGATCTTGCTTGCTGGTTTGTGGAACTCGTTTTGCAGGATCATGCAGATGCTTCAAGAGCTCCAGGGCCAGAGAAAAGTAAAAGGGTTTGGTATCCCCCTTTTATTTATTTGAGAAGTAGGAGATGCTCCTCACTCACGCCAGAGAAAGAGAAAAGGGTTTGGTATCCCCTTCTTTCTACATGAGAAGTTGAGGAGACGCCTCACTCAGATCAGAGAAAGAGAACGGGGTTTGGTATACCCTATTCCCAGCATGGCGGGCAGATTAAGTGTTCTTGTCATCCGGACTCCCCTGGCATCACAATCAAGACAAGGAACAAGGTAACTTTATAGCTGAAAAAGTTTAGTGGCAAGTCAAGCCAGCAGCAGATGAGAAATCCTTCTTAAATTTGTTTGGTGGCCGACAAGCGGCCTGGTTCACAAGGAACCTGCATCCCCGACCTTAAGGTACTCAAACTCTTAAGCCAGAGACGCTATAAAGTGGACTGAAAAATCAACGAAAGGAAAAGACTCAGAAGTTCAAAGAAAGGATATCGTGCTTATGCAAGAGATAAAAGATAACCATGAATTCTATCTGAAGCAAAGAAAGAAGGAAGAAAATGCAGCAGAGGGAGCAGCTATTAAACGGGGTAAGGGGAGGAGTTATGCATGGTATAGGAGGAGGTGTTGCAGGTACTAAGGCTCTGCTTGCCACCGGAGTGGTAGGAGCCCTGGGTGAGTAAGGGGGAGAAGAGGTGTTGGGTGCGCCATAGCGCGCCTCAAATTTCTTTTGAAAATACTCCATCCTCGTAGGGGATGGAGTTCTCTCATACCAGCCTACGAAAGGCATGGTCTGAAAATACTCCATTCTCGTAGCCCCCCCCCTCTGAACTGAACTCGCGTCGTGCACGAGCTGGCGGCTCTTCGCGCGCCTTCCCTCCTCTACCACCTCTTCCTCTCCCCAGTCCCCTACGTGTTCCAGGCATGGTGTGAGGTGGGAACCAAATAGAGATGCCTCAAAGCAAAAAAGACTGCACTAGGAGATGATTGTGCTGGATGTGTAGAAAGATAGCGCGATGGGAAAAAGAGGAGTGCGCTGCAAAAGAGTTGCTGGATGTGTAGAAAGATAGCGCGATGGGAAAAAGAGGAGTGTGCTGCAAAAGAGAAAATCGCTAACGCAAGTCCGCTATGAGAGCTTCACCGCAAGATGACAGTGAGGAATACGTGAGAGCGCTACTGATGTGGTTATCTTATACTAACCATCTACTTCGTTTAGCCCAGCGGGGACACTGGGCGGGGGTTTGGTATCATGTTAGAGGGCCCGGCGTCCCGATCCTCCGCTAAGCATCCAACACCTACTCAGACCCACTATTTACCCATTACCAGCTCGGGAAACCTGTTGCTGAGTGGGCCTTCGCGGGGCACTACCTATGAATTTTTGTAGTGTACCAGGCGTACTCGAGGATAGGGGTGCGCCACTGGACTTTCCTTTGGTCCACGCAGGCTCAACGCTCTGCTATACAGCAAAGCACTACCGGCCTGTGGCCGTGGTAGTCGCCGGGCTCGCCCAGGGACGCGAAGGTAGAGGGACCTGCACGGTCTTTTCTGCCGCGCGTCAGATGCCTTTGGCCGGTGTAGGGCCAAACCCCGATAGACTTTCGAGCCTTAGTCGACCCCACTGCGAGTCCCAGTTGGCTCGGCCCGCCCACGCTCATGCTCAGGGCGCGGGCTGTTCGTCCCGAGGTCACCCCCACCTAGTGCTTTGAGATGGATGGGGGTGGGCCATCGCACGAGAGAGCTTTGACATTGGGGATGTAGCTCATCCCTCACGCCGGGTGGTAGTCTCGCTGGTCGTTCCGCAACGCTGATTTTTTTTTTGATTCTTTGTGGTGTTCTCATGCAATTGCTCCTTCCAATGCGCAGGCAGTCCAAGGATTCTTTGAGTGTTTCTCTTCTCTTGTGCGTAGGCTAAGCGTCATCCTTAGGCCACGCACCATTTCCCTAAGCATTTTGGCTATATGGTGTCATCGGGGTGCGGCGGAGCCGTCCTCTCCCTCGCCTCTACGCATCCATCGGGCCTCACAATTTGCTTTCTTCCTTAGTGAAGTAGGCCCCTTAGTGTTTTCGGGGTCCTCATACGCATGCACACACAACATCACATTTTCCTTGGTACGATTGCATTCTCATTCACACTCCAAGTCTCATGCGCAAAAGTCATTTCCATGGGTTGGCTCTATGTCAAGGGTCCCATAGCCCCTTCGTCCCCTTTTCCTTTTTCTCTTGGTGTCCAGTTCCTCTCGCCCCTATCCCGCTCAAGTCAAGTCTATAATCTCATAATCAAATTGCATTGCTTGCAACCCGTTGCTAATTCTTCTGGCGAGAGAGACTCGTTCCCTGGAAGTGTGATATAAAATTCCCTCAGTCGTTCCCACTCTCACCACCTTAAATAAATAACTTATCTCAGTCTGATCAGTGACAATTCTCAGAGCAGAATCTCTCATCCGATCAAAGAAAGGCTGCAAAAACTCAAGCTCATCCAGGGTAGAAAGGTTTCTGTCAGAGATCCGAAGAGTCCCTTCTACCTCGATTATTCTACCTTCCAACACAACACCTAGTGTCAGTTGTTCAGTCAACCTGAGCATTGCTAAACATCATAAGCAACATCTGAAAGGTAGATCTCAGGTTGAACATAATCAGGGATTTTTAATCTATGTTCAAAGGTACTTAAAAGCAGGGATTTTATCATCACGGTAGAGTCTTTTTCCCTTGCTCTGCCAATCTCGGCAATAGCTTCTAGCAGAGGCATCCAATCTCTTCTGTCTTCAAACCCCTTAGCAATTGAGAACTTAGGGAGTCTTTCAAATTCTCTTACTCCCACTCCCCATGTTACTTTCTTTCTTAGCTTCTCTAGCCATTCTTTTGTCCGCTCAAAACTGACATACGCCCCTTTTAAATATTCCTAGTAGTCAACTTCCTCCTCTAGACTGACAGAGGAGTAAACCCTCACATCCAAGCTGTCAGAGTTCAAGAATTTAACCACATGAATGTGAAATACTATATGTCCCTCCCCACAAATCTCATGCCTCAAAATTACGAAGGGATTATTGTACCCTGTCACCTCATAAAGTTTACCCCTCACAGTAGTTATCCTAGCTACTGAGAGTATTCTTCTTGGACTCTCTTCACTTTCCATGCAAATTCTATCATTGCAAATCAATCATCTCTCGATGGATTGATATTGGGTAAAGGAGGAGCTGGAAATCCCTCAAAGACAGTAAATAGGGTAGATCCAGTGTAGTTCTTATTTTCCCTCTCAAATCTCTCTTTCTCTTTCAGTACAACCTCTTCAGCAAATCCCCAACATCTCTCATATACTGCTTCAGTACTCCTTTCCTTTGGGACATAAATTCTTACATCATACACATCTAGGTTTGTGAAATAGAATGTCAGTACATATAATCTTTCCCGCTCTCATCCGCTCTCGACCATCTCATATCTGACAGCCTCATATGGGAACACCTCTCTCTTGCTTAGAGTATTCAGTGAATTTAGGAGACACTCGACTTTCTCTTGACTTGGGCCTGAACCCCTGCCAAATTTCAACCATCTCTGTCTGATTTCCTCCGCTGAAGTCTCTTTAGTTCTCATGACCATCAGTTTTTTTCTCCCATGCCAGTACCATGCTGATAATTGGCAACCAGTTGGTCCTATCACAATAGCTGTCAGGTATAGGAGGGATTGGAACAGTCTTATACGTTACTGGCATCACACCCCATTCCACTTTCTTCTTTTGCTTGATCAGATCTGCCTTTCATCATAGATAAATTGGGTCACAACCTCCCATAGCCAATTAAAGTTCTCACCATCGTCGCTGACTCCTTCTTTGACATATGGGCGGATATCATAGATATCTCCCTCCAAGAAGTGAGTCAGTACTACGCAGATGGTCGAGCCACGGGAGTGATAGCCCCAACAATACTCATATCGATAAGGGAATATCCTATTGAAGGTGAGTTTGGATAACTCTTTCAGTGCACGGTTGACCAACATTTGTCTTTATCTGATTCGCTCTTTCTTTCAATTCCTTCAGTGTATTAAGAGGTAAAAGAGCATACCTGATATCAAACTCGATTCTCTCCAGCAATTAATTTCAGTTTCCTTTCTCGGCCCAATGTGGTACCTCACACAAGAAGAGATAAATCTCAGTTGCAATTAGCTTCTCAAGAGAGTAATAGCTCAAGAAAAATTACAAGATCAATCTGAAAAATTATGAAATTGTCAACAGTTCTCAAGGCCTAATCAAAGCTTAAAGCTGCTTGCTGACCCAGGCTCTTTCCGAACACGAAAATTTTTCATGTCCCCGGCAACGACGTCATTTTTGTCGCACTTTTTCCAGTCGTATCGCTTTAGGCGACCGGAAAGCCAACAGGCTGACACGCAGGGTTTTGGTGTTGATTGCAATAAATAAAATAAATTAAATAGTGCAAATCCCTTCATGTTGTGTGCGTCCGGCTTCGAGAGAGACCCTTCAATTGCGGTCTTCGCCGATCCCCGGTCTTAGGAATCTTTTATTTTGATTCGGAACAGCAGAGAATCATGCAAATAATAATCATAAAATTGTGGGGCGCTATGCATGCATCAGTTATGTCAATCTGATTTTGAGAACTGTGATAGAATCATCCACGAAAACAATCATCAAGCAAGAACAAAGCAAGAAGCAAGACCGACTGACTCGAACAATGACAACAACAAAAAATGAGGGAAGAATGAGAACTCATAATAGTCCAGAAAGCACACATGGGAGAGAGCATGGCCAACACCAATCAAGAGTCCTCACTCATCCCTCTAAACTTCACACTCAATCTCTCATTTTGTTGTCTTTCGTTTGGGCTTCTTGCCATACCTCCGTACTCTCTGAGTTTGTGGCTTCTGAATGTAAAGCCCCCTGAACCCTGCTAGTTCCAAAAACTTTCATCCAAGTCTCATGATACGAAAATCAACCATGGCACAAAACTCCTCCCAGAGAGTGGGGAGATATGGCTGAGAGAAGATACCTCGTCTGAGATGTGGGAACTCGGATGGCTCAGTCACTACTTCGTAATCAATCACTGCAGGGGAGATGTACCTCTTGGCTAGGTCTACAAGGTCACCCCAGCATGACCCGTCAGTGAAGTAGTAAGGAACCGGAGGTTTGGGATAATCAATGAAAAGCTTAGGACCAAAGCTATAGACTAGCTTTGCACTCCCCTGGAGTCTCTCACCTTTCCATTGCACAAACCTGGCTGCTGCGACCCACACTAAATCAAAATGAGGATGTGTCCCTTTCCCCTTTTTTAGATATATCCGCAGATCCTTGACTGACCCTCCTGCGAATTATGTGAGAGCGATGAAGATTGACAAGTCTTCACGCCTGAAGCCATCAATCTTGACATACTTGTAGGGGAAAGCTCTCCCTGGCAGCAATCAAATTGAGGCTGTCAAGGACCGACTGGCCAACTGTGATGGGGTTGATCTCTCTCATGTACCCAGATAACCGGTTACTCTTTGATAGTTAACTGGAAGATGGTTGATTTTAACTGAGAAGTGTCTGCCACGAGTCCAGTCAACTGTTGTCCGCTGAATAGGCAGTAACTACTGCAAAGTTGGCAAACCCAAATCTGCCTGGGTGTTGTTTGAGTACTGACTATATTGCAGTTGAACGTTGATTAAGTAATGATTAGATATCAGTTAAATACTGATTGTGCAGTGACTGAGTAGCACTTGAATACTGCGCCAAATACTGTTTTATGCTCTGAATATTGTTCTGAGTATTGAATACTGTTCTGAGTACTGTTCCGAGTACTGTTCTAAGAACTGTTCTGAGTACTGTCCTGAATGCTGATCTGAATACTGATCTGAATATTGACATTGACGCTGATTTGAACGCTGATCTGAATGCTGATCTGGACGCTAATCTGGACGGTGTTCTGAATATTGTTTTGGACGTTGTTCTGAATGTTGTTCTAAACGCTGGTTGATTAAATCAAGGACTCGTGAAACTCACACACCATCATACTGTAAAAAGAGACTGCAAACAATTGGGGAGTGTTTGCTGGCTCAGGTACTGGTAGGTTTCCGAAGAAGGTATCCCAAGCACCACCGAAATCATGCAAGCCTTGCCCTAGCTTGTTCCACCATCTCTAGCGAGGAACTGGTACTGTGCAGCTTGTCGTTGGGTCCATAAAAATAGAGCACATACTCAATGTATTTTTCACCCCTGACCCTCCGGACCGCATATTCCCTTGAAGCCTGCCTGTGTAAATTCATATCTTGGATTGCTTCAGTTTCCCAACCCTCGTACTTTTCTTTGTTGATGGCACCTTGAACTACCAACTTCCCTGGCTCTCCCATGCTCCTTTTACCCTTTCCCCAGATCAGACTTGTGATAGACTTAAATCTGAATCCACGGAGTTATCAGCTATCCACTCAAAGAGATACAGGCTTACGAACTGGTCGGACCACTACCTCTTTTTCACCGTCGTCAGATTGACTGTGGTCTACGAGGGTGTCCCTCAGTCAATAGTTGCGGATTGACAGATAGACTTCACTAGAGCAAAATCTCAGAGGGCAGTCTGATCAATTCTTAGATTAGTTCTGAGAATGCCTTCGGCTTGTACTCTTCTACCACAAAGGTCCCTTTTGGGCGTCTCCAGTTTAAGCCTCATAGTTAATTCCCCTCGTTAATGATGCTGAATGTACTTTAGCTAGCCGAAGTGACGACATTGATAGTCAATCCAGGCAAAACTTTAAATCAATTACCAGAAACGTCATGCATAGTAGTAATACTCACCCATAGGGAGGAGAGAAGTTAGGCGGCTGAAGTGACACGTGTGATCAAATAACTCAGAATACCCCGCCGAATATGACCACGCGTCTCCCAGTTTTTCATGTAAGATACCACCTTTTCTTTTGTGTGAATATGAAATACTGAGTGGCGAAAACATGGCCCAATCAGCCAGCCCCTAAGCATCGTTCAAAAGACCATCAATCACCATCGAGTAGAAACTTGGCAATTAAATGAAATAATTTTCTCAGTGTCTGTCTTCTCCCTTTTCTATTCATCACTCATCCCCTGTCCTCGGGTAAAGTATTTCTGGTCACTGGGAATGGGGGTATTCAGTATCACGTCCTTTCAATCGCGTACATAACGATCGGTACAGGCATCTGAAGACCAGCATTATCGGATTAGCGCACACATGCCCTCACGGATTTGTGTGTTTTACTAAACGATACGGTGATATTCGCTCATATGGTCACGTCCATCCCGAGTTTACATGATCTCACGCTTGCATGGTCTGGTGAAAACTTATAAACCTGGTTGAGCACTTGAGCGATAAGTCACGTGAGCATCTGAGTGCCCGATCAGACTTAGACTCAAACCACTGAGCTCTGACAGAATAAATAAAACACAGATAAATCTAAAGCAGCCGTGTAGCCAGCTCTCAATCCAGCTTTGCTCTTTTGACATGCATCACTGATTTTCCCCACCTAGTTACTATCAATCGCCCAATCAAACGAGTGAGGAAACCCTCATAGAGATTCAGTTCAGACTACTATTAGCACATCACACATGGCGCAATTCTCTAATGCACTTTGAAGTTCGAAGTATTAGAAGCCAGAGTTGTCAGCAAGGGCTAACTTAAAGAATCTTTCCAAAACGATTCACTAATGCAGTACAACAGAAATGCAGCAAAGTACAGAGAGGAGAGGACCAGGTCATAAAACATAGCCAAAATTATCGCTACAATTTTTCCTGGGCATACACGCCGCGTAGTAAGTCCAAGAGCAGGCCCGTATACTTGAACAGCCGCCTGCGCGCATTTATCATCAAACTTACAGACGCGCAAGATTGCGCATTCGTCCGTTCAAACGGGTACATGCAAGCTTGTATGATCGTACACTCACTTAATCACAGGTCATAGTCAGAGTTGTACGATCACCAACGACCGTTAATCAGACAAACACATGTAGACCCACACGTTCTCACGCTCGCACGGTCACACAAGAGGGGATAGGGAAGTCGAAGTTCTGGTCGCTTTTGTGGTCTTTGCCCTCACTATGCCTAAGCACACGACGGAAGAGAACGGACCAAAACTCAATTAGTCATCCCATGAGGTTCATTGTCACGCGTATAATGCAGGGACTACATAACTCTTTTAGCTTTGCCAAGCAATCGAGTGAGTTACTCAATATGAGTAGTACATTCAACAGGTGAATGCAGAGTCATACCAATATCTCAAAAAAAAAAGAAAACAATTCCCTCAATCTGATTAACCAATCGACTTTAAAGCTGGTCACTTGCAAGCGGAGTTCTCTCCGAGACTAGTTCACTTTTGATTGCTGTTACGAGCAAAGACTGTTTCCCCAGACCTGTTTACACTGTCTACAGAGTCCCAGAACCTTTTTATGGTGCAACTCGACCAGTCGGATCAATTAACTTGTTAAAAAAGAAGAGATATATAAATGAGGGGAAGAAGGAGAGAATTATTCTTGACATCTGGCATCTTATCTAGAGATTATGCAGAGGTGCGCTCCGAAGACCCTTAGCGGTAGTGTCAGTTAACCCACTCACTATCGACAACCAATGGCAGAAGCCACTTTTTTCTTAGAGATACCCTTCTTGGTCCTCCATCCTGTGCCCTCTGGCATACCCTTCTTCCCGAACGCAAGAGAGCAGAATTGAAACAGTTGGCACCTTCGAGGGGAGCAATCTAGCTACTCAAATAATACCAATACTAAGTCAGGCGCTCCGTGGCAACAGAACGCCTTCGCGAACTAGCCTGTTCGTCGGGCTCTTACATAGCGACCAGCTGAAGATCGCGCGAAGACTACAGGGCACGCAGCCACTGGACCATGCGCTTTGATGAGGTAAGTGATATCGCTTTCAAAGGGTAGATGACCTTCCCTTCCTCTCCTGCCCCGTAGTTACCAGTCTTGTTCTGCATGTTCGCGCAACACAGGCACTCAGTTTAGCGCAAAGGGTCAAAGTTCGCCTTCCCGCGCGAGCTTTGTACCCAATTATAGATCGCTCTTGCCTGAACGAGTTGATACCAGTGGTAAGCCCACGCATGCGAGTTTCATCAACTCGTCTTCGTTCACCCACAGTTCTCCTGCACTCTCGCATCTCTGCTCGGGCTCTCCTCACACCTCTCTCTGTGCACACGATAGCTGAGTCATTGTCGCGCAGATCATATACACACCAATGTTGTCACGCGGGGATCCCCGGGGCCAAAGCCGGGGTGGGGGTTTCACCCCCGCAACCCCGCCGCGGGGATCCCCGACCCCCAGCCCCTCCAAATGAACCCCGCACGTGCCCCACCCCCGCACCACCG
>BFEA01000045.1:3498295-3511668 GCA_003427395.1 Chara braunii
GAGAGAGAGAGAGAGAGAGAGAGAGAGAGAGAGAGAGAGAGAGAGAGAGAGAGAGAGGTGACAAAGGTGAAGAAGAAGAGGAAGTCAGCCATAGCCGAGCTCAAGGACGAAGAAGGAGAGGTTGACTAAGGGGAAGAAGCTGCCATAGCCAGGTTGTCAAAGGGTTGACCGCAGCATTGACCAGTGTTAACCAAAGGTTGGCCGAGAGTTGACCAGGGTGGTCAGAGCGTTGAGCGGCGAGCGTTGACCGGCAAGCGTTGACCAAGCTGGAGTGGGGAGCAAGGAGCGGTATAATCCCTTCAAGTCCTAGCCCTTGTCCTTTTATGCTCTGTGGATGTGCACACTCACCTTGAACTTGCTGGTATATAGTCTGCCATCTCTTTCTGCATTGAGTCACTCCTGTTCCGGTCGGTAGGTTCCATGCATGTGGTCTGATAGAGGCCGAGGGGCCAATATCTGCACGGGACTTAGTAGGGGTGAGGTGTATCTGATGCTATACGACCTGGGAAAACACCCCAAGGACCGATACAGACCAGCAGGTTGCTCTGGGTGGTGCACTATACCTGAACTCCAAGCTGCAGATTGCACGTCCAGTCTGTCTAACGTCTTGAGAGAACTCTGGCTGTGATCAGCGTCCTGACTGTGATGTTAAATGATTCCCGAGGAGTTATGGGGGACCTCCTTAAAATGCCTCCTGATCTGTCGGTGGTTCTGTAGTGACAGACTAGCAGTAGACTAGCAGCAGATTAGTATCGAGTAGTTGACAGAGGGTCAACTTGAAGCCAAAGCCAAGCAAGATTGGACTGTGGGTGCACGGGCATCCGACGGTTGTGAAGAGAGGAGAGGACCTATGTAGTCCCTTAGATAGTCAGTGCTTAGGTGGTAGGTGTCGAGGAGCGGAATCCGTTGTGATTGTGCACCTTGTCAAGATGGTGACCACAAAGTCTGGAACTGCCACAACCCTGTACAGTAAGGAGCAAGAGGAGAGGGCTATCGCAATTCTCCGCAAAAGGAGAGAGACAAAGGAGAAGAGGGAATTAGAAAGGCAGGCGAAGAAGTTGGCCCTGTAGGAAGAAGAATTGGCCAGAAAGAGAAAGATGGAGGAAGAAATGGAGAAGTGGAAGAAAGAACGAGAGGTGAAATTGGCCCTCGAACTGGCCAAAGAAGAAAAAGAAGACGAAGAAGTCGAAGGAGAAGAGACCCCGTTGGAGAGAAGGACAAAAAGAGAAGGAAGGAGGGACCCAAAGGAAAGGGAGGAGGAGAGAGGAGAGAAGTTCCAGCATAGCCCCACCAGAAGTGGTGGAAAGGGCTGTGAAAGAATGGGTGGCGAAATTATCCTTGGGAGAAGATAAGGAAGCAGAACTGATGGTTCCACATGATGAAAGGGAAGTGGTCAGAAGAGAGTTGGAAGGCGAAAGGGATCCCTTGTGTCGACCAGCAAGGGAACAGGAAAAACAACGAGAGTGGAAGTTGCGCCTCGCTCAAGAGAAGAAGAGGCACTTGGAGATGACAGACATAATGGAGAGGGAATTGAAGGCGACATAAATATGGTTGGGGAAGATAGGAGAGGAAACTGAAATGTGGAAAAAGATTGACACCCTATCACGTCGTATAGGGTCCATCCTAAACGCGCAACAGGAACAACTTAAGCATATCAGTGGGCATAACATAGCGGTTGAATCTGTACGAGTCCCGGGATTTCGCCCGGGATATGACGACTTATATTGTGAACGAGATGTGAAACGCGATTGGGAGGACATAAAAGTTTTGTACCGACGCGATAGAAGGTACCAAATTAACAATCCCAAAAGAAGAAGAAGCTCAACCCTGCCGGGAGAGAGTCAAAGCCCGTTTCACTGAGCCCTACAGTGGGAAAAAGGGGGAAGACTTTGACAACTGGAAGCTAACGTTGAGTCCTATATGTACTTAAGAGGACACAACTCCCCAAAACCGTGTCTCGATAGCCTTTCATGCTTTGAGAGACAAAGCGACTAGCTTTGCAAGGTCACTTGCCCGTGCCGCCCACTGCGAAAACGATATGGTCCAATACTCTGCCATCACTCACCTTATTGATTTTCTCGCTGCACTGCGAGAACGCTTCACTGACGTCACTAGTGGGATAAGGGCATCTGACAAACTCCAGATGATCCATACACACCAATGGAGAAGTGTACACGCCCTGAAAGCCGCTGTCGAGCGGCCAAATCCAGTCGGCCTCCCGAAATGAGAGAATTATAGGCCTGCATCTAGTGATGTTAACCATTTCCGACAACGAATGCAACAGGCGAGAAACGAGAAGACAGGGCGTTCAGACTGAACCCCATTTTCCGTTCTCACAACCATGTATACTACACCTACTTTTATACTATATATCATATTGTCTTGTTTGGTTTTCGGAGCTCCGTAATGGGGTGATTTTGTCCCTACAAGCATTGCCACTGGTGCTTGGCCCCGACCGCATGCACGGGACTCCGCGCAAGCGATTTTGAGGTGTCAAGTCGAGGGTGGTATTTCATTTAATTTTGCGGCTACGCTTACAATCATAAATAAATAACCGAATGATAAAAAGGACTGTAAAACTCCCTGATTGTGTTATGTTCCCTTTTTTGTGTCAAGATTATGTTTCCACAGCAAACCACCCGAATACTCGCTGTCCTATTATCCGTTTATGTGGACCTTGTCTCTGTGTGTGACCTACCCCCTTATTATACTGTGCGTAAACTAACCGGATGAGGGACATCTGAGGGCATTATGTGACCGGCTGATTCAATACATAGAGGTTTGGGCTATCACTTGAGGCGACTAGTAAGACCACCTTGTGACAAAAGCAGTAGACAACAAACGACATCGAGGGACATGTCCCTAAAGCTGATGCTCAACTTGGACCCAAGGCTACAAAACTGATTACCCAAGTTTCCCTATCCAGTCCGATTGTAAGGGAGGTTGAGGGTAAGAGGCACGACAACACCAAGATTTTGGAATATGGGTACCGAGATCGAGCCACGTGATCATCACAGACGCTGAGCAACCTCGTGTTGGGCTACGTTAGACCCGGGAATGGACTGGGTACATTCTTTAATTTGGGTACTGGCTGCTGCTCTTAAAGCCCGACGAAGATGGCGCAAAAATGGGAACTGCTACGAAGGAGAAATAGCGCAAGCTTAGACCAGCTTAGGCTCGAAATTCTGGCTACGGGGCCCTAATGGTCCCCGACATCTTTCTTTGGGGCGTCCTGGTCTCTCTTGGCGTTTCCCGCCCCATGGCTGCCCCAGTTCTAGTCTCTTTTCATGTCCCATGCGCGTCGGTCTTTCCTACCGCGACCTTTTATTCTTGCGGCTTCCGTCGATTGCCACGGCGTCCCTCATGCTACGGCCCTTCTCTTCTAGCGTCTTGTGGTCGTCGAGGCTCTTTTTCGTATGGCCCCCGGCCCTCTCTTGTGGTTCGTCGCTTCCTTTTATTCGGCCCATGACCCTTTGGCCTTTCTTATGTCGCACTCTGGTGGCCCTCTTGGTCCTGCACTACGTTCTCATGTGTCCGTGCCCCCAACGCTATTTTCTTAATTTTCTTGGCTCCTGTGGTGCAGCCCAGGGCATTATTTTTCCCGGCGGTCCTTCTTCTTTCAGGAAGGACGGCCGCCTTTACTATTTTCTTTCGGCCCTTTGCCGCTTGCTATTCTACGAATCTCGTCTTGGTCCAGTGGTTCCGACGGCCCAAGGCATTCTCTAGGCCCCTAGGCGCCGACATTTATGCCTTAGCCTTCCATCCTTCTTACTCTCTTGCTTCCAGTTTTCTCTGTTGTGCACAATTCTGCCGTATACCGTCTCTCAAGGTTCGGGACTTGTTTCGGGACCCACCGGTCCCGACACCGTTCCAGCCCCTGTCTACAAATTGGACAGGGTGTCGTACATGAGTGCCGTATAGACTGTCATCATACGTATGAAGACAAAAGCTCGCCCGAGCTATCCCTTCATGATCTTCACGGCATAAGGCATGCAAACCACATGGTAGTTTAATCTCCAATGGGTCATCACAAAGCAGCATGGAGCAAGTTTCTTGGGTTTCCTCAATATTTATTCCTTCGCTATGGGTACACGACCACCGGGGAGATTGATCCAAAGCAAGGGTGTTCAGCTGCTACAGGATTTGGTCCGCAACAGCTCGCCCTTGTGGAGACAACCTCTCAGTACAACGCTCTGTAGATGGTTCATATGGTAATCTACTTTCCTCCTCAGGTTGTTGCACCCATCATTCGTCAGGCAAGGAAGAAGGAATTCCAATTGCGGTCGCAGTAGTGGTGTGTGGGACATTCTAGGAGAGGATGCGGCGGAAGATGGCACCGGGGATAGTCCACGCAGTAGAGACACACTATTCTATGACAGCTTCCTGGAAACATTGACGGCACATGGCATGTTGATGACATGTCATCAGCAAAGAAGGTTGACGTGTGCAATTATTCAATCATGGCCGATCAAGGCCACAACAGCAAGTTGGGCAAGTAATCAAGGGGGCGGGGTCGTGAGTACAAGACAAAGGATTCAAGTTTTCATGGCAGAGGCTGGCAGAGGCTGGCAGAGGCTGGCAGCGGCCATCCCTTCATAGTGTTCGGAGCATAGGCTATGTCGTTCACATGCTAACCGGAATGTACCTGTGAGATAACACAAAGGGAGGAGGGCACAATCTTCATCCGCTGGAGAGGGACCTTCATTGTTCGTGGTAGAATCCGTCCGATCCACACAGGGAGGGGATGCGGTCTCACCATGCACAGGGGAAGGAGGTTCAGCCGGATTGCTCTTCGGAGGCAGTAGTGCTTGTGAGTGCTTATCGCCATACTATTCCTGATGGACGAGCCAGACCGAGTGATGTTCTACCGCTTGGTGATAGAAAGAGCTACCGCAATTGTCCCATAGGGTCCATAAGATATCCGCAAAGGTAAGAGTCATGAAATGACATGGACGATGTAAGATGTATGCCCGAATATTCGGATCCATGTCTGACACGTGATTTTGTGAAGTAGGCTGGAGTTGTAGTCGCCCGCTTATAATTGTCATAGACAACACTTCTATGCTCCGGGCAGACGGCACGATGCTCTTCTTCTATCTAGTGGACAATGTCGACAAAGTCAGAAACAGTATAAGGGTTGCAATTGTAGGCAAGGAGACACATTAATGGCATAGTACGTAGAGCGCCCTCGCTGCAGCACTATGACATCATCCGATTCTGCAGGTTGTGCAACAGGGGGAGGTTCATCCAATTCTCCAGATTGCTCGACAGGCGGAGATTCATTGTAGTGTCAACTAGTTTTGTCATGTTCCTCCGACTGTATTATGCGCTCCGGAGAGAGATCTTATGGAATCGGGGGCTCCATCAGGTGAGCAGAAGGTGGCTTATTATCATTTGAGGCAGGGAAGCATGCAGGGTCAGGTGGGTAAGGAATAGATGGGTCAAATGCGGGAAGTGAAGGTTGATAAGTCGCACTTGTGCTCAAAGTGGCTGTTAGTCGTGCAAATGTTGCGCAGGTAGCTGCACCTCGTGTCTGGTGCACACGCAGGCCTGCTGCACCGAAGAAATCATCGCCACATTCCAGGCATCGTTGCACCTCGTGTCTGGTGCACTTGCCACACCAAAGAAATCATCACCACATTCCCAGCATCGAACTCAATATGTACTACTCCTGGCTAGTGTATATCAACAGCGACAATGTCGTTTTGTATGGTTGCGAGCATGTCGTCGTAGCAGATCTCTAACCCCTGCAGGGGGTGTGGTATTCATGTTGTTCCAGGACAGACGAGGCCGCTGTCTTGGAGGCAATGGGGGAGACGGGGAATGTCTCCGCAGAAGAGGCATCTGTAAGGATCGATCGGACGCTGGATGTACCTGCTGGCGGGGCCTTTGTGACAGTTGATCTAATGATGAGGTCGATGAAGAAGGGGAGGCATGCGAGGTGGAGGATGAGGAGGAGGTGGAAGAAGAAGAGGAAAATGAAGAAGAGGCGACGGACGACTAAGGGGATGTAGTAGTAGATGTCGGTGGGGGAGGTGATGGTGATGGTGGTGGGGGCGGTGGTGGTGGTAGTGGTGGGGGTGGGGAGGGTGGAGGTGGTGTGGGTGGTGGAGGCGGAGGCGGCTATGGTGGCGCCACACTTTCAGCAGCAGTTGTCGCCACATTGCTAGGATGCAAGCCTTCATCCCCTGCAGCCATTGCAACAACTTTTACATTATTTGTTGTGGCTGGCATGGTCTCCCGCCAAGTCGGCGTATCCACATTAGCGTCTGCCATTTCAGCAGGAATAGAAGGAGAGGGTGGCCCACAGCGTTTGATTGTGAGGGGGGCTGATGTTGTTGCTACCCGTGACCATGATTGATGTTAGGAAGTGGGCGGTGGCCTGCTGCATCTGGTTGTGTGGAGGACCCGTGCACAGAATTAGCTTTCGACAGTGGGTGAGCAATAGCCCAATGCACCATGCGGCAAAACCAGTTCAAAAGTCGTGTAACATAAGTGGGTGCGTGGCGCTGTTGGCCATGCACATATGCAGTCCAGCCTTTAGCCAATACACTGGGAGGATGGCCCCAAACAAGCATATGTTGTGTCAAGGAAGTCACAACAACTTTGAAGTCAGTGGTATTGTTATAGATATGTTCAAACCTCATTAGTTGTTCCGTGAAGACCCCTGCACGTTGATGAGCCAGGGCATTAGAGAGGAAGCACTAGGTTGCCGTATAACAAGGAATGCCGGGGCCTCAGCCTTATCAAACACACCAATGCGAAGTGAGCCATCCAGCCTAACCAGGATTCTAGCCCCAAGGAAAAAACATGACCCATCTTGCTCCGTAGTGTCTTTCCACTCAAGACCATATCGAGTAAGGGAGGGCAGAGGCGTCTTCCATGATAGGATGTCATCAATGAATCGGTATGTGAATGCATATGCTTGCATAACGCGCAAATCTCGTCGTTGGCGAAGTTCGTCGATGAATTGTGCTTCATCCCAATAAAGAGTGAGGTTGGCAATTTCTGGTCCAGCGTTACTGCCCATTCGGATATCGACCACCTGATGGCGCAGGGTGCCATCCGTTGTATAAAGATATGTATTGGAAACTACACAATACGAATGTTGTTCGATTTCTGCCATTGAGAGGGTGTCGGAGCCATGCGAAGTAAACCACTTTCCACGAGGAGGACCTCCTATAGTCATGTACACTTGTATTGGCCTTCTTCCATGTGGGATCCGCCTCAAGGCATAATCATGCGCTTCATGAACAACATTTAGGACATTGTTAAGAATCTTGTTGTGTGGCAGGTTCGTGTACATTGTAGTGAAATCCGTTGTGTGTGGCGTACAACCTCGTAGGGAATGTGCATTCTGCGTGAGGTCAAGAACGACTTCCTCAGCACTTTGCACAATCCAGCAACGTCGTACATCACTTTCTTGATAAAGATCATTGTCCTTACTATGCAAAGACTTGATCACGCCTTGGAGGGCATAGCTAACTGAACGAGAGGCCATTGTTGTACTTGCAAGAGGTTCATGAGGAGGCATGATATGCACGTCCGAGATTGAAGGTCAATGAGGTGTTGAGAGAGGTGCAGATCGGGAAAGGTTCTTTCGTTGAGTAACACCGAGAATTGGACGTAGAGCGGGTGGGGATTTGTGTCCCTTGAGTGCAAAGTAGAGAAAAGGAAGAGTGTAAGTATGTCGATAGCCCCAGCGTTGATTGAAAAGTGCATGGCGTTCAAGGATGTTGGCCACAAAATTCGATGCTTGATTGTAGGTAGGATTATCAAGATGTTGTGATAACTTATATGTGTATCAACGTTTGCAGCAGATTGCCATGTTGTGTGTTGTTTTATCGACAGGTACTACGGCGAATTGTTGTTGTAGTCGCTGAAGATATGTGTTGGCAGCTCGTGAGCCAACCTGAGTAGGTGCTTGGAACGATGACGTAGAAAAATTCCTTTGGCATCTTGAAAGAATTGTCGCGCGCCATCTGCACAGTTGAGAGAGATAATCAACAACTACAGTTGCATTGTCGCATGGTGATCTCATGGTTGCTATAAACTTGGCAATATACTCGTCCAAACCGAGCTTCAACGCTTTCATCACGTTTGTGGTGTCGGCATTAAGGCGGTACTTCGAGCCTTCAAAGAAGAGTGTTCGCCGATGTGTGTCTCGCATAATAGTGTAGTGCATTGTGGCCGCACGACCATCAACAATGTGTGCACAACTTGGAAATGCTTCTCAACACGAATAATTGCTAGGGTTTCGAGGAGGCATATTGTGTGTTATGCTGAGTGCCACTTCTGTAAAATTACAGAACTGGATACGAATAGGTGGCACAATCTTGTCACAGATACGTATCTCCTTGGCAAGAGCAGACCGTGGATGTAATTCCACGAACTCCGGTAGTCGAAGGACGCCCGTAATTGTGTGGTGCGAACAACCTCATGCATGAGCACAACCTCAAGTTTAAGAACGCCGCCCTATCATGTGCAACACTGAAATACAGTTGGCGTGAATATTGCAGACAACAGATCAGGCAGTCCAGTTGACGAATCTTCGGTGTGAGCTCGGAGTTTCTTTTTCTTTTGTGTCTGTGTTATAAAATATCACCACAACTTTCCCTATTCCACCCAGATGAGTAGATCCAAAGTCATAGCAACTTTTCCTGTATTGCATACAATGAAGCATTCTCAAGATGAGCCAATCCACCAATGAAGCAGTTTTGCTTGTGAAGTCAATATTTATTCATTTATTCAGAACCTTACCTTTAAACAAGCAAGGAATCTCACCTTTACACAAGCAATGCAACACACTTGAGATGGCCCAACCCATCAGCAAAAACAATACGAGACACAATAAATTCGTTATATCGTTTTCTTGATTATATTTTCATAAAGGCTGGCCACGTTGATGACGGTTGAGCGCCAGCTGCCCTCATCCCCGTGTGCCTTTACGGCCCACTTGCACGTTATAAAAAGAGGCAAAGTAAAAGGGTAATTATATTTTGTCTGTTCTCTCAATGACGCTCATTCATATGCGTTTACTGGTAGTACATAAGGAGAGGGAGTAGACAACAGGGAGGAGGACAAAATAAAGAGAGAGAGAGAGAGAGAGAGAGAGAGAGAGAGAGAGAGAGAGAGAGAGATCTATACATACCGTTGCAGCAGACGACTGTAGAATGACACGAGATGTCAATCTGTGTGTGTGTGTGTGTGTGTGTTTTGGATTTTCACCACAACACCCCCTGTTCCACCCATGCAAGGAATATGAGCAAGAGCTATAAACAAAAATCCATGTTGCAAAATCACGAAGTAGTCCAGATAGTCATGTACCAAGCAGAGAGCGCAATGCACCAAGATGCCATCCAAATAAGAGCAATACAATGAACTCGAGTGCCAATGCCGACGCTCTCTGGTCACACCAACACTGTATCCACTGTCACTCCTACTGTCTGACTCCCAACGCCCAACCTACACTACTCAATCTATTTATCCTATCTACGTTCATGCAGTTGGATCACATCGAAGTCAAAGACCAATGTACGTGATGTCATCACCAATGCCGACTGCTAGCACACACCAGTTATGTTCTCTCTCCTCTTACATCAACCCTTGACTTTCCCACAATGCGCATCCCCAAACACACAAGGACCACCATCACCATCACCAGCCTCCGTTGAGCAAGCCCCGCTATGGCTGCTCAACGCCCGCTGCACCAACAGCGCCCAACACCACAATGCGCCCTTGTGCACCTCTTCCTGCCCTTGGCCTACCAGCGGCCTCCAACGCTCAAACCAGCAGCGCTGCCGCCAGCAAACACACGGCCCAACCTCCCCCTGGCTGCAGTCCTCACTTTCCTTTATGGAAAGTGATCTCTGCTTTGTCGAGTTTTGGGCCTGGCTGGACGAGTTTCCAGTAGCTTCCAGTCCGGCCCCAGTGTCTGCCCCCAGGCCCTTAGTTGCTGTTACGGGCTTGGGCCCTTTACGGTTAGGCACGCCCAGGTAGCCCATGAGGCTACAAGTGTTCGTCGCGATCTCATTGGCTGCTCGCGAGTGTTTGACGCAAATGCTGCATTCTCATTGGCCCGCGGCCGTTCTGTGATGTGTCGGCCTCTGGTGGCTCACGCCCAGGGCCTGAACTGTGCGCGCCCTGGGCTCAACTGCTTCTCGAGCTGCTGCTTTCGGAAGAAGCCAGGGAAAGGCTCATGTTGCCCTGCAACCAGCTGGGGTGCTGCAACTGTCTGATACCCCACATGCGGAATTGACAAAAATAGGCCTCTCGTAAATATTATGGCCCGCCTTCACTTAGGGCGGGCGCAAGTCTGTACAAGGCTTCGACCGAGATGTGGGGTGAGCCCTAGAAGGGCCACTGCGCAGATCCAGGTCCGCATATAGATTCCAACAGCGCTTTAGCGTGATCACACTGGCCTATACTCAGGCCTTGGCACATATTAGCAGGCCCGACTTCACTTAGGGTGGGCAAGACCTTTTCCAGCACTGTCGAGGGCTTAAATCCTCGTACTTTTTCCTTTTTGAAAAATTTTCTTGCAAAATATATGCAATAACCCGCTATGTCGTCGTCCAAGGGGGCCACCCGCAGGCCACAGATCGGCCTCAAGCCTTGCGACTGTGGGAAACAAGGCCCCTGAAACGAGGCTCCAGAGGCCCTGCGCCCGACAGTTGGCCGAAGTCAACTGTAACTCGGAATATTGAGGCTCAAGAGTCAAAGTCTTCACGGAGCCAGTCCAGTCCACCAATCAAACACACACACTTGTCTGTACGCAGGTATCCAGGCAGCATTTGGTCCAAGTGGAAGTCTGTAACTGTACGCGATCCAGACCGTCGGCTGTGGGTCAATCTGAGCCTTTGTACGTGAGAGACCAGAGGCTGGTCAACGACGTCAACATTATTTATTGACCCAGCCCCTGGGGGTCAACATTCAATCCTGCACTTGCTGCTTGACACTGGCACGACGCTGGCTTGACGCTGGCATGACGCTGGCATTGTGCGATGACGACGCGAGACTGCTGCATTGCGTCTGGCGCCCCTCTGCTTTTGGGCGCCAACTGTCTTCTTGGTTGCTGACGTGGCACTTGCCACACTGTCTTGCCACACTGTCTTCGACTCAGATTGGGGATTCGACAAGGAGGGAGATCAGGATCTGTGGGATTGATTGAGTGAGAGAGAGAGAGGGAAACTCACATGTTGATGTCGTCGACATTGCGCGCTGTAGTGACGTCTTCATGGAAGATATGTGCCTACATGGCACTATGCTGTGATCAGATCTTGTCAAACTCGTTTCTGGGATACTGTTGTTGACGTGGACGTGGGAAGATGCCCGAAGGAGTGGGGATTGAGGGAGATCTATCCACAAGGACATTGATGGATACTTTCTCTTCCACCCTCTAAGTCTATTCTTCCTCCTATCAATTTCGTCCTATGGTTACGAGGCATTGAACTACAAATCACATTTTGTGATTAATGAAGATATTTATCAGCGTTGAGACATCTTGTATTTCGACACTTGACGGGTTTCTCTCCTGATTGGGTGCATTACATATAATTCTACATCTGTTAATTCTTTTCGAACAAATTCAATTAATCCGAGATGAATTCAATTTCGGAAATACTTTATAGTTAATTATTTTTTTTTCAAAATTTCACCCCTTTTCCTTTCTGCAAGTTTTTTTTTCTTCTTTCTTTCTGAACTCATCAATTATTTTTTTAATAAATTCAATTAATCGACGTTGGAATTAATTTCTTTATTGGGAATTAATTATCCTCATTCGAAATTTCAACATTCTCTCCAAGGAATATGGGCGAGAGCGATATACAGAAAACCGAGTTGCTAAATCACGCAGAAGTCCAAATAGTCATGTAACAAGCAGAGAGCTCAAATGCACCAAGATTCCATCCAAATAAGAGCAATACAATGAACTCGTGAGCCAATGTTCAAGCCTTAAGGTCACACCAACATAGTATTCAATGTCGCTCCTCTCTGTCTGGTGCTCGGTGCCCAGCCTACTCTACCTGTCCTACCTATCCTACCTACGTTCATGCAATAGGCTCACTTTCGACTTTGAAGACCAATGTACATGTCGTCAACACCAATGCCGACCTCCCACATACACCAGGCACGCACTCTCGTCTCCCTCATCACCCCCTGTCCACCCACTTTTGCGCCTCCTCCCAAAGACCCCCTGTCGCCCGGGTATGGCCGCTAGCGCCCCGCTGCCGTGCAGTGCCTCTCACCTCTCAAGGTCGGCGCGTGCCCCAGCCAGCAATGCGCATGCAGCCACTTGCTGCCTGGGCCAGAATTCCCTTCCCTGGCTGGCTGGCTTCCTATATGGAAGTGGCAGCTGCTGCTGGACTCCCTCGGTCTGGCCATGGAAGTTTCCAGTAGCTTCTCGTCGGGCCCCAGTGTCTGCACCCAGGCCCATCTTTGACAGTTGAGGGCCTGGGCCCTTTTCAGTTGGGCAAACCCAGAATTTTCCAGGCTCTGACTGTTTGCTGCATTTGCACTGGCCCACGGGGTAGATACGACGACAATGCTGCTTTCTTGTTGGCCCGTCGCCACTTCGCGATGTGTCGGCCTCAAAACGTGTGTGCCCAAAGCACAACCACCCGGGCCCTGGGCTCAACTGCCTGGCACAGTTGCTTCTTCTGGAAGAGCCTCGGGTAAGGCTCAGGTTGCACTTCAACCAACTGTCGTGCAGCAACTGTCTGCGAGTCATATAGGAAAATGATGAGATAAGGATGAATATTCAGGCCCGCCTTCACTTAGGGTGGGCACAAGGCTTGTTTGGAGGGGGGCACATTTCAGAACATATGCATGTTGCTTAGGGCCCCCTGAGGACACAGTCCTCACACTTCGCAAATGTCCTGCAAAATACCTTTTTAAATCCACTCTTCTCTTCTCTTCTCTTCTCTTATATATTAAAGGAAAAAGCGGTCCGCGCATGACGCTCCCAGTGGGCCCAGCAAAAGTCGGGCAGGGAGTTCCGCGCAGGGTGCTGCAGGGGACCGAGGAGGGCGCGTCAGTTGGCGGGGACCGTATTTGCGAAGACCGTCGGGGTGGCGCACCGGGGTGAATCGAGGACGACAACGGGGGTTTGGGGCTCGTCGGTTCATGGGGCGAGGCGAGCGGGACACTTGCACGTGAGGGCCAGCACCGAGAATCAAACCATGCAGAATGCCCCGCACAAACTGCCGGCGGGTGAGGGCAAGGCCGGGACGAGTGAGAGGAGGGGGAGGAGGAAGGGGGGAACAGCAGAAGGAGCAGCGGGAGGAAGAGGAGGAAGAGCGGGAGGAAGAGCGGGAGGAGCCGCAGAAAGGCGAGCGGGAGAAGGACGATCCACCATCTGTTGTTGTTAAGCGGTG
>BFEA01000045.1:3544478-3571898 GCA_003427395.1 Chara braunii
TTTTTTTTTTTTTTTTTTTCCCCCTACAGGGGGCCGGGGTCCCGGGTGCCGACCCCCGGAACCCCGGAACCCCGGCGGGGTCCCGGGGCCGGGGTTCGACAACCCTGGTCTCGCTGGTCGTTCCGCAAACGCTGATTTTTTTTTTATTCTTGGTTGTGTTCTCAAGCAATTGCTCCTTCCAATACGCAGGCAGTCCAGGGGTTCTTTGAGAGTTTTTCTTCTAAGTGTCATCCTTAGGCCACGCACCATTTCCCTAAGCATTGCAATCCTAAGGCGTCATCAGGGTGCGGCAGTGCCGTCCTCCCCCTCGCCTCTACGCACTCCTCGAACGTCATGCATTCCATCCATCATTATTCAAGCCAGCCCCTTAGTCTTTCTAGGGCCATCATACGCATGCACAGACTATTTCACAATCCGCTTAGCAAGGTTGCATCTCTTTTTTTTTATTTACACTCCAAGCAGCAGGCACAAGAGTCACTCCCATGGTTTGATGTTACACCAAGGGTCCCGTAGCCCCCCTTGTCCCCTCTCCCCTTTTTCCTTTGCCGCCCGGCCTCTTCCGCCCCGTCCCGCTCAAAGCATCCCAAGCCTTTACTTACCTGCAAAATCCCACACAAAGCAAAGACCGATACAATCCCCCATTGGGGGTCAACACATAGCCCTTCCCGCATGCCTAACTTTCTTTTTTCTTAAGCTTCTCTTTGTGCTCAATCAGTTCATTCTCTTCTCGTAGTCATGCAGTCGGGGAGATGGTTGAGTCAAACTGACCTCTTGCCAAACTTTCACTCTCTCAATTTCTCAAGGACTTTGTTTTCACAATTCCTCAAGAACTCCCCCTTTTTCCTTCTTGGCGGCACAAGGGACCGGCAACCCCTCCCTTGCCCTCTTTTTCCACCAAGTGAGGACAGACTTCTTTCACCGTTCGTTCCCTGGCAATCTAACAAGTGAGGGAGGAAAGGTTAGTCATATGCCAAGAAGGAAGAGGAGGGGAGGGTAAGGCGAAAACCTTAAGGATGCAGGAAAAGAGTCGAGATGGAATGAGGAGGACGATGGCGGAAGGAAGGAGGGGAGGAAGAAAGAGTAGAGGAAAGGAGGAGAGAGGAAGATAGAAAGAGGGGAACGAGGGAGGAGAAAAAACTTCCTATGCCTAATCAAACTTTTCTCCTACTCGCTCTTCTATCCTTCTTAAGACTTCTCGAGTTTTTTTTTTTGGTGCCCCTACGTCCATGGCCCTTGAGTAGCCAGAGATGAGGGAGGAGGGAGGACGTGGTTGGCCATGGTGGCAGGGCGAAGAGGGTGGTGGAGGGAGAAGGTGTGAGGTGGTTGGCTCTGGAGGATGGGTGAAGTAGATGGAGGAGAGAGGAGGTGGTTGGCTATGGTGGATGGTGGAGGAGAAGGTGTGAGGTGGTTGGCTATGGTAGATGGTGGAGGAGATGGAGGAGGAAGGAGGTGCGAGGTGGTTGGCTATAGTGGATGGGTGAAGGAGATGGAGGAGGGAGAAGGTGTGAGGTGGTTGGCTATGGTGGATGGGTGAGGAAGATGGAGGAGGGAGAAGATGCGAGGTGGTTGGCTATGGTGGATGGGTGAAGGAGATGGAGGAAGAAGACGGTGTGGGGTGGTTGGCTATGGTGGATGGGTGAAGATGATGGAGGAGGAAGGAGGTGTGAGGTGGTCGGCTATGGTGGATAGGTGGAGGAGATGGAGGAAGAAGAAGGTGTGGGGTGGTTGGCCACGGTGGATCGGTGAGGGAGATGGAGGAAAAAAAGAAGAAGGTGTGGGGTGGTTGGCTATGGTGGATGGGTGAAGATGATGGAGGGAGAAGGTGTGAGGTGGTTGGCTATGGTGGATAGGTGGAGGAGATGGAGGAGGAAGGAGGTGCGAGGTGGTTGGCTATGGTGGATGGGTGAAGGAGATCGAGGAGGGAGGTGTGAGGTGGTTGGCTATGGTGGATGGGTGAGAAAGATGGAGGAGGGAGAAAATGCCAGGTGGTTGGCTATGGTGGATGGGTGAAGGAGATGGAGGAAGAAGAAGGTGTGGGGTGGTTGACTATGGTGGATGGGTGAAGATGATGGAGGAGGAAGGAGGTGTGAGGTGGTTGGCTATGGTGGATAGGTGGAGGAGATGGAGGAGGAAGGAGGTGCGAGGTGGTCGGCTATGGTGGATCGATGAAGGAGATGGACGAGGGAGAAGGTGTGAGGTGGTTGGCTATGGTGGATGGGTGAGGAAGATGGAGGAGGGAGAAGATGCGAGGTGGTTGGCTATGGTGGATGAGTGAAGGAGATAGAGGAAGAAGAAGGTGTGGGGTGGTTGACTATGGTGGATGGTTGAAGGAGGTGGAGGAAGAAGAAAGTGTGTGGTGGTGGCTTTGTCTCCTATTCTACGTGTCGGGGTTTGTCCCTCTAAGCTATCCCTAGCCCCGGACACAAACTCCAGACCTGCAACACTATTCTTTTTCAGCCAATATGCAGAAAAACACAGCTTTGCAGCAACCACAGTTTGCAGAAAATCGCAGAATTTTGCAGATCGCAGATTTCGGCATTTTCGTCGTTTTTATAGTTTTTGACTAAGGCCGGAGAGCTGGAAAACACAGGTCTATGTTTCCTACCCAAAATGACCTCAGAATCACTCCAAACTTGGTGGGCCCTCTGTCTATGTCACAGGAAAGGCCCCTGCAAAGTTTGGTGTGATTCTGATATCGTTTGGTCCTACTTGTCTGTTTCGGACGCCATCCGTGCCTCAAGGCGAACAGTTCGGGGTCCGTTTTCTAATTTTTCAGACAAACGGACTCCGATGGCCTGCTGGGTCTGCAAGCCACCTTTTTATGCCGAGGATATGAGGTCTGAGAAGTTTCAGGCCTCATATCCCAGGTTTGACAAGTTTGCCATAGGCGTGCTCCTTGGTCGTATTGGCCCGTTTGGTGTTTTCAGAGGGATCTACAGCTACCAGCAACAGCAGCAACAACACGGTTCAAACAGTTGACAAACAATCCCCCATCCATTTTTCAACTACTGCGTTCGATTAGAATACGGGGGGGCGGGGGGGGGGGGGGGGGAAGAGCAGGCGGTAATTTAATTAGCGCACAGGGGAGGTGAGACTGATCATCAGGCATGCGCATGGGACGTTGAACAGTCACAATACTCCCCTCACTATGGTGAACACAGCCGATCCGGTTATCGTTCATTCCCAAGTGAAGGATGAAGTGACACACGGAGAAAAGCGAGTAGAACTCACTTTCGGGTATACACATACACAAAGGAAAGTGGCGATATACACTAGAGTGGAAAAACAGACAATGCAAGAGCTCATGAGTACCAGAACACTGGGAACAACAAAGATTGAAGTAACGATTTGCACCGAAGTGGAGATTGAAGTGGAACATGGAGAGAAAGTGAGAGAAACTCACATTTGGACTTATCCACACACAGGAAAAAGTTGGGATTTACACTGGAGTGGAGAAACAGATAATGCATGAGCTCAACATCACTAAAACACTAGAAAGGACAAAGATTGAAGTACCGATTTACTCCCTAGTGAGGATTGAAGTGAAACATGGGGAGAGAGTGAGAGAAACTCACATTTGGACTCACACATACAAAGAGGAAAGTTGCGATTTACACCAGAGTGGAAAAATGGACAATGCATAAGCTCAACATCACTAAGACACTAGAATGAACACAAATTGGAGTAGCGATTTACACCCAAGTGAAGATTGGAATGAAACATGGAGAGAAAGTGAGAGAAACTCACAATTGGGCTCACACATACAAAGAGGAAAGTTGCAAGTTACACTAGGGTGGAAAAATGGACAATGCATGAGCTCAACATCACTAGAACACTAAAATAAACAGAGATTGAAGTAGCGATTTACACCTAAGCGAAAATTGAAGTGAAGCATGGAGAGAAAGTGAGAGAAACTCACATTTGGACTCACACACACAAAGAGGAAAGTTGCGATTTACACTAGAGTGGAAAAATGGGCAATGCATGAGCTCATTATTAATGGGAAAACCCTCTACTAACTATACTAATTTTTGGAGAGTATCTATGGAGAGAAAAAAGATGGTAGACAATGTAGATGTTGAATCATAGAAGGATGGAAGAAGAAGAAGAGAAGGAAGCAGGCGAAGAAGAAGGAGGGAAAAAAGAAGAGGAATAAAAGGGAGAAGAAGAAGAGGAAGAAGGAAAAGAGGAAGAGGAAGAAGAAAAGGAAGAAGGAGAAGAAGAGGAAACTCCTTCCTTCTCTTCACTCACCTCTTCTTGGGTCTTGGAGTTGATGCACTAGTCTTGGTGATGCTTCTCCCCACTTGGTTATGACTCTCTTCTTCCTCAAGCCTCTCTTACTTCCCCCTCTCAGTCTCTCCCAAGCTGCAACAAGCTCCTACCTCTATGGCTATGGAGTCCTCCTCTCTAGGAGGGTTAATGAAACTCCCTCTAGCCTTGCCTTCTTCCTCACAGCCTGGGGGCTATGGCGGATTACCCTCCTAGGCTAGCCTCACTACCACTAGCCTCTAGAGCTCCACTCACTAGCTCACAATCCCCTCTAGGCTCTCAAACTGACACAGGTTCCCCTCTCCTCTCTCCAGGTAAATGTACTGCTCCCATGGGCTCATCTCAGCAGCATGGGCACTCCTCATGCAAATGTGAGTGTGGCGGACTGAATACCCAGCTTATGTAGGCTGAAACCAGCAATTCGGCCAGCCTATTGGCCTCTCCATGAGCCTTGAGGTGAACCGAGGTACCCCCAAGGCAAAATTCCACCACTAGGCCCTTCCGAGGGTGCATGGGGCTCATTTTGGCCAAGTACATGCAGTCCGAGTGGCTGGTACCAACTCGGACTGCCCCTTGGGCCTCTTCAAGCCTCATACCCTTTGAAAAATGTTGCCCCCTTGAGTCCAAAGGCCCAAGGGACAGCCTTACTTCAAACAAAAAGGCCTTGTAGGCCTTTTTTTTCTGACTTTTTCTGATTTTGGCCTATCTTGGGTACCCCGAGATATTTTTCCATGTGGCGGTGCATTTTCAGCCTTGGATCTGACTGAGATCCAAGGCAGGAATATTTCGAGCTACCCTATGGTGGTCCTTGCTTCAGTTTTTGGCCCCTAAGTTCAATTTTTTTTTTTGTGCATCTGGCTCTCTTTTTGGGCCAAATGCACATTTTTGTCTCTTTCCCTTTTTTGTTTCTTTCCATTTTGGGCTGCCAACTCATTCCGGAGCTAGCCGTTTTGAGCTGGCCCACGAAAAACGCCTAGTTCCTCTCTACCATGAGATCTGATATCAGATCTATGGCCCACAAAAAAAACGGTAATCTCCTCTTTGCATTTTCTCTTATTTTTTTATTTTTAATTCAAATTTTGTGAAGATATGGCCCCAAGGGTCATATCTCTGCAATATGAATTGCCCTCCCCCATTCTAGGAGAGATGAGGTCACAGTTGGGACCTGCCCGTCCCTACTGTGCAGGTCAGAATAGGCCGACACATTCTCCTCCACTCTTTTTTCCCTTTTTGTCTCATTCTCCCCCAATTTTCTCCCATTTTTCTTTCTTTCTCTTTTATTTCTGCTATGACAAGTGTCAAACAACTGTTGAGCTTTTTTCTAGGCAATAGATCTTCATCTATGGTCAAATTTATTGCTGACAGTTAACCGTTATCTCTTGTTTTACCATAATGGCACCCCCATGCTCCTAGGGGGCTTCATTTTATCTCCGTTAGTCCCAATTCCGAGCCCCCTTTGCTCCGATTTTCCTTAGACAACCTTTTTCTCATGTTGGACCCCTTAAGGCTCTATTTTCTCATGCCTAGCTAGTCCGTGATATCTCGGACTGCTGGGCAGCCGTCCCCACACCATTATTTCACTTTCTTTTCTTTCATGACTCTCCCACTTGTCCCCACTAGTGCTTGCACTAGTGGTGCTAATATTTTCCACCGTCTAGATCCTCGATCTCGACGGTGCCGTTTGCTTGTGCGATTATTTCTTGCGTTGGTGCATGGTTCCCTTGGGACATCTCAAGTCCCCGCCACTTTCTTCCGTACTAGTTCCGTTTTCTTGTTCCGCCGGTAGTCCCGTTGGCTCGAGTCCCGTTTTTCGATTATTATTATTTGGGTCCACTTAGTCTCCGACAACATCTCGGACGGTGTCCCATTTTTTTAAATTTTGGGACCTCCTTGCCCTTGGTGGTTCCAATATCCCTTCCTTAGGTGCCCATGTGTGCCAATTTTTCTTGGTCATGAGATCTCATCTCACGGTTGCCGTTTACCGTCTCTACTTGCCTCATGCCGAAATCACTTCTTTCTAACCTTTTGGGTTTGTCGCGGCTCATTTTCCCTTAGCCTGGGCATCCCCATGCAGTTCGTTATTTCTCGGACTGCAATCATGGTCATTTCCCTAGTCCCACAGCCCCACAACTTGCCCGATACTAAAATAAAATGAAGCGTTAAATTCCCAAGTGCATCCGGGCTCAATAGGGGTCGATTCCCTAGCCCCATTGCCCTACAACTAACCCTCAACCAAAGGAAAAAGAAACGGCCAACTCCCAAGTGCATCCGGGCTCAATTTTGGCTCCGGATGAACCTAAAAATATGTGTTTCTCCTCTCCCATGTAATCCGTTGTATTTCGGTTGCTTGGGGCCTTGATTTTTTTTTATTTTCTCTGCAAAATCAAGAAAAAATCAAGATACTTTGTAACCGACATATGCCATAATGAATCTGGTCACGAATGCATCACCCTAGATGACCGTTTTTTGCCGTTAGTGCCCCTTTTGTCTTTCTTTTCTTTTCTCTTTTCTTTTCTTTTCTTTTTCCTCCTTTCTTGGACAGTAGGGCCCTGCCAGCCCTTACTTGTGGCAGTCCCTACTGACGGCCAACTCACTCACTTCCTCTCACTTTTTTTGTCTTATTTTCCCACTTTTTTTTTTTTTTTTTCTTTTTTTTTCTAGCATGCCAAATGTCAACTAGCCGTTAAGGCCCTTTTCTAGGCCCTTCCTCTTAGTTTTGGCCTTTCCTATGCTCAAGGGGCAGTCCGTTATATCTCGGACTGCAATAATGGCCGCCTCATGCCCATGGGAGCTTCCTTTCACCTCTATTTTTTTCAAACTGTGGGTCCTATATTCTGATTTTCTCTCGAAGGCCTATTTTTCACACGTAGCATCTTTAGACTCCATTTTCTTGGGGAAGGCCGATCCGAGATTTTTCGGATTGCTCCCATGCCTCCCTCTACATGTTTCTTTACTTTTTCTTTTTCTTTCGGGCCTCCCCACTTGCTCCCACTAGTGGTGGTAATATTTTTTACCGTTAAGATCTCGATCTTAACGGTGCACCTCGTTTTAATTATTTTCCCCTTGTGGCGCTTCATAGTTCTTTGGCCGAGGCATTTTCATGTCCCCGCCATTTGTCCCACGCTAGTTCCCGACACTTATCCCATCGGTGGTCCCGCCGGTACTTGTCTCGCCGGTGGTCCCCGACATTTTGTCCCATCAGCGGTCCTTGACACTTGGTCCCGCTGGTGGTCCCCGACATACTTCGTCCTAGATACCATTACTTTTGCTTAGTCCCGCGTGGCCCCTGGTGCCTTTCCCTGAAGGTGTCCTACGTTCTTCGGGCGTCCGCCGCCACGGCGACCCCTTCCTCTTATCTTTTCTCAGGCCTCGCGCTCGCCGGCTTTCTCTGATTGCGGGACCTCCAATTCGAGGCTCCCGCTGATTGTCATGGGCGGCCCTCACGTTGGCCCCTTATTTCCTAGCGTCCCAAGGTCACCGGGGTCGTCCACCTCCCAGCTGCCTTATTCTCTCGTCGTCCATTGTGCCGCATTTGCAAGTTGATGGCCCCTCGGCCTTAGTCATGCCGAATCGCAGTGGCCCTCCTGGCCTCATGCTACACCCCTATGCGCCCGTGTCCCCCCGCTTACTTGCTTGCCGTCGCTGGTTCTTTCCCCCTGCGGTTCTCAACCCAAGGCACCATTCCTTCCGGCGGCCTGGTCCCTTGTCTTTTCTCTCCCTTGTCTCCTTACTCCACATTTCTCTGTCGTGCACAGATTGGCTATATACAGACTCTCGAGTGACGGGATGTTATTCGAGACCCACCGGTCCCGACACATTCCCCCCACTCATTCGCGATGTCCTCATCGCGCACCAATCCTTTGTCAGTAGGGATCTTGGGGGGATGGACGAAGGAGAGGGGGTGGGGTGTGATGGGTAGTTAGCTTGTCAGGGTCCTCTTTGTCTTTTCTTATTCCTTTTTCAGGGTCTCTTTTAGTCTCCGCGCATTGGGCGAGGAGGGGTGTGCGGAGGGTCAAGGACCTCCTTCAGGCTTCTCTCTTCTCATTCATCACTGTTAAGAACATCAACGCCTTCTTTTGTCTCATTCATCACCCGAAGTGCATCAAGTTTTTCGTCTCATTCATCAATCTTAGGACATCAGGCTCATTCATCATTCTTAGAACATCAAGCCCTCTCTCATCCCATTCATCACTCTCGGGACATCAAGCTCATTCATCACTCTTAGAACATCAAGCTCATTCATCACTCTTAGAACATCAAGCCCTCTCTCGCCTTATTCTGCAGTCCATGCTCTTCCTTTGCGCCTAGTTATCCGGAAATGCCTTTGAATGTTCCGCCCTCCATCCCATGCCTAACAATCCCTTTCTTCCGACTTCCGTCATCCTCAGTGTCTTCCTTTTAATTGGCTCTTCGGCCCGTGCAATCCATGCCTCCTGCCATTATTATCTCGATCTCATTTTCTAGTAATTTTGCCAAGCCTTTCTCAAGTCCTAGCTCTATCCCCTTTTCTCATACATCTTTTCCTTGCCAAACCTTCCTTAATGCCCAGGCTCACCCCCTTGTCGTATGCATTTCTTCTCTGGTCATCCTAAGCTCAGTCAATCTCACATGTATCCTTTTCCTTGCCAGGCCTTTCTCAAGCTCAATCAACTTTTCATGCACTTTTCTTTTGGCCATCTTGCCAGGTCTCTTTCAGCTTAAACGAAGTCAAGTTTCCATACATTTCTCTTCTGGATATCTCGCCAGACCTTTCTCATGCCTGGCTCAGTCATTTACACATGCATTTCTCACGGGCATCTTGCCAGGCTTTTCTCAGGCCTAGCTCAGTTATTTACACATACATTTCTCACGGGCATCTTGCCAGGCTTTTCTCAGGCCTAGCTCAGTCATTTACAGATACATTTCTCACGGGCATCTTGCTAGGTTTTTCTTAGACCTAGCTCAGTCACTTTCGCAAACATTTCTCACAGACATCTTGCCAGGCTTTTCTCAGGCCTAGCTTAGTCATTTCCACAAACATTTTTCACGAGCATCTTGCCAGGGTTTTCTCAAGCCTAGCTTAGTCATTTCCATATAAACACATTTGTCTGTTATTTCTTCCGCACACTTAGTCTTAGGTAGATGGCACACCTTCCCCCCACTCAATCGTGATGTCCCCATCGCGCAACTGGTTCTCACTTGGAGGTACGCAGACCTTGCCTGCCAACTAAGTAGACGGATGCCAGCCCACCAACCCCTAAAAGAAAGGGTGATCAGTCCTTCCTCTACCGATAACTCACCCCATCCTCTACTCTAGTCCGACGGCCACTTCTTTGGAGATGGGCATCATCATTGAGGTACCTCCTCGCATCAGTTAGGCAGGTCCAGTCCATGCCTCCCAGGACCCCATCATGTCGAAAGTGGCTCCCTCGCGAATCGTTCCTTTCAAGTGGTAAATTTTGTGGATCCGGCCTCTTCCTTCTCAAGAGAGTTGGGACTCTCTATTAATTTGCGAGTGCAGTTACGAAAACCTCGCGGTTAGTCCCCGGAACGATTGTAATGCTCCGGCAGGGTGGTGTCAATGCCCTGTGGTGGTGGCTGACTCCACCGGGTACCTCGCCCCAACCTTCCCTGCGGACAGTGCTGCTTAACTTAGTGCGAGCAGCCTAGGTCCATCCCAAAAGGCCAGGCCGCCCCTCAACGGTGGCGTGTGGTTAGAGAGGGTCATTAGGACTAGAATAACAAACTTTAGGCCCATATCGACGCCCTGGACTTCTAGGAACTCAACGCGAGGCGCAATTTGAACCCCCCGACTAGAGCTCGTTGTCGGAGCTGGTTCCGGATGTCGAGTATCGCATTGATACCTTGATCCTTTAACCTGGTGCCCTACTTACGAGGGGCAGGTCGCGCTTGGACATATCCCTGAGGGGTAGCGGTTCGGGGTTCGCAGTGCGTGCACCTCTATCCCCCTCATGTTGAGGTCTGAGACTAAAAGGTAAGGAAAGCTCAATCTCTTGCTATTTTCATGGTCGGCCCGACAACCTTTCTTCAAGTTGCCTAGGGTCCCCTGTTTATGCAATGCAATTTCCAATTCTCAGGCAAACGCTCAGTCCAATGCTCTTTCCAGTTTTTTCTCAAGGCTGATTCTCATGGCTGGTCCGACAGCCTCTCCTCAAAAGGGCCACCTCTTGTGGCCGACCCGACGGCCCCTCTTTCAATAGGCATTTCTCATGGCCGACCCACCGGCCCACCTTCAATCCTCAAACTTCACTTTCTCAATAGCCATTGCTTATGAACGTCCCATCGGTCCATGTTCTTCTCAGTTTTCCACCCTCCTTTTATCCTGCCCTCCAATTCTTTTCTTCCCAATCTCATTGCGCGGCTGTTTTAGCGACCATCCCCTCGGCCTCTTTCTTCCGATTCCATTCCCTTCGTTCTTTCTCATGGCTATTTCAATAGCCGATCCACCGGCATTTTCCATCCACATTGATTTCTCTCATCCGTCCTCATGGCTTATTTTAATGACCGACCCAGCGGCCTTTTCCATTTCACATCCCTTTCATTTTTCCTCATGGTTATTTAAATGATCGTCCCACCGACCTTTCCCTTCTTCATGGCTATTTCACATGACCGACCCGACGACCTTCTCCCTTTTTTTTTTTTTTTTCCCTTTTATCCTTTCTCTTCCATCCTTCCTCATGGCTATTTCAATGGCCGACCCACCGGCCTTTTGCATTTCATATTACTCATTCCAACTCATTCTCAATCAATCTTTCTCAAACAGTCACGCAGGGGACCCCAGCGCCTATTTCAAAGGAAATGACCCCTGGTTAGAGGCCATTTTTGAACAACCTGATCAGGGTCATTATCTTCCAATCTCAAGTCGAACAGCCTAGTTAGGGCCATTATTTTCCAATTTCAAGTCGAATAGCCTGGTTAGGACCATTCTTTTCCAATTTCAAGTCGAACAGCCTGGTTAGGGCCATTCTTTTCCAATTTCAAGTCGAACAGCCTGGTTAGGGTCATTCTTTTCCAATTTCCAAATGCAAGCATTCGAGGAGGTGGGCTTTTGAGGACACGGATCCGATCTTTTACTAGGGGGGATTAGGAGGTGGCCATCTGCTCAGTTTTTAGCGTGTCGTTTCCTTCATCATTTTCTTAGCACAGCTTGTTGGTTCCTACATGCTCACACATGCACCCGGCTTAAGAGTCTAACACTCGAGCTGAGGTTTTTAACCTTAGGCAGTGCCAGCCCACCCGACCGTTCAATCCTAAATCCAAAAGGGGGTCCTTCTGCCCTCTTCACTCTTGCTCACTCTCACAACCTCGTCCCTTGCGACACGACTCAGTGTTGGTTGGGTTAGGCTTTTAGGGAAGGACATCCTTGTGCCGCTCAACCCATAGGTTCCCTAACCCATCTTGCACTCGACTGACACTCAAGGCTTGTACGTGTGGCCAGAAAGAAACTCATAGTCTTTGTGGCAAATACAGCTTGCCCCATTAAACCGTTCTCAGCCAATTGATTCTAGCTAGTCTCTCATCCATGTTGCTAGGCAAACTTCAAGTCAAAAAGTGGTTCATACAAAAAGTTGCTCAGCCCACCCGTCCCAACTAGTCTCATGTTCATGTTCCTTGGCAACCTTCAAATCAAAAAGCGGCTCACACAAAGAGTTGTTCAGCCTACTGCTTTCCCTACCCACTTATGCTAAGTCTCAGTCACTTTTTCCTTGCAAGAGTCTCATTTACTTGTAACCAGATTACTAGTCTGCCCTCTTGCCCTAATCCCTGTTGCTAGGGTCAGTCCTCTACCGTTTCGCTCCCCTCTCATCATTGTCTCCTGGGGATGCTTCGACGCCTAGGCCATAAGTCCGAATTTCGTCTAATTTTTTTACGACTAGTTGTAATTCTTCTTCACTGAAAAAGTCCAGTGGAGTGACCGCTTCCCTGGCTGCCATCAACTTCCTGGCTGCCATCAACTTCCTGATCCATTCGCGCTTGGTCACATTGGCCCACTGCTCAAACCAGTGGCCAGTTGTGGGCCCAAATTCCTCTACCCACCTGGAGGGTCCGTTCCTTGGCCTGCTTGTTGACGGCTGCCCTTCAGCCCTTGGCCTTGAAATCTCATCCGTTTCATCGCCACTATTGATGGCGATGACCTCCTGTATGTCATCGTCATTCTCACTTTCTTCCTCCCTCACATGACTGAATTCGTACGTAAGATTCTCAGGGTTCAGGCCGTGGGGGACGTCTCTTCTTTGCTCATGTGCTTCTTCCAAATCTCTGGGTGCCCTTTCATAACTGTCCTGCCTACCTTGTTCATCACTCAAGCTCTCTCTTTCTGGCCCCTCTTCCTCACAACTGCCATGCATACTTTGCCTTTCCTCATGCCCTCTATCTTCATTGCTACACACATCTTGTCTCTCTCCTCCCCCTTTCATTGTCGTCTTGCATACTTAGCCTTTCTTCTTTCCTTCTTTGTCCCACTTCTTGCTCCTCCCTCTCTTCTTCAGATAACGGTTGTAATTTTTCGCCTTCCTTAAGGGACGAAGGTTTGCGGGCCAACATCTTTCTCTTTCTCCTCCCTAGTGTCCATCTCGGCTGTGACCCAATAAACAATATCGGTCTTTCCCTGTCCCGTGGTCTTTTGGACCTCTGCCACTCGTCTTCGAGGGTCAGGATATCGCGGTTGGCATCGTTTTCGTTATCGAGTTCCATCCTGTCTTGTGCTTGTCCTGTGCCTGTCATAAAAAAAAAAAAAAAACGAGAGCCCCCAGTCCACATTCCCAAGGCGGAGCCCCATCCCAGGTCCCATTCCCTCATGATGCCGGAGTTGCCCGAATTTCCAGGGATGCTCCCCTTTTGCCCAGTTTCTGGTCATGCCCATGAATCACTTTGTACCTCCCTTGATTCCCATGCATTTTTCTCGAAGTCATGATAAATTGCCCCAGACAATCATACTGGTGCCCTCCATCCTCCCAAAACTATGATACAATGTTTCAGGTATTTCTTCCCGTATCCCCCCCCTCGTCAAAAACTATGGTACAATGCCCCAGCCGTCTTACGTAATTCATGCAGTCCATTCCCATAGACACAGTTCAAAAACCCCTCCACACAAAAACAAAATACATCATAGTTAAGATTTTTGTGGGTGCCTCAGTCGGCTTGTTCCCCGTTTTCCTTGTCTTGAGCCTCTTGCAACCACTGTTCCACTGGATCCCTGCTTAGAAATCTGACCTACCGTTGTCCTGGAAATGGTCCTTTTATCTTGGTCACGTCCAAATCTTCCAACTCGAAAGTGTTCATTCCCAGTCTCTTGGCGACCCGGTAGGGGCCCTTGAATCTTCTCCCCAGTTGTCCTGACCAAGTACTTTCTAGTGCGGAATTCCTTACTATGACCATTTCCCCCAATTGCAGTGGTTCTTTCCTGATGTTCCACAACTGATCCCATCTTGTCTTGTCCTTCATCCTGCTATCCAGAACCCGGCTCACCACTTCATCCATTGCCTCCTCATTTTGGACAATCTGCTGGCACCTGACCTCAATTAACTGTTCCATTGTCAAGCGCGGGTCCTTATCCAGCCTATCCCAAGTCGGTATTAGAGCTTCTATTGGGAAATCAATTTCCCTCTCATACCATAATTCAGTCGGGATACATCCTGCGGTCCGTTTTGGAGTCCCGTTCTCTGCGAACACTGCTTGCTTAAGGTACTTAGGCCAGTTCCCAAGGTCGTCCGCTGCTAGCTTCGCGATCGTGTTCTTAAGCGTCCGGTGCCCTCTCTCCGCGGGTGCGTTAGCTTTTGGGTGGTGCGGCTCAATTAACTTGATGGGCACCCTGAGTCTTTTGCATGAACTCAGCACGTCCTGGTTCACGAATTCGGTCCCATTATCGGCTATAAACCTTCTGATAAACGGGTGCTTCAGGTAGAAGTCCTCGATCCATTCAGCTACTGTCAGTGTCATTTTCTTCTTAAGATCTACTGCTCCCACAAACCCACTAAGATTATCTATGGCGTCAAGTATGTACCTGTACCCTTTCGCAGATACCGACATAATCACGAGATCGAGGTGGACCAGATGTCTTGGTCCTAGCACTCATGTTGGTCTCAAAGCGCAACTGCAAGCATTCTTCGTTATGCTTCTGCCACAGCATTGGTGAAGCCCATAGGAGTTTCTTGCACCTGCAGATGCCCCACCGGGGTATGCATAGCCGTGTAGGGTCTATCCCGGACGTCCAGCGGGAGCTGATCGTATCCAGAATAGAGATCTACCTGCGAGTAAATGCTTCGCCCAACGTGGGAGTCTGCCAGCAGATCGGCTTGAGAAAGCGTTCCGGATGGTGACAATTAGTTTCTGCAAATCCTGGATCCACCTAAGCGACTTGTTAGGTTTCTGGAACACAAACCATCTATTCGCATATGGTGACGCTGTAGGTTCTGCCACAAAGGAGTCCATCTTTGTCCTAAGCAGTTTCGTTACTTCCCCTGCTACAAAGTCGTAAGCAGGCCCCTTGTCGTTCCAACATTCGTGCTCGACTGTGTGGCTCCTGACCGGGAGTATCAATTTCGCATCTAATCGTCCCTTCTGGTGGTCATTGAAAGCAAAGGCTAGGTGGAAATCTTGGTATGCTTTCTTGATCAATCGTGCCTCCTGCTCCGTCAGGAATCCCTCCACTCCTATCTCCATGGTCTCTGCTACTTCGTTTGGTATTCGGTGACCCTCCGTTGCCCTTCTTTCTCTGATCACCCGGAGGACTTCTTCCTCCCGTTCCATGACCTCTTCCTTTGTTGTTTCTAGCAGTACCGAGACGGGCTTAGCCTTTTTCCCTACTGACTTGTATTTGCGAGCGCTTCCTTCCGGGATCTTTCTCCTAAAAAAATGAACGACCGACATCGTCCGTGGTGCTTCGGCAATCTGAGGTTGAATACTGAGCAGCTTCCCATTCAGGCAGTAGCCTCTTTGGATTTCTCCTTCAAATTTAGCGAGTGCGGCCAGATCCACACTCACTTTGTGATATCGGATGGCCTTGATGAGGTGCAGGAGGTCCGGGACCTCCAGTGTTAGCCCGAGCTCCTCATCTCGAGCCTCCTTTGGTCTAGGCAAGCTGACTCCCAGTTCAACCTCCGTCTCTTTCTCTACTATCATTACTCCCAGGGCCTCATTCTCCTGTCTCCGGTTTTTCTGTGGTAGCCCCATCTTGATCCATTCCTTCTGGTTGAACGCCTCCTCGATCATAATCTCTACCCTCTCTCTCATTCCTTCCATCCGTGCGAAGGCCCCCTTTCCGCCCGTCCCGATGAGATGGAGCATTTCACCACGTCTTGTCACTGGGTCTTCTATGTCTACCATATACGCTCCATCATGTAGATGCATGCCGATCATTTCCACGCTCGGGCACCATGGCCTTCCAAAGATTTCGTCGTGGTCCATTTCATCCATGACGGTCATCCGTTGGAATTACCAAATGAATTCCCTGAACCCGACCTTGACGTATCCGGAGAAGGGAATTTCCCCTCCTGCCCCACGGACGCTTCCTGTCGTTTCTTTGTTTACCGGGCATCCCGTAATCTTGGCGAAGTCTTTTCTAATGAGCGTTATTTCAGCCCCACCGTCTACAAGCGCATCGGTGTGGTGGCTTCCAATCTGGACTTTTAGCTTTCCCATCAGCAGTGCGTGAAAGCTAAGCTTTGTCCCAGGAGGTGCCCTCATAACCTCGCCACCTTCCCGGTCTGGCAGGCTTAACCGGATGTTTGCGAAGGCCTTCTCGAGATCTTCCAGATCCCCGGGGATCCCTTGGAGGTTGGCAACCTCTCGCGGTGCCTCCTCTTCCTTTTCTTCCTCTTGTTGTTCCGGTCCTTCTTCTACCTCTACTCTTCGCCTCGTCAGTAGCTGCCTTAGGCCTTTCAAGAGCCTAGGACTTGCTTGCAACATGGTTTGGAATGAGACCGACATCATGATCCCTAGCAGTTTGCTAAGGGTGTCATCGATCTCGGGCATAGTTAGAATAGGGATCTGGTACCGAAATTTCTTCTTCGCCGAGGTCGCCTTTTCTACAGGGGTTTCTTCCCTAGGTTTCCCGTAGACTTTCTCTGGCCCCTGTTCCTCCGCCCCTTGCGGCACCCCAGGGCCATCCCCAACATCTTCCATGATGGCGTTCTGCACGACCTTCCTTTCTGCTGTCCGCTGCCTGGTGGTCACATTCACCCTGTCTTGCCCGTCGTTTTCTAAAATAAAGTTGGCCTGCGGCCCGCGTCCCCGCGCCTGTTCGCAAACAAGATCCGTCACGGGTTCGGCTTCTGTCGTGGCGACGTCGAGCGCATCCCCCCCGGGGAGTTCCAATTTACCTTCTCTCCTTGGGGGCCTATGATTTCCCCTCGCAGCGTCCTAGAGCACCTTTTGTGCCTGATATCGTGGTTGAGCCTAGGACATGCGCGCACGAAGTGTCCAACCAACGTGCAGTACCTGCACTGCTCATTGGCTGGATCTCTTCTATTGATCCATCGACTAGCTATTCCTGCCGGAACCACAACTTCTTGAGGTGGTAGGGGGGGTCGCACCGCCTGGTTTTGCATCACCTGGGCTTGCATTACCATCAGGGTGTTCTCTACCCTTTCGATTTTCCCATCTACCCCATCAACATGCTCATGCAGGCTTTTGATCCCTCTTTTTACCTTGTCCCCCGTCCTGCCAGTCAGGTCTATGACCTCTCCCTCCTTCAGCAGGGCCAGTGAGTCGGTTACGACCATCTTCTCTGCGATATCTGTTATGGTACTAAAGTCGACGTCCCTCGTGTTCAGGAATTTCGTGGTCTGTTGGTAGGCAGACAGGGTCTTATCCTTATCGAATTCGGTGAATTGCATGAGGAAGTACTTGCTCATTATCCGGTCGGTTACCCCCGGGACGCGCAACACCACGAGAGTGAATTCCCTCAAGAAATCGTTATATGTTGCAATGTTCTTTCTTTGCACTGCGGCCAGCTTTGTCTCCGTAGCCATTTTCTTGGCCGCCAGATATTTCCGCATCATTATGTCCCGCGCCTCTTTCCAGGATCCGCTGGTTGCGACAATAACCATTATGTCCCTCCCTAGGTTCAATGACGCATGTTGCCCTAAGTGTTCCATCTTCTCTTCCTCACTCCACTTTAAAAGTGCTGCCAAGTTCTCATAGTCTATCAAGAATTTCGTGATATTTGCTCCATCGAATAACAGTTTCTTCTTGGCATCCACCAGATACCCCTGTTTCTTATTTAGCGCGCGCATGAGGGAGGACACCATTTTCTTAAGTCCCCCTTCCGTCCCTCCTATTCCACCGGTGGTGCCGAAGCCTTGTTCTTCCCTACCGGCCTTTGTCCCTCCTCCAGGCTTTGTCGTCCCTTCTAGGTCGAACCACCCAAGCACCCTCTCTCTTAGGCTCCAAAGCCCCTCACAACCCCTTGCAATTATTGGCGACACCGCTGGCCGGCTTGCCCCGCTATCTATGGCCTGCGGGTTGGTTTCCTTTTCCGCCTCCCTTCCTGGAGATTTCGTTCTCTCCTTTCCTTTCTTGGTTGGCGTCTCCCTACGCTCCCCAGCCATATACTTCTTCCTTTTTATAACATCGTCTAGGCTTCCCCGTCCCTGGTCTGTTCCTTCTTCCGACCTTTCCCCGACGAACTCCCCTTCTCCTTCGTTCATCATCTCCTCCAGGAGTTTTGCTTTATATTATGCCGTTCTCCTCTCTATCTCAGCTAGTTTCTTCCGGGTGTCCGTTAGTCTCACCTTCTTTGACAGTGCGCCTTCAGATGCTAGTGGTGTCGGACTGTCTTTATTCTTATCCCTCAGAGTTTCCTGAGTTCCTCGTTTGCTCCCTCCGGCCTTTCCTGAGCTTTCCCCGGTTGTCATCTCCTTCCTTCCTTCCTTAGTACCCTCTGGGTTTGCCGATTCCCGGTCCCTCGCGGACCCCTCGTTCTGTTCTACGTCCTTTTTTGTGCCCAGACTCTCCTTACTTCGCAAGCTCTCAGCTTGCTCAACTGTCGCCATCCTGTCCTAATCCTGCACATAGGAGAAAAGAAAAAATTACGAAAAGGCCAGTTGTTCACAGCTTCCCCGATTTCCATCCCCTAGAGTTTGTTGCCAGTTTCCCTGTCTTTGTCATTTCCATATTTTCTGCTTTACAGAGGTCTTACCAGACTTGTCTGCCTTTTCTCACTTGCGGGGCACTGCTTGGCTTTCCTGTCGGAAAGCTTGTTGTTGGGTTCCGGCGTTTTGTCACTGCCATGCCTCGATTCTAAGGCAGCATGTCCATGGCGGGTGGGTCCTCCTTTCGGAGATGGCATTTTGCCCTCCCCGCCTTTGGATACCCCTAGTGTCCTTGGTGGTAGTGACCATCCTATTCCCTTCCTGGCACACCCTTAGATAGAGTAGGGCTCCAACCACTATTCTCCGTAGATCGCTATTCTTGTTTTCATTTTTATCATTTCCTTGCTAGACTTCCTCGTTCGCCACCCTCCCCGACAGTTTTCTCATAGCGGTTCCTCAGGCTCGCCCTGTTCGTCCGGTTCTTCGAACAGGTTAGCCACTCCCACAAGGTAGTTTTTTCCCATTTCTATTTCTCTGATAATTATCGCCTCATATTCCTCAAAAGCCAAAAGTGGCGCCACAAATATCAAGATTTCGATGAGTTCGGGTAATTCACGGGCCCGATTTCCCCAAAACGGCCCATGCCTTACCGACACATCGTAAAACATCCCCGTCGTTTGTGGCTGGAAATGGTGAATCCAGGTTAGGGTCGAGCTCACCAGATCCCTTGCCCTTGAGAGACTGCCAAATATTAGATCTACCATGAAGCGGGGCACCCGACACCGCAATCCTGCCATCGGGGCTCTAAATTCTCGCCATCCTCCTACTTCCACCCGAGTTATTAGTCCTACATTCCTTCTTCCCCGAACTTCCTGACCTATCCGGTTTAGTGCCCTGGCCGCCCTCCGAAAGATCGGTAGCAGCCCATGCCCTAGTGCCATCTCGGTACCTAGCATGTGCCATCCGAGTTTGGTAGGTACATGGTCCCGGTCACCCTCAGGTCGGTGTATGAATCGTCTCCTGGTCCCCTGTTGAACTTCATGCCGCTCCTCAGGCATTCCACCATTAGGAAGGCTTGGTCCCTGCCCAAGGTCACAACCCTCCATCCGTGTCAATTCCTCGGACCACGTAGCTCGCTGGAAGCGACACCTCCCATCCATTTCTGCTTTCCATGGGTGGCCGAGGGAGTGTAGGTCGTCGCGACATCCTGGTGCGTCTCATCGCTATTGCTGATTAGCGGGTTCCTGCATAGTTCAAACTGAAAGCGAGTTTTCCCTTATTTCATCAGCTCCTTCGGTTATGGCTAGTTTATCTTTCCGCTTCTTACCTTATCCCCTTTGTCACCCTTGTCCTCCTCTCCTCCCTACCGGCCTGCCTCCTCCTTTGGAGACTCGAACAAACGATAGACATCGTCTAGGTAGGTCATTCCGCGATCTACTTCGCGCCTAATGATTCCCCACATGGTCTCCTCACTTATTCTCGAAATCCCTGGTCTAGTAGTCACGACCACCCGTAATATACACAAGACTTCACATCCCTATTCCTCCTCAAAGGGTCCCATTTCTAAGAAGGCCCGGTAATACTCTCGATACACCGATGTTTCTTCAAAGCTCAGCCTAGTCAGTGCGGCTACCACCTGCTCAACTAGTTTCGCGCCTCTCATTTGCCTTAGGCTCATCCGTACGATCTCGTTTGGCAGATCAAAGGTTTCTGCCATAGCGATTCCTACTTCTGCCGTCACGTCGTCCCGTTCCGGATCCGCGAACTCAAACCCTTCTCGCCAGTTATTTGCCGGGCTCCTTCGAGCATTCACACGGGGTGATCCCAAAGGTCCTCCATCCTTCCTCTGACAGGTATAATGACTCCGCGGCGTGCACGCGCCCAGGGAGGTCCAAATCTACACCTCAGAATTCCCTTCTTGCGCGCCATTCCAGTTCCACCAGTTCTATCCCCACTCAGTCCATTATCGGGTTGCTCACCCTGCTTCTCGCTGGCAAGCTTACCTCTATCCTGCCATCCAATGCTCTCGGCAGCAGAATCTCGCGAGGTCTGTCCTCCCAGAACGTCATTCGCCGGGCCATCCCATGATGTCTCTCTTCCTGGCTCTCCCTTGTTCGACTGCTGCATCCACCGAGATTCCGCATTTTCCTAGTTTAGTTTTTTTGTGCTCTTTACACTAGTTCTCACCGCTATTCCCGCCCCGTACTCATACAGATCCCTTCCCTCTCGCCAGTCGTCGACACCTCCTCTTGCCTGCTTGTCGGTTGTTAAGCTCATACCCATAGTACCTCGAACAATAGGAACATGTCTCCTATATAGGAGGGGGCCGCTGCCACCTCTCGGCAGAGTATTGCATCCTCGGTCCCGTCATCCACTTCGAGCCGATCCTCCTTGAAAATTCACAGGATCTCGACCACTTCCTTCGCCCTATCTCCATGGAAGGGTCCTTCTTCTAGCGAAATCCGGTAGTAGGCATCAGCCAACCATCCGAATCCTAGGTCCACCTCATCCAGAGACTCTGCCACTGCGCGGATATGTTCAAACCCGCCGAACCAATCTGCCACGAAGCGCGACACCCAAGCCTGGATTAACTGGTACGGTAGCCTAAGCTCCCCCCATCCACCTATCACGACCCTACTGTCCACAACATCCCAACCCTTGTTGGCAAAGTCATATAGCCCATATTACGAGTCTGGCGCTCGGCCTCCCCTGAGATCCACATCGGGTTTTGTCCGGATGCTAATGCTACACAAAACAGATGCCAACCCTTCTCCGACAGGTACACCGTTCCGAGGGTTTCCACATTCCTTTCGGCTATGTCATCCCATCCTTCCTCCTCCCTGACCAGGTTCCACACCCTCTCTACCCATAGAAATGACAATGCAGGCGCAATCTCCTTCCCTACCCAGTCGCAGACTGTTCCTCGCCATTCGTTTCTTGTTGGCAAGGTCATTTCTACACCCCGTTCAAGTCGTCTTGGCGCCCATCCTCTAAATATTTGCTCCCTTATGCTCTGCTCCCTAGCCATACATGTCCCCTGTACATCGCCAACCACCCATGCCACCCGTGAGCCCATCCCTCAGAAGTCCCAATCCTCAATCGCCTCATCTTCTTCTTCCTCGGTGGGATAGTCCTCCTCATACCACAGGTCCTTTAGCCCCTCTAGAAATGTTTCTCCGATTGCCATGTTCCTGTAGACTATTTTCCACTGGACGGTGCTTGGGACAAACACGTTGTCCGTGCTGAGACAGTTTAGCATCTTGGCTCGCTCCTTCGCCCAATTCCCTTCGAAATGTCCCATGTCGACTAACAAACGGAAGAAGTCCTGCCACACCCCTTGGTAGAGTCCAAGGTTCGTCATGGACTGGCATATCCGCACCAGCCTACTTCAGGTCCCCAAGATAGCGTCCACTAAGGACGGGGCCACAGTGCACCTCATCGTCCTGAGCGGCCGCCTGACGTTTCCTCTATCCCCAAGTTTCACCCGCACATCTATCTCTTCCCGCTGACCGGTCGCCCACGCTACTTCCCGTTCCGCCCGCCTGAATAAATTATACGAGCGCCAAGTCCACAACCATGGCATTCTCACCTTCCTTGGACAAGTAGACCCACCCCCGGGCTTCCACGGTCCCCCGAAATTCCAGGTCCGTCAGGCTCGGCGTTAGCCGGGTTAGGCTGACATTGGTCCACAACGTCTCTATCCAGAGGAAGATGTTCCCTTCACCCAACATTACATCGGCTCTAGGTCCGTCCTGGCCCCTTCTTCCGGCAGGACGACGGATACCCCATCTCTCATGTCGATTGGCATTTCCGGCCTGCTGGAATAGATCGGGGACGATAAGCCACCCCGCCATCTTGGTTTCAGCACCCGACCCTGTTCTCCACAGCCAAGCACTGCCCTCGGTTTTCGGGTCCGGTCAGCCTAAATCCTGGATGAGAATATTTCAGACCCCTCATCAAGGTCTAGCCTAATCTACCTCCCCAATTCCCAAATTCTAATCCCCCTTCGGATACCCTCAAGTCGGCCCTTTTCACCCAATCTCATTTTTTTGGTTCTCTTTAAGCTGACCTCTACCTCTCCGTCTTATGATCTTCACTCACTCGTGCGGACTTAGGCAGGGGTTGAGAATAGACTAGAATCATAGCCCGCCCAACGGCTCACGTCTCAGCCAATTTTACAGAGGGGGATACAAAATAAAAAAAAATTCAGGCGATCTCACACACAGGCACGATCATCTCCTCACCGACCTTTTTCCCAAGTGTTCTCTCCACTGGTACTTTCGGCAGAGTTTTATCCCATACCTCAAGCGCAGCTCAACCGTCGCGAGCGCGGTACCCAGGCTCCGGCACAGGGGGTCACCCTCACCTTCTGCCCAAAATACCCCATCCCGTCTTGCCGCTCTTGCGCACCCCGTTGGCATCGGGAATCACCCCACGCACCTCGTTAGGAGCAAAAGTCAGTCGTCCGAGCATTCACTTCCATCGGTCCGATAAGAATCAGCCTTCCTCATGCCATACAGCGGAAAGCTACTAATCGTCACCGAGGCTCCCTCCTTGCCCCGCATGCGGTGATCCTCCCCCGCCAGTCAACAGACTAAGCCCCGCCTGAGGAGACGTTTCGCACCCCGCCTGGGCAAGGTCATCGAGCCATGCTCGGACCGCCTGGGTGAGAATGCTACTAATCAACCGGCGTGACAAACTCCCGTCCGACAGCTCGGTGGCCCCACCTCCGCACACGAAACCCGACGAACTTCAAAGAGAGCGACGTTTCGCATTCCCACACCAGCTGGTGCAGACCCATCCTTTCCTTCCGAAAGGCAGGACGCTCAGTTCCCCACATGCAGATCACAAGTCCCAAGTGGGACACACATAGAACAAGTGCCTTTCCCTTAGTGCTCCCAGCGCTTCCTACCCATGCCTTACGGTTTTCTCTCAGGACTGTGTGTGTCGCTTTCCCCTAATTTCCATACACAGTCGCTGGTTCCTTTTCGTGAGCATCTTCAAGGGTGAGCTAGTTTTTTTTGGAGTCTAGCAACTCCCTTCATTCCCTTTATCTTCGTTTGTCTGTCCTTTCATAGGGTAGGATTGTTCCTTCTTGATGACCCGTTGTGTTCATGTAGGTTCCTTCAAGCATTCCAAGTGTATAGTGCATGAGCCCGCTGGGCTCAAAGAAGAAGAGAGGAGGGCACCCATTCGGCCGGATCACTCCGCCGCGGGATTTTCATTGGACCCCGACCGAAGCCGAAGGACCAACCGCCTGCCAAGTAACCGGAGCCCTTCTTTCACACGAAGAGGAAGGGTCGACCTGCGACTTGGCCAAGGCTTCCCCGGACTGGCGAACACCAGCACCGGACGGAGGGCTAGAGCCATGCCACAAGGAGATGGCTAATTAAGTGCATAGCACATGTTATACCTCCAGGCCTAACCATGCCATCCGCCCAGCCACTCTCAAGTATGATTCTCTCAAGGGGTAGAGCAAACACAAGTCCGCATTCCCTTATCTTAAGTTATGTACACGTCAATGCGTCAGGCGCCCCCTTCGGAATCGCAAGGGTTGGGTCAGTTTAACCCCCTACCCGACACCTCCACCATTTTTGTAGGGCCAAACCCGGTAGACTTTCGAGCCTTGGTCGACCCCACTGCGGGTCCCATTTGGCTCAGCCCGCCCACGCTCATGCTCAGGGCGCGGGTCGTTCGTCCCAGGGTCACCCCCACCTAGTGCTTTGAGATGGATGGGGGTGGGCCATCGAGCGAGAGGGCTTTAACATTGGGGATGTAGCTCAACCCTCACGGCGGGTGGTAGTCTCGCTGGTCGTTCCGCAAACGCTGATTTTTTTTTTTTTCTTGGTTGTGTTCTCAAGCAATTGCTCCTTCCAATACGTAGGCAGTCCAGGGGTTCTTTGAGAGTTCTTCTTCTCTTGTGCGCAGGCAAAGCGTCATTCTTAGGCCACACACCATTTCCCTAAGCATTGCAATCCTCCCCCTCGGCTCTACTCACTCCTCGAATCTCATGCATTCCATCTGCCCCTTAGTCTTTCCGGGGCCATCATATGCATGCATAGACTATTTCACAGTCCGCTTAGCAAGGTTGCATTTCTCGCTTTTTTTATTTACACTCAAGCCGCAGGCACAAGAGTCACTCCCATGGTTGGATGTTACACTAAGGGTCTCGTAGCCCCCCTTGTCCCCTCTCCCCTTTTTCCTTTGCCGCCCAGCCTCTTCCGCCCCGTCCCGCTCAAAGCATCCCAAGCCTTTACTTACCTGTGTTACGATCCTGGTCATTCCCAAAGTGCAAATTCACAATGAAAGACAATGTCACCCAATTGCGAAAGAAATTAAAGCACTTGCAAAGAGATAGAGACCAGAGGAGAGAGAAAGAAGAAGAAGAAGAAGAAGATGTACACCAGCAAGACCAATGACAATTCCCCCCTTCTCTCTCCACCTACCTCCTCCTCCTTCACTTCGCCAATTTTATTCTTCTCCCAATAATAATAATAACAATGATTGGATGAACCTGAATCAATATCCGAAGTTCCCTCTTACTGCTGACTCAACAACAACAACAACAACAACAACAACAACACTATAGCTATGGCTTCCCTCCTTCTGCCTCCTCTCACATGAATAGGCTATGGCGGACTACTAAGGGGTTCTTCCCTACTGTCCAAAGGACAACCCAAAGCAGCTATGGTGCTGCGCTCCTGTCCAAAGGACAACCCAAAGCAGCTATGCCGCTGCTGACTGTTCCGCCATGCCTGACTCTGCCTTGAGCTTCCTTGGTGCGGCACTACCCCAACTGGGGCCTTCCAGATGCAGCGCCCAACAAGGTGATGAAGACGGTGTCCACCATAGCCAGGTAGGTGCCTCACCACTCTCCTCCTTCGCCCCCTTCTTCCTCCTCCTCAGGCTGGGCTGCTCGCCATAGCCAGGCTGAGCCCCAGCTGCCCTTCACCTCCAAGCAGAGTTGTATCAGTCCAGCGTTGTGCTCGAGCAGCATGTCGCCAATCCTTGCATACCGCAATTGAGGAGCTACTTGCTCCTCCAGAAGATATAGCGGCCTGCTGGCCTCTTGGGCGGTGACTTCCTAGGCCGAGCGGCCTCCCAGCAATCGGTACCTCCTCCCTTTTGGAGGGAAACATCATTGCAGACTCTGCTATCCTCCGAATAGGCCCTAGACCCAGACTACTTGGACTGGTACCGGCCTACCTCTAGCCTACCGCTACTGGGCCTCTAAAAATGCCAACTTTTTGTCTTCTTCTGCTCGGCCTCCAGTACCCGACATTTCTACCACTACTTCAGTGGTACCGGCCTACCTGCTACTTGAGTGTTTTTCCCCTCTGCTCCAAGTGTTGTGGGCCTACCCCCGCTACTCGAAAGTTTTCCCCCTGCAACCCCCGAAGTCATGGCCACAGGTAAGTACCGGCCCTACGGGGCCTTTCAACCAACAAGTACCCTTGCAGGTCACACACACACTCAGCCGACAAGCACTCAGACAGGCATGCAAACCAGCAGGCCCGCACACACACGCAGACGTGGGAATCACAGCAGAATGCGGGAATCTCAGCAAGGCATTCATTCCAGTGGCAAATCCCAAAAATCAGCAGTGTTCTCAGTCTGTGTTTTGGCGGGTCATTACACTACCCCCTTCTCAAGAGCGAGGTCCCTTCGAGCGAGTAACTCATTCAGAGTCGGCACAAAATGCATCGTAGGCGTAGATAAGAAAGAGGGATTTAGTAAGACCGTGAGGAGTGAGTTTCGCAGAAAACTTAGCAGTCTGTCCGTCAGTGATCTGTCGTTCATAGGGGTTAACCACTCGTGGAACATTCTTTAGCATCTCTTTCCGATCGATGCAGAAAAACTCGTTCAACGGGTGATAGAGGAAGTGAACCTTGTACTGTCTGTTCCTCCCTCTTCCTTCATGGGCAACGATTTTGTCTATCTCATGGCCACCGTCGATAGGACGAAAAATCATAGGATCTCGGAAGGGAAAAGTCTCATCATCGATGTGTGGAAACAGTTTGGACGCGTGAAAGACCGGATATGTGCGCAGATGAGAAGGCACGTCAATCACATACGAAGGACCAAATTCATCCCCAATCACCTTAAGAACCTGCCACGAGCCATAGTACAATGGAAGTAGTTTCCGTGATACACCCTCTTCGTTAGAAAACTCAGACATTTTGACCCAGACATAACTCCCTACTTTGAAGTTTGCTTCTTTGCGCGACTTGTTAGCATGTTTGATCATGGCATGCTGACGCTTGTTCATTGCTGCGATAGAAGCTTTGAGCAGGCGTGCATACTTGGCATTGTAGCCACGCATGCCGGGCGTCAGACCAGGGGACCGTTCGGGGAACAAATAGGAGAGAGGATTGCGTAGCTGCCAACCATATTGCAACTGATTCGGTGTTACGCCAGTTGCAGAGTGAATAGAGTTGTTCTACAACCCTTTCACTTTGTGTAACTCCTTGTCCCACGTGTTCTGATCTGGAACAATTAGCGCGCGAAGCAGTTGAATGACAGTCTGGTTTATTTCCTCGGCCAATCCATTGGCTTCGGGGTGTCGACCAGAAGTCTTGTTGCATTTAATGTCATAGATCTGTGAGGTGAAGTCCTTCCAATCAGCACTAATGAACCTGGTGTCCCGATCACTCACAAGAGTTTTCGGGGGTCCATACTGCAGAATGTACTGCTGGTGAAATTCTTCAATCACAAACTCAGTTGGTGCATGAGGAGGTAGACGAATCAAGTTCAAAATTTTAAAAAAGTGATCCACAATGACCATGACTTGTGAATGTCCTCCCTCACTCACCTTCCCCATATCCGTGAAATCGATAGAGACCGACTCACCGGGCCCATCAGGAATTGGGAGGGGTTTCTGCAGGCCATACGGCTTATGCCTATGGACCTTGGTTCTTTGACAAACTTGACATTCAACAATAAATTTCTGAGCAGATCCTTTCATTCCCGGCGAATCAAACACAGCACAAGACTTCCATAAGTCTTCTCAAAGCCAAAATGTCGACTCCGACCATGTGCCAAGTCCAAGAAACGAGTCCGAAGAGGCGCATGGTTGGGTACACACAAACGATCAAACTTCCCATACGGCGGAATACAA
>BFEA01000045.1:3579082-3599496 GCA_003427395.1 Chara braunii
GAAGACGGGCGGAGCTTCTTGAAGGGCCCTGGACGAAGCACTGGGTCACGGTCACCATGCCAACCCACTGGGTGTAGTACACGCATGCTTCGCTGCAAGTCATTGGTTATGCTGCTTGCGCATGATAGGGGTTAACTCGAGTATGGCAGCCTCTACAAACGCTTACCAGACCGTCTATAAACATTTCTGGCTGGGGACTCGACTCTGATCTGGCTGTGATCGTCGTCCTGCTACGACGTAAAATAATTCCTGATGTCACTTGGGGGCGGACGTTAAATTGCCTCTTGATCAGCCAGATCATCCGAGTGGAAGGCTCGTCGGCGTACGAGGGTAAATAAGAGTGTTGTGGCTGCCTTGCTCGACGATAACCCGGAGCACAGGGGTGGGACCGGATTGCACACCTTTGAGACACGCTTGGCTTCTGATGCGAAGAAACGTGACACTGTGACTTTGAGAAGAACAAAGGGAGGGGTAGGTTCCAGGTGATAAGTTCGGGTTTTAATTCCATGCTATGAACAGACCCAGTCAGTCAACATTATTTTTATTTTTGATTAGTTAGATGGACAGCCATGTGACATCTGACAGACAGCATTAGTTTAGAATATTGTTTATTCCTGATGCTTCCTCTGTTTGAGAACTAATCTTACTAAAAATAGTTTTGACAGTAGGAATCTGACTTACCTGTTGACCCCAAATGAGATCTGTTCCAAAACTAGCCACCACTAAATAGTTGGTCTGTGCACTAAGTTGCGGTAGGCATCTAGAATGATCTAGTGTAGACATTGCATAGTGTTGTAGTCCATGAGCGACACAGGGGACACCGAAGAGGACGACCGCAGGATCTTGCGATCTGCCAGAGGCCCGTTAACTCACGTGTCCCTACGACCGGAGGGTGATAGGGAACTGTTCCGCCGGCAGAGGGAGAGGAAAGCTAGAGCAGCCGAGGCCAGCAAAACCTTAATTGGCGAGGCCGGTGCTACAGCAGCCATGGCTACAACAACCATGAGCACGTCTGCGCAGCAGACTTCTCAAGCCGGTAGTTCAGGTATCGCCGGGTCCACGGTCGCACAGACCGTGAGTCAGTCTACTGGCTTAATGGCAAGCCAGCCCGCGGTGTTGACCCCAGAGGATGTCGCCATCCAGCAGGCAGCCCTGCAAGAGGCACAGCTACAACAGGCATTAGGAAAGATAAAAAGGGAGAAGGAGATGATGATTAGAAGAAGAGTCAGGATGCAGCAAAGAGAGACAGACATAGAGGAGTTAGAAACGATGGACCTCACGCATATGGATGATGATGTGAGGGTAGTTAGGAAGGCCCTGCTAGGGGTTATAGAGATGCGGGAACACCAGACTACCATCCTTCAGGACATTCAACAAAGTCTGGCCGTATTGTCAGGCCGTGCTCAGGCAACACCATTACCAGCCGCGCCTGGTGCCTGGCCCGTGCCTTATCCTCCCTTCTCTGTCCCACCGGTGACTGGGGTATCCCCATTTGTAGCCCCGTCAACGGTTGCTATTGTATCCATAGGCATGCCGCTATCACGAGGGGTAACAGCAGGGAGTAGTTTACAGGTTCCTGTACAGACGGTGTTTACTCCAAGTCCGTCACAGGTTGCAGTCACCACGCAGCCTGCTGTCTCGCAGTCAGTGCAGCCTCAGGGCACACAACCCCAACAACTAGCACAGCAACCTGTTTCACCAGGTCCACAGCCTGGAATGATGCAGGGACCGGGACAAACACTGTGGGTTCCAAAGACGGCCATCGCCGCTCCTAAACCTTTTACAGGAGACAAGAGAGGCGAGGACCTCGACACATGGTTGAGGGCAGTGCCGGTCTACGTCAGGTGCAAACTCACCTTGCCTCACGAATAAAGGGCTTGTGGCTGCCTCTTACGTCGAGGGTAGTGCAGCGAGATGGTTGAGCGGTCTAGTTCAACTTCAGGGATATGGTCACGACTTCCGCGCTTGGGCAGCCTCCCAGAAATTGGAGGACTTCCTAAAGATGGTGGAAGAAAGGTGGCATGATCCTCAGGAGGCTCGAAGGTCCACTGGCGTGATCCTTAAACTGCACACGCGGCAGTTAGTCAGTAAGGGAGGCCACCGACGCTGTAGAGCGTTTGATCTGTGTACCTGGGGTACGCTATGATCCTCAGGTCCTGTTGACTTCGTACCTGAGATGTTTTTCACAGCCTCTCAGGAACCAGTTGGCAAAAGAGGCCAACATCAATATGCACAACTTTCCTTAGTTTAGCAAGGTGGCCCTAGACCTGGAAGCAAAGATAGGGCATGGACAAGCACCCACTACGGAAGGGAGAAAGAAGACACTGCCTCCTAACTGGAAGGCGAAGGGTCGCTTAATGTTTGTCGACAACGATGGTTCAACCATCGAGTTGGACGGCAACCTCCAGGAGGGTGTAGGTTCAGAGGCAGGCAGCTTAGACGCTTCAGAGGGTGGAGTGGTCGCTGCCGTAGCGCAAAAAGGTAAAGGGACCGGTCGACGCCCTAGGGGATCCCGGTCGAAGAGTCAAACAGAGGACGTGTGGAGAGATCGATGGGCCCGGCAAGCGGGTCTATCAGAGGACGTGTGGAGAGATCGGTGGGCCCGGCAAGCTTATATCAAGTGTGGTCAGTATGGCCATAGCATGTACAAGTGCCGAAACAGGAAGGTCACCGAGAAAATCCCGCCTACGATGGGGCCGGCGGTAGGATCTTCCACTCCCGTTGGTAGCAACGTTGCCAGTTCTTCAAGCACCACTCCGGGAAACACGTCGGCCCAATAGGAATAGTACTTGTTCCTACTAGGGTCACGGTGGTGGATACACCCTCACCTTCGCGAGAGATGGCCCAAGCTACTGATTCTTCAGTCGTCCCGCAAGCACATTCAGACCCATCGACCCTCTGTTCGATGAATGTGTTTGAGTCCTTAGAGGAGCTAGAGGTGGAGTGGTCTAGAYTMGACCCGCTAGCTTCTTGGACGRCCTTAGTCAAAGCTCCTAAGGGTGAGRWGTTCRTCAGCGAGGTTGTTATTGGCGGCCGCAAGGCCGGGGCCTATTATGACACTTGCTCGACACGAAACTTTATTAGTCGCGCGTGCGTTGAGAGACTGCACTTACAGGGGCGAGTGCAGCGCCTGAGTCGACCTGTGGAGTCGACCTGTGCCAACGAATAGCGCATGGTTGTCGAGGATCTAGACGGTGGAAAATATTAGCACCACTAGTGCAAGCACTAGTGGGGACAAGTGGGAGAGTCATGAGAGAAAAGAAAGTGAAATAATGGTGTGGGGAGGGTTGCCCAGCAGTCCGAGATATCACGGACTAGCTAGGCATAAGAAAATAGAGCCTTAAGGGGTCCAATATGAGAAAAAGGTTGTCCAAGGAAAATCGGAGCAAAGGGGGCCCGAAAGGGAAAAATGAAGCCCCCTAGGAGCATGGGGGTGCCATTATGGTAATCCGAGAGATAACGGTCAACTGTCAGGCATAAATCTGGCCATAGATGAAGATCTATGGCCTAGAAAAAGGCTCAACAGCTGTTTGACACTTGTCACAGCAGAAATAAAAGAAAAAGAAAGAAAAATGGGAGAAAATGGAGGGACAATGAGACAAAAGGGGAGAAAAGAGTGGAGGAGAATGTGCCGGCCTATTGGGACCTGCACAGTAGGGACTGGCAGGTCCCAACTGTGGCCTCGTCCCTCCTAGAATAAGGGAGGGCAATCCGAATTGCAGAGATACGACCCTTGGGGCCATATCTCTATAAAATCTTAATTAAAAAGAGAAAAATAAGAGAAATTGCAAAAGGGAGATGATCTTTCTTTTTATGGATCATAGATCTGAGATCAGATCTCAGGGTAGAGAGGAACTAGCTGTTTTTCGTAGGCCAGCTCAAAACGGCTAGCTCCAAAATAAGTTGGCAGCCCAAAATGGAAAGAAACAAAAAAGGGAAAGAGACAAAAATGTACATTTGGCCCAAAAAGAGAGCCAAATGCACCAAAAGTTGAAAAATTGAACTTAGGGGCCCAAAACTGAAGCAAGGACCACCATGGGGTAGCTCGAAATATTGTTGCCTTTGGATCTCAGCCAGATCCAAGGCTGAAAATGCACCGCCACATGGGAAAATATCTCGGCGTACCCAAGGCAGGCCAAAATCAGAAAAAGGCCTACGAGGTTTTTTTGTTTCAAGTCAGGCTGTCCCCTGGGCCTTTGGACTCAAGGGGGCAACATTTTTCAAACGGTATGAGGCTTGAAGAGGCCCAAGGGGCAGTCCGAGTTGGTACCAGCCACTCGGACTGCATGTACTTGGCCAAAATGAGGCCCAGGTACCCCCGGAAGGGCCTAGTGGTGGAATTTTGCCTTAGGGGTACCTCGGTTCACCTCAAGGCACATTGAGAGGCCAATGGGCTGGCCGGATTGTTGGTTTCAGCCTACATAAGTTGGGGATTCAGTCCGCCACACTCGCATTTGCATGAGGAGTCTCCATGCTGCTGAGATGAGCCCATGGGAGCAGTAAATTCACCTGGAGAGAGGAGAGGGGAACCCCTGCCAGTTTGAGAGCCTAGAGAGGATTGTGAGTTAGTGAGTGAAGCTCTAGAGGCTAGTGGTAGTGAGGCTAGCCTAGGAGGGTAATCCGTTATAGCCCCCAGACTGTGAGGAAGAAGGCAAGGCTAGAGGGAGTTCTATTAGCCCTCCTAGAGGGGAGGACTCCACAGCCATAGAGGTAGGAGCTTGTTGCAGCTTGGGAGAGACTGAGAGGGGGAAGTAAGAGAGGTTTGAGGAAGAAGAGAGCCATAGCCAAGTGGGGAGAAGCATCACCAAGACTAGTGCATCAACTCCAAGACCCAAGAAGAGGCGAGTGGAGGGAAGAAATGAGTCTCTTCGTCTTCTTCGCCTTCTACTTCTTCTTCTTCTTCTTCTTCTTCTTCCTCTTCCTCTTCTCCTTCTTCCTCTTCTTCTTCTCCCTCTTCTTCCTCTTCTTCTTCCCCTCCTTCTTCTTCTTCACCTTCTTCCTTCGCTTCTTCTTCTTCCATTTGAAAGGAAGATAAGCATTAGCGAACTCCAACAATCAAACAACATCATACATATGTGTCCAGATAGTCTTAACCTCGAACCAACAACAGTCATGCATCACGAGTTTCACCAAATCAGAACACACCAATAGTTCGTAATTGACAATGCTGAAATAGTCTCTCATCATCATCAACAAAGAACAAGAGTTGATATCCTATTGGCGCTCGGCGCCCAGACTACTTGTGGCAGATCCTATCTAGCCTAATACTACAATGCCGATGTTGACGACAACAGCTCCCCGAAGTACGAGCATACGGCGGACAATGTCGCACGCTTCCAGCACCAGGTATGTCTCTCGCAACACTCACAACCCCGATCCACACCACACAGATGCCACTTGCACCCGAGGACCACCCTGCGTCACAGCCAGCTCACAGCGGAGCAGCTCGGCTATGGCTGCCCGCTACTTCTTACTCGCCCGTAAGAGCGTGAGTGCTAGCCAGCCAGCAAATAGCGCAGCAGCGCTCGCGCAGCATGCAACCAGCACCCAAATGCCGAATGAGGAGGCAGGCCCTTCCCTATATCGAAGTGGCCTGCCTGCGTCCAGTCCAGGAAGATTCCGGTAGGCCCCGGTAGGCACAGGCCCAGACCTCACACGCAGGCCCAGGGCCTGATGGTTACATGTGCCCAACTGCCCTTGGCCTGCTCACGGCCTTTTCCACGAGTCTGGCCCAGGTCCCCATTCAGATACATTTGCAAAATATGGCCTGGGCCTGGGCGCCTTCAACCAACTGGCGCAGCGCAACTGTCTGAATTTCACCAGTTGCGGGGTACCCTGAAAATCGAGGCCCTGAGGGCCTGTCTCGCCTACCTTCACTGGCCGACATACTGCAAAAAAGGCCCCGAGGGGGCTGAGCGGGCGTAGCCTCGCATTCCCTCCTCCATATCTTCGTTAGTCCTCTGAGAAGATCAATCCTGAGCCATCTGGCGCTTTCCTTTCAATACATCCTTCTCATAGTGGGCTACGACTTGAGGAGCGGTCGACATCAATTCCTCCCTACTAAACCAGCGGTCCTCCTTCGGATCTGTGTGGTGTATGAAGTGGACACGAAACTGCAGCTTTGGCTTTGGAGGATGTCCCCTTCCTGGAGGCTTCTGAATAAGCATCTCCCTGTGGTCGATGACACTGAATCTAGAAAATGAGAGTGTAGGAATTGTTCATCGATGTCGACTTCTCCGTCCATGGTTGGGGGCAGCATTGACCGACGAGAGGGAAACTGATCAGTTTCCTTGGATGCGGCGAGCTTAGAGGGTTGAAAGACTGGGTGAGTTCTGAGATGACCAGGGATACGGATGACATAAGATGGGCCATCTGGATCTATCCCTACTACGTCTAAAACTTCCCAAGGTCCAAAGTACTGAGGCATGAGTTTGCGGGATATCCCGAACTCCTGTCCCAGTTCTGAAGACTTGACCCAGACTCTGTCCCCAACCTGAAATGTAGAATGGCGGCGGTGTTTATTCTCAGATTCTATCATTGCTGCCTGCGCCTTCTGCATGTGCTCTACAGCCTCCTGCATTTTTTGTTCGTAACCATAAGCGAACTCCAAAGTGTCTGGTGTAACAGTTGGCTGGTTATCAGGAAGTAGGAAGTCTAAAGGCAGTCTAGGCCTAAAGGTAAGATGTAGACTGTTAGGACTTACCCCGGTAGCGCTGTGTACAGCGTTATTGTACAGACTGGCGACAAGAGCAAGCTTCTCGTCCCAATCCACCTGGTTGGGCTTAATGTAATGCCTCAACAGGTGTTGAACAACGCGGTTCATCTGTTTTGCCTGGCCGTTTGCTTCTGGATGGTTTCCAGAAGTCATTTGCAGTTGAGTTCCTTGTTCAGCTGCAACGGCCTTCCATAATTCACTTGTAAATCTGACATCCCTGTCACTTACAATAAACTTAAGCAATCCAAAATCCCTCACCCAGTTCTCTTTGAACAGCCTGATTACATACTCGGTCTTCGCTGTTTCCGGCATGGCTATTAACCTAGCATACTTACTAAACCTATCCACGATGACGAAGATCTGCCTCATCCCACTCTTGCTGGTGACCAGCGTATCCATGAAGTCCATGGACAAGCTTTCACCTGGCCTTTCCGGAATCGGAAGGGGCTTGAGCAGCCCAAGAGGAGCCTGAGTACGGGGCTTGTCCCGTTGACAAACTTGACAAGTCTCCACGTACAGCTGTGCATCTCGCATCATCGTGGGCCACCAGAATCACTGCAGCAAGTTGGCTGCGGTCTTCTTATACCCGAAATGACCGGTGGCATCATGACACTCACCTAGAAACAAACTACGCAAAGACTCACTATTGGGAACACACAATCGTTTATTCCCTGCCTTCTCAAGGAACGGCAAGCCATTAACCAACTCAAACTCGACGGACGTCTTCTTGTCCTTCGCCTCAAGTCTGCGTATGATCTCAGATATAAACTGGTCCTCGCGATAGGCTTCCACCAAAGATTGAGTAACATTGTCCGTGAGACTGAACTCAGTAATCAGCGCACTTGAGAAGTCTTGTCTGCGCGACAGGGCGTCAGCAACCTTGTTATACTCCCCTTTTAGATATTGAGGGTCAAAGTCATATTGCTCAATGACTTCGATCCAACGCTCGAGAGCGTCAGAGAGTACCGGCTGGGTTCTCATCCATTTCAGGGTCTGATGATCAGTTTTGAGGATGAAGAACCTCCCAAGGAAATAGTGTCTCCAATGGGTGAGAGCCTTGTACACCGCATAGAGTTCCTTCTCATAAGTGGACTTAGCCAACTTCTGAGACGACATTTTCTTAGACATGTACTCAACTGGCCTCAACTTTGGCCCCTCCTGGTGCGCGAGCACGGCGCCAATGCCGTATTGGCTGACATTCGTGGTGACTATGAACGGCTTGTCAGGATCAGGAAGTTTCAAGACTTATAGTGCGTTAATGCATGCTTCAGATGTCTGAAAGCAGCCTTGCACTTATCTGTCCACTCCCATGGGGTGTCAAGGCGGGTCAGATCAGTCAAAGGAGCGGCCACTATGCTATAGTTTTTCACAAAAGTTCTATAATAGCCTGTCATTCCTAAGAAAGATCTCATCTCAGTCACAGACTGAGGACGTGGCCAATCGCGAATGCTGGCCACCTTCGCGTCATCGGGCTTCAATCCTTCCGCGGAGATCTCATGACCCAAGTACAAGATACAGGTGCGGCCAAACTCGCACTTTTCACCGTTGATCTTGAACTTGTGCTGTTGCAGGAGACTGAGAACTTTGTCTAAGTGTGCTACGTGCTCCTCGACAGTCTTACTAAAAATAAGTATGTCATCGAGGTACACGACGACAAACTTATCCAAGTACTCATGGAATATCCAATTCATAGCGTGCTGAAAGGTGCGAGGAGCATTGCAAAGGCCAAAAGGCATCACCACAAACTCGTACAGACCGTACCTGGTCTGAAATGGGGTTTTGTGTTGATCCTCGGGCCGGATTGCAATCTGATGGTACCCGGACTTCAGATCTATCTTACTGAAGTACCGACACCCTTGCACTCTATCTAACAGATCATCGATGCGCGGTAGGGGCTCTCTGTTCTTCACAGTGATGGCATTGAGGCCCCTATAGTCAATGCACATCCTGAGAGTGCCCTCCTTCTTAGGTACGAATAGTACTGGAGATCCGTAAGGAGATACACTCGGCCGGATCCGACCCTTCTCTATGAGTTCCTTGAGTTGGCGGCGAAGCTCATCAAGCTCGCCTGGAGACATCCGATAGATCCTACCCTTCGGAATACTAGACCCTGGGATAATCTCTATCGCGTGGACGACCTCCCTATCAACAACCCCTGTTGGCTCTTCAAATAGATCAGGGTACTTGGCAACCACTCCCTCTATCTCCGGCGGCATTTTCACTGGCTCGCCTGCAGCAGAGACATAAACTAAGTACATACCCTCCTCTTGATTTTGCTTATAGTAATTGTAGAACGCGGCCGCACACATGCACCCGTAGGACTCAATCAGACTACTAGCTTTGAACTTATGTAATCTGGCGGTCCCTCCACCTGGCAAAGTGTGTTTGACCACTTTTCGGTCCCAGTCGAACTGGGGCTGTGCCACAGAGAGGTAGTACATACCTAACAACATGTCCATGGGGAGTTCATCACTCACTAGGAACGAGACACGATGCCTCAAGTCCCCTCCCGCGTACAGAAAAGTACACTCTACATCCTGGAGGTAATCTCGATGGTGCCGTTTGCTTGTGCGATTATTTCTTGCGTTGGCGCATGGTTCCCTTGGGACATCTTAAGTCCCCACCACTTTCTTTCGTACTAGTTCCGTTTTATTGTCCCCCCGGTAGTCCCGCCAGCGCGTGTCCCATTTTTCAACTATTATTATTTGAGTCCACTTAGTCCCCAGCAACATCCCGGACGGTGTCCCATTTTTTTTTATTTTGGGACCTCCTTGCCCTTGGTTGTTCCAATATCCCTTCCTTAGGTGCCGCATGTGTGCCAATTTTTCTTGGCCGTGAGATCTAATCTCACGGTTGTTGTTTACCATCTTTACTTGCCTCATGCCGAAATCACTTCTTTCTAACCTTTTGGGCTTGTCGTGGCTCATTTTCCCTTAGCCTAGGCATCCCCATTGAGTCCGTTATTTCTCGGCTGCAATCATGGTCATTTCCCTAGTCCCACAACTTGCCCCACACTAAAAGAAAATGAAGTGTTAAATTCCCAAGTGCATCCGGGCTCAATATTGGCTCCGGATACACCTAAAACATGTGTTTTTCCTTCCTCATGCAGTCCGTTGCAACTCGGACAGCAATAGGGGTCAATTCGCTAGCCCCAATGCCCCACAACTAGCCCTCAACCAAAGGAAAAAGAAATGGCCAACTCCTTAGCGCATCCGGGGTCAATTTTGGCTCCGGATGCACCTAAAAACATGTGTTTCTCCTCCCCCATGTAATCCGTTGTATTTCGGCTGCTTGGGGCCTTGATTTTTCTTGATTTTCTCTGCAAAATAAAAAAAAAATCAAGATACTTTGTAACGGACATATGCCATAATGAATCTGGTCACGAATGCATCACCCTAGGTGACCATTTTTGGCCGTTAGTGCCCCATTTGTCTTTTCTCTTCTTTTCTTTTCTCTTTTCTTTTCTTTTCTTCTTCCTCCTTTCTTGGACAGTAGGGACCTGCCAGTTCCTTCTTGTGGCAGTCCCTACTGACGACCAACTCACTCTCTTCCTCTCACTCTTTTTATCTTATTCTCCCACACTTTTCTTTTCTTTTCTTTTTTTTTCTTTTCTTTTTCTAGCATGCCAAGTGTCAACTAGCCGTCAAGGCCCTTTTCTAGGCCCTTCCTCTTAGTTTTGGCCTTTCCTATGCTCAAGGGGCAGTCCGTTATATCTCGGACTGCAATAATGACCTCCTCATGCCCATGGGAGCTTCCTTTCACCTTTATTTTTTTCAAACTGTGGGTCCCTATAGTCCGATTTTCTCCCGGAGGCCTATTTTCCACACGAAGTCTCTTTAGACTCCATTTTCTTGGGGGAGGCCGATCCGAGATTTTTTGGATTGCTCCCATGCCTCCCTCTACATGTTTCTTTACTTTTTCTTTTTCTTTTGGGCCTCCCCACTTCCTCTCACTAGTGCTTGCACTATTGGTGCTAATACTTTTGACCGTCAAGATCTTGATCTTGACGGTGCACCTCGTTTTAATTATTTTCCCCTTGTGCCGCTTCATAGTTCTTTGGCCACGGCATTCTCATGTCCCCGCCATTTGTCCCACGCTAGTTCCCGACACTTATCCCACCGGTGGTCCCGCCGGTACTCGTCGCGCTGGTGGTCCCCGACATTTTGTCCCGTCGACGGTCCCTGACACTTGGTCCCGCAGGTGGTCCCCGACATACTTCGTCCCGGATACCATTATTTTTACTTAGTCCCACGTGGCCCCTGGTGCCTTTCCCTCAAGGTGTCCTACGTTCTTCGGGCGTCCGCCGCCTCACGGCGACCCCTTCCTCTTGTCTTTTCTCGGGCCTCGCGCGCGCTGACTTTCTCTGACCGTGGGGCCTCCAATCCGAGGCTCTCGCTGATTCCCATGGGCGGCCCTCACGTTGGCCCCTTATTTCCTAGCATCCCACTGTCACCGGGGCCGTCCACCTCCCGGCTGCCTTATTCTTTCGTCGTCCGTCGCGCCGCATTTGCAAGTTGACGGCCCCTCGGCCTTAGTCATGCTGAATCTCTGTGGCCCTCCTGGCCTCATGCTACGCCCCTATGCGCCCGTGTCCCCCCGCTTACTTGCTTGCCGTCGCTGGTTCTTTCCCCCTGTGGTTCTCAACCCAGGGCATCGTTCCTTCCGGTGGCCTAGGCCCTTGTCTTTTCTCTCTCTTGTCTCCTTACTCCAGATTTCTCTGTCGTGCACAGATTGGCTATATACAGACTCTCGAGTGACGGGATGTTATTCGGGACCCACCGGTCCCGACAACGGTCTGCCTGTTCCATGTGTCACGAGTAGATAACTCCTTGGCACATTGCTATCTCAGTGCTCCCGCGTTCACGCGATTAGTTAAAAAGGAGCATTAAGAGCAACAGGTCTTCGTAACTTATGTAAGGTCTGTCACTGAGCCTAAGGAGGACACACCCATAGATCCAACCATTGCCAAGCTACCGGAAGAGGGATTTAGCAGAGCCGACGATCGGAGTAGTGTCGCGGCCGATTCAACATCGTATAGAGGTAGAACCTGGCAGTAGGACTCCTAGGGGAGCATTCTACAGGATGTCCCCAAGGGAGTTAAAGGAGTTGCGTAAGCAGTTGGACGAGCTCCTCGAAAAGGATTGGATTAGGCCCAGTTCATCTCCTTTTGGAGCATCAGTCTTGTTTGTCCCCAAAAAGGAAGGACAGTTGCGGATGTGCATAAATTACAAGGGTCTAAACGCGATCACAGTAAAGAACGCTGAGCCATTGCCCACGATAAACGATCTCCTAGATCGAGGGCTGCAGATATTTTTCGAAGATCGACCTGAAGTCCGGGTATCATCAGATAAAGGTTCATCTTGATGACCAGCACAAGACTGCATTCCGGACTAGATATGGGCACAATGAGTTTATAGTAATGCCCTTTGGACTAACAAATGCGCCTGCCACATTCCAACGTTGTATGAACGATTTGTTTAGGCCATGGTTAGACAAATTTGTTGTAGTTTATCTAGATGATATATTAGTATTCAGTAGGACTCTCCAAGAACATCAGGTTCATTTGAGGCAGGTCTTGGAGAAGCTGAGAGAGACTAACTTCAAGATCAATGCAAAGAAGTATGAATCGGCCAAGAATCAAGTCTTGTACTTGGGCCACGTTTTAGACGGAGATGACATTAAGCTTGAGGACAGCAAGATAGCGGCGATTAGAGATTGGTCGACGCCCCGCACATTGACTGAGTTGCAGTCGTTCCTAGGCCTAACTAACTACCATAGGAAGTTTGTGAGGAACTTCTCGATTATCGCCGCTCCCCTTCGTAGGTTGCTCAAGAAAGAGGCAATCTGGCAGTGGGATAAAGACTGTCTGTATGCGCTAAAGAAATTAAAGCGCGCGTTAATAGAGTATCCTGTCCTCAAAGTAGCAGATCCGTCCTTGCCATTTGCCGTCACCACGGACATGAGTCAGTATGGAATAGGGGTCGTGTTACAGGAGGACGGCGACAATGGCTACAGACCCGTAGAGTTCATATCAGCAAGAATGCCCTAAAAAAAAGTAGCTACCTCGATTTACGAGAGAGAACTCTACACTCTTAGGCAGGCCTTAGAACACTGGAAACATTACCTGCTTGAGAGGCACTTCAAAGTGTATTCAGACCACGAAACTCTTAGGTGGTTGAAGACACGGGCCAAAATGACACCGAAGTTGACTAGGTGGGCCGCTGAGATAGACCAGTATGACTTCGAGCTCAAACCGGTCAAGGGCAAGTACAATGTAGTTGTGGATGCTCTAAGAGATCAGACTACTTTGGAGCTATAGTCCACTATCAAGATATAGTGACATACCTGCAAGAGAAAGTAAGACAGGCGTATGCACAGGACCCTATTTATAGCGACTTCCTCAAGAGAGTTAAGGAGGCCCCAACGACTGAACCAGATTATCGCACTGCAGAGGGGTTGTTATTTGAGAAGACTAATCTAGTAGACCGTTTGTGCGTTCCCAACAATGAGGAAATCCGTAGTTTGATCCTAGGGGAATGCCATGATAAAGAGGGACATTTCGGTTGGCAAAAAACTCTCACCGACCTGATGCATGCGTACACATGGTCGGGGATGAAGAACGACTGCATAAAGTACGTCCGCAGTTGCAAAGTCTGCCAAAGAAATAAGACCACTACGCGTGCTCCTCTAGGTCTTCTCAAACCCTTGCTATTCCTGATCAGCCAGGAGATTCAGTGTCCATTGACTTTATGGATGCCGGCGTCAAGAGCAGGCATGGTAAGAGCCAAGTCATGGTCATAGTTGATAGATTCAGTAAGTATGTTGTTTTTGTTCCATTACCCGCAAAAGCTCGTACTGAGCTAGTCATTCAGAAGTTTTTTGATTTCTGGTTAGTGAGCATGGAGTCCCATTGTCCATCGTTAGTGATAGAGATACTCGTTTTACGAGTCAAAACAAGCAGGAACAGATGAAAGTTTATGGGTCAAAGTTGCTGATGTCATCTGGCCGTCATCCAGAGACTAACGGTCAGACTCAACAGATGAACAAAATCCTGCAACAAGTTTTGCGCATGTACATTAGACCAGATCAAGTCAATTGGGACGAGATGTTGCCCAAGGTAGACAGTGCGTATAACAACAGCGTGCACTTGTCCACTTGTCGCACTCCCAACGAGTTACACAAGTCCTTTACACGTGCAAACCGTTTGAGGGACTTAACCGGGACCAGATTCACAGGCTACCGCCCGATACCAGCGAGTTTGCGATACAACACGAGAAAGAACTAGCTACAGTCGTTGAGAACCTCAGGAAGGCCCAGCATAGAATGATAGAGCAAGCCAACAAGCACCGTCGCCCATCGCAGTTCCAAGTAGGCGACTTAGTCTGGGTCAAGTCCAAAGAGTTTGCTCTTGAGGAGAACATCTCGCAAAAGTTACTGCCAGTATACAGGGGACCGTGGCCAGTTCTAGAAGTCAAGGGCGGAGAGGATGGGTCGTCCTACACCGTAGAGATCCCAACACACCTCCACACCTACCCCATATTTCACGCATCAAAATTGTTGCCGTGTGTCACAAGCCAACAATTTCCCTCAAGCAGATTTATGATCCCTCCGGATATGGATGGGAGATATGACATTGAGGGCATTGTAGGTGAGGATGTATTCAAGACAGGAGGTAGAGGTCGTCCACAGAAACAGTACAAGGTCCGATTCACATATCAGGAACCGAAAGACGACCGCTGGTTTACAAGAACTGAACTTCTAGAAACAGCTCCCGACGTAGTTAGGGCCTATAAGAGAGATAAGAAAGGCAAAGGTCCGGCCTTGAACTGAGATATTCTCGGAGGACCTCGGATTTAGGCCGGAGAGAGTGAAACGGATTCCACCTTTGCAGTAGCCGATGCAGATCCCAGGGGTCGATCCCTTGACCTCAGCTTACCTGTGTACAATATCTGTATCGACCCCAGGAGTTCAACCCACAACCTGTGTCTTTCCCCATAGTTGGTAGGTCGTCGTAGGTCTGTAGGTTATAGGGGTTCGATCTGTAGACCTGTCGGATAGGAGTCCTTGTGAGTTCTAGAAGTCGTAGCTGTAGCTCCTTCGAAGGGTCAAGGTCGTAGCTGCTACAGTCCTGAAGGGTCAAGGTCGTAGCTGCTACAATACTGAAACGCCAAGTCCACGGTCTTCCGGAAGGTTCGGAAGTGGCCTTTCAGGTACTGCCCACAGTAGACCGAGGGAAGTGGGCAAGTGGCGAAGTACACTAGTGCTGAGTCAGCGGTACCCAATCCCAGTCAGTCTCACTCCAGTAAAGCAAAAACCGTGTGGGACTGTGTGCACCAGGGGCATGGGAAAGGGGCAGACCAACGAGCTACAAAAGTATAAATCAAGAGGCAATGCCCAACCATTCATTATTCCCGCGTAAGCCATGCGGAAGCGCTGCCACTGCGACTTGTGCGAGGTGGTCTGCAGTGAACCCCAAGACTAAGTGGGCGAGAAGGAGAGCTTAGCTATAGCGATAGGGGTAGTAGCAGCCATTGCCGCCATAGCTGATAGGAGAGTGTAGCGTGTGTGTGTGCATGTGTGTACAGTGTGACGCGTGTGGGATATCCAGGGTGATCCTAAGTTGAGGGTGTGTGGACAGTAGAGTGGGGCGCAGTGACGAACAGGGAGTTGTACAGGAGCTGATGCGCCATAGCCCTCTGAAGCGAACTTGTACCTGAACTGTGTTCTTGGTTTCCATATTGAGTGGGCGCTCATCGCCAGTTTGCTGCGCTACCTTTTTTTTTTTTTTTTTTTTTTTTGGACCNTTTTTTTTTTTTTTTTTTTTTTGGACCATTTATCGATTTATGTGTGTCATCCTTGCGCAGGCTCCATGCTAACCTTCTCTGTATCGTTCCAATTTTAACGGATGTCCCTCCCAAGCAAGTAGTGCATCCAGTGTTTTAACGCTTGCCTGAGAGCGTAGAGTTCCCTTTCGTAGGTGGATGTTGCTACCTTCTCCGAAGGCATCCTAGTAGACATGAACTCTATGGGTCTATATCCACTGCCATCGTCTTGCTGTAATACAACACCTATACCATATTGGCTCGCGTCAGTAGTGACGACGAAAGGTAAGGACGAATCGACTACCTTAAGGACTGGGTACTTTATCAATGCCTGCTTCAATTTCTTCATGGCAGACGTGCAGTCCTTGTCCCACTTCTAGATTGTTTCTTTCTTTAGTAACATGGGAAGGGGTGCAGCGATGGTGGAGAAATTTCTCACAGACTTCCTGTAATAGTTAGCTAGGCCTAAGAACGACCGCAACTCTGTCAACATGCAGGGTGTAGGCCAATCTCTAATCGCTGCGATCTTGCTATCTTCTGGTTTAATGTTGTCTCCGGCTAGGACATGGCCTAGATACAAAACTTGGGTTTTTGCCCATTCGCACTTCTTTGCGTTGATCTTGAAGTTAGCCTCTCTCAGCTTCTCCAAGACCTGCCTCAAATGACCCTCATGCTCCTAGAGGGTCCTACAAAACACTAGAATATCATCTAAGTAGACTACTATAAACCTATCTAACCACGGCCTAAATAAGTCGTTCATACAACGCTGAAAAGTTGCTGGCGCGTTGGTTAGTCCAAAGGGCATAACTATGAACTCGTAGTGCCCATACCTAGTCTGGAATGTCGTCTTATACTGATCACCAGGGTGAACCTCTATCTGATGATATCCGGACTTCAAATTTATCTTCGAGAAGTACTTGCAACCCTGCACCCGATCTAAAAGATCATCTATACGGGCCAGTGGCTCCACATTCTTCACTGCAATAGCATTAAGACATCTATAGTCAACTAAGCTCTGCCTCCTTCTTGGGGACAAATAGAACATGTGCTCCAAATGGGGACGAACTGGGCCTAATCCAACCCTTCTCTAAGAGTTCATCTAACTGCTTGCGCAGCTCCTCCAACTCCCGCGGGGACATCGGATACACTGCTCCTTTAGGAGTCCTACTGCCAGGCTCTATCTCAATGCGATGCTGGATGGGCTGTCGGACTACCCCTGTTGGCGGCTTAGCTAAACCTGTGTACTCTTCCAGCAACTTGGCGTGTGGTATATATGGGCTTTTCCTCTTTAGGCTCAGTAACTGGTTAACATAGGCCACAAAAACCTGTTCTTCTAGCTGCTCCTTTTTCACTAGCCTTACAAGCAGGAGCGCTAAGGCAGCAGTGTGCCAGAGAGTTATCTACCCCTGCCTTATGAAACAGACGGGAAGTCTTGACCCCGCCTGACGGGCTAGGGAGCCTACACTCATGCTCTCTCAAATGGAGTGTGGCCCCTTCTGCCTCTCCCCAGTCCATTCCTAGGACTATATCGAAGGGAAGGTTATCCTTTACTAGGAGAGTCAAGGAATGGAGAACTCTCTCCACCTTCCCATTTTTCTCTAGGCGGAAGTACGCCTGGACTCCCTACTCGCATTGTGCGATTATCAGCAAGGATACTTACTATGGGGTCTGCTAACTTTTGGACTTCCAATCCCAACTTTAACTTTTGCAGCGCCTTTCTACTAATATAGCTGCGAGTGGCCCCACTGTCTACGAGGGCCCCTACTCTGCTCCTAAAGACTTCTACCTCTACTAGTACTAGTTCTCCTCTACTCTCTTTCTTCATCTTGGCCCAGGCGGGCATTCTTTCCTTTAGCTCATCAGCCACGCCTGTGAGGGATGTGCCTAAAGAGACTCTGACAAATGCAGTCTCTGGACAGCTATCTAGGCACCGGCCTACAACCTCTGCCATAGGCGCATGTGGTGTGGGAGTTTTCTGTCGGCTTGCGCTCGTTTCCCCACATGGCCTTATGGTAGGGCCAGTTGCAACACCTACCGGCGGCTGCCTTTTGACCCCTGGGCAGCCCAACGGGCCTCTCTATACTTTGGACAATATTTGATGATGTGGCCAGGGTGACCGCAATATATGCACCCCCTGGTCCACACGCTGTTGCCAGACGCGTTGGTCCAGGCACAAATTTTCCCAAGTTCGGCCCTGTGGTAGACCTGGGTGCCAACCACTTCTCCTATAGGGTGAGCTATTACCCCTATTTGGTGACCTATTCCCAGAACGGTTTTGCGGGGGACCTTGACCCCTGCCTCCCGCGTGGCGGTTTCCCCTACTGCAAACCCCCTGATCACCCTGGGAATGACCACCTGAGGCCCGACCCCCTTGGCCCTGGCCTCTACCTCCTCGTTGCAGCCTCCCTCCGACCGCGACAGCAGCGTAAGGATCAGGCGATCCTTTGCCTTGACCTGACCCGAGATGGTACGACCTTTCCAGCTTTTGCCCTTATCCAGGTCCTTGTGCCAGAAAGTGGAGACTGACATGGACCGTGCTTCGAACGCTACCACTTCCCTGCTCAAAGCATCATAGGTCACGGTAGGCTGCTGACTTTTTTCAAAGAAATGCCCGCGTAACTGTTCGGGCATAGCGCGGTAGAAGAGATTGACTAACTGGGTCTCAGTGACCCCATGGTCAGGGACGACGACCAGCTCATCCATAACACCTTTGAGTGCCCTGACACTCTTCCACTGACGCAAATGGATGGTTTGCAGCTTATCAGAGGCTTTGACACTACGGGTAACGTCTGCAAATCGTTGAGAGGGGTAAATGCCGAATATGCAATTAAGTCGTCGTCGCAATTAGCGGCGCGCCACAGGGAACGGGCGAAACTTGCTGCTTCCTCCCTAAGAGCATGGATAGCTATCAAGACGTGTTCATCTGGGGTGACTTTCTATACGTGCACACACGTCTTAATATTCGCTTTCCAGTTGTCAAAGTTCTCCTCCTTCTTTCCACTATAGGAGTCGGGACATTTCACTTTGACAGGCTCCCTACGAGGACGTGCTTCTTCTTCCTTGGGTGGAGCCAGCCTGGCGCCCTCTATGGCGCCCGTGCAATATCGCTCTGTGTTCTCTAGGCGGGCCTTCACCTTAGAGCCTACCTGCATACCTGCATCACTGACTCACGTGCAAAGCCCCTGAATCCCAACTGTACAGATCGCAGGGCTAAGTCCTGACTCCTACCAAACTGATATTGCTCTTCTTGGACCTGGGCCAGGCGCTCTATGTTCCTCGCCATGACCTGCATCTTCCCCAACAGGTCTGCCTGTGCCGCCATCTGCTCTCCCTGTTTCCTTACTTCTTCCAATTCCCTTGCCGCCTGGCTCACTGCGTCCACTCTTCTTTTCCTTTCCCTCACCAGCCGCAACTTCCACTCCATCCTCTTCTCATCTTCGATTGCCTGCAGCTTGAGCGGATCTTCCTCTGCATCCCACTCTTTCATGGCCGCCTCCTGCTCTTCCCTGGTTACATACATCAATGCCTCCTCTTCTCCCAGGGAAAGATTGGCCACCCATTCCGTAATTTTCTTCTCCAACGGATCTTCCTTTGCACCACTGGGTCCTGCTCTTTCTCTTGTCCTTATCCTCTCCAGTGGTTGTTTTTCTACCTCTTCTTCTGCCTCTACTGCTCAGAGTTTTTCTTCCTCCTTTTGCAACCTCTCCATTTTTCTCGCCATCTCTTCCTCAATCTTCTTCTTCTTCACCGCCTGTTATTCCAGCAAGGCCCTCTTCTTGGCCTCCTTCTTCTCTCTTCTCTCTTTCACGATGGCGGCGGCTTTCGCCCCCTGTTCTGCTGTGTAAGGGGAAGTGCTCGTTCCTGTACGCGTGCCAACCATGGTGATAGACGCACAACCAAGTGACATTTCCACTCCTCACCGCTTAGACTCTCCCCCTAACTGACCCAACTTAAGACCGACTCGATCTAAGGACCACATGATTCTATAGAACCCTGCCAATTATGGTCTTTAGCCTAGACTCTAAACTACAGCCGTCACTACAGAACCTATTGCTGATCAGGAGGCATTTAAGGAGATCCCCTGTAACTCCTCAGGAATTCTTTAACGTCGCAGACAAGACGACGCGATCAGCACGTTCTCTCAAGACTTAGACGGCCCGTTGTGCAGCCCACCGCTCGGATTTTGGGCCTACCGTGCCACACCTAGCAGCCCGCCGGTCAGTACCGGTCCTCGGGAGGGTTCGTGTCCTCCGGGACAGTCGAGTCGTCAGACACAAACTTTAGCCCTACTCAACCCGTGTGCGTTTGGTCAACGAGGCCCTATCCTTCATACACGGAGTCCTATCACCTGGACATAAGAGACTCAATGCAGAAAGAAGAGACGGACAGACTCAGACTCAGCAAGTACCATAGGGTAAGCGCACATCCATAGGGCGAGAGGATAGGCTAAGGGCTTGGCGAGATTATACCAACTCCAGCTTTATCAAAATCGTGGTCAACAACTCCGGTCAACGCCTTGGTCAACGCTTGGTCAACACGGTCAAACCCTGGTCAACTCTCTGATCAACACCTGGTCAACTCCTAAGTCGGCTACGGCTGCCGGCACTTTCTTCCTCGCCAACTCCCCTTCTCTTCACCTTCTTCACCTTTCTTCTATCTCGCCCCTTTCTTCTTCCTTCCTCTCTGTCTTCTCTTTTTTTTTTTTTTTTTTTCACCCTAGACTTGGTTTGTCTTCAACTTTGTTGTCCCTCCTTCCTTCTTCCCCGACAAGGTTTCCTCCTTCCTTCCTCGTCACTCCGTGTTCGAGCTCCGCGGCTATAGGCGCCACTTCCTCTTGGACCACAACCAATCTTGTATCGCTCAACTCTCTCTCTCTC
>BFEA01000045.1:3599513-3613825 GCA_003427395.1 Chara braunii
ACAACCAATCTTGTATCGCTCAACTCTCTCTCTCTCACTCTCTCTCTCTCTCTCTCTCTCTCTCTCTCTCTCTCTCTCTCTCTCTCTCTCTCTCTCTCCGTCGTTGCCTTCTGTGCAGGTACACGGCACCTTCTTCCGCAGTGCAGCTATGGCGGACTTCCTTCTCCGATGGTGCACCTCGGCTATGGCGCCTCACTGGCGCGCGCCTCCTTCCCTATCAGCAACGACTATGGCGCGTGGGGTAACGGGAACCAGCTCCGATACCAGTGCAATCAGACTCGCTTTCACTTCCACTTCACATACATGCAAACAGATGGGGATTCACACTGGCGCAGGGCGCCCACTCAAAGCTTAGAGATATGGAGATCAAGAACACCGTTCAGATGCAAGTTCACTTCAACAGGCTATTGCGCATGGGCGCCTGAACATCCCAACCTTCGTCACTGTGTCCAACCCCACTGTTCACACACGCTCACTCTGGATCACCCTGCATACCACCACACACACACGCTTAGTCTTACTTCCTCCTACAGCGGCTATGGCCGCACTACCACTACTGACTATGGCTACGATCTCCCTTCAGCCCACTTCGTCTTCGGGCAACCTGCAGACCACCTTCGCACAATACGCTGTAGCAGCACTTCCGCATGGCTTACACAGCGAATGAATGAATGGCTGGACACTGCTTCCTGATTTATACTTCTGTTTGTGGCTGGTCTGCCCTTTTCCATCAGGCCCTTGGTGCACACAGTCCCACATGGTACTTGCTGACTGGACCAGGGAAGACTGGGACTGGGTACCGCTGACTGCATGGGATGGTACCGCCGACTCAGTGCAGTCGCACTGCTGACTCGGTGCAGTGGGCTTACCACTTGCCCACTTGCCTCTGGTCTGCTGTGGGCAATCTTCGAAAGGCCACTTCCGGACCTTCCGGAAGGCTGTGGACTTGGCCTTTCGAAACTGTAGCAGCTACGACCTCTACTATAAACTTTGACCCCTACACGACAGATCTACGGTTCAAGACCCGACGGACACACAGGTCTACGACAGACTACTACTGGCTCCTAAAACACAGGTTATGGGTTCAAACACACACAGGGTACTGTACACAGGTAGTGAGGTCTAGGGATCGAGCCCTGGGATCTACATCCGCTACTGCAAAAGGGTGAGAACCGTTTCAATTGGGATGACCAAGGAGATCTCATCAGCTTGATAATGGGACAACTTCAGAGAGGCCAGGAGGCAAGATGAAAACATAGGAGAGAAGGACTGAACATACAGCGACCCTCAAAGACGAGCCAATAGCATCTCAGAGGGTTTCAAGTTGCAACGTTTCATCTGAGTTTGACTCAACGTGACAGGAGTCCCAAAACAGATGCGCTACCAGACTTCAGAAATTGGGAATCCATCATAAGCACTATACCAAACAAATACCACTAACCGCAAAGGACTCCCCTCCCAGATTACAGATAGTCGAGCAGATGTCTAGCCATGCTGAGAGACAGAATGCATACATTAATTTGACGTTTCCAACTGTAGAGAACTGAAGTCATGTGACACATTCCACAGTGAATGGCACCACATCATACAACATGTCATAACACTTGTCTCCCTCCCGAACCATTCATTGCCCCATCACCAACCAAAGAATGGCAACGGAATGATTCTCCTGGTGTACACTTCAACCACTGTCAGATTCAATGGCAATCATCTGTGTGACCACGCTGATGGCCTATCCTGCCAATAGCATTCATGTGTACTGCGAACAATCACCAGAACCAAAGTGTTTCAGAAAGCTCACCGTGCTGACAACAAATTTGTATTGTTGGTCAGTAAACGTGTTTGTCTTCTTATCTTTGTACATTTTGACTCTCTCTGCCAGCGTCTCATTCCACTCACACGAGCCATTTTTGACATAAGCTTTGGATGTTCTCTGAGCGGCCCTCCCTGCATCCACTGGAATCACGGAGACAAGAAGCCTATCAAACCCCCCGTTTTGCGGCACCTGCACAGACCAGATCAGACCAAGTAAATCATCATCATCATGTTGTCATCGCCATAACTACCACCGAATCAATCATATTCATTAGATTGTTTACCACCATCACTATGGTCATTGTCATCAACTTGAACATGACCACATCATCATCATCATCATCATCATCATCATCATCATCATCATCACAAGCCGCAACAGAGACTACAAGCAGCAGAAGCAGCAGCGATGTGACTAGTATGACCATTCACAACCATCATTGGCATTTCTTTGTTTGTCACCGTTGTCGATGTCATCTGATGCACTCCAAGAAAATATATGGTGTTTAAAACAGAAGGTGGGCTTCCGGCACGAACTGGTACAACCCCCATGGGTTCAGATTACAAACCTCACATAGCAAGCTTAACCTGATGTGAACCTGGCTTGTTCACAGATAAAGTCGACTGCAGATAAATACTACCGTCTTCACCTGAAAATAACGCCCGGGCGTTGTGTACGAATATAACGTCCGCCGGGCGTTATATTCATTTATAACGCCCAGGCGTTATATTCAATAAATTTGTGGTAACTTAGGTGAGGCCCCAAAATTCCAACAAAAAAAAATAAATAAAAAAATTCTAAAAAAAAAAACAAAGTTGTCCAGGATTGGAATGCGACCAACTTTTGGCTGAGGGTCACTTCAGAATTCCTTATAAACTCGGAAATAAAAAATAAAAGCGAAAACTAAAGCCAACATACACCCCTTGGAAGTCAAAACCCATTCAACCCTCTTCAAAACCCATGTATACCCCCTTCCCCGCCCTTTTAAACCCATGTATACTACCTCTTTAAGGCACTCTGCCCATGGAACATTCAAATATAACGCCCGGGCATTCTATTTGAATATAACGCCTGGGCGTTCTATTTGAAAAAAAGTGAGTAAAAACGAAAATCTCATCTTTTTAGGGTAAGTTGAATATAACGCCCGGGCGTTATTTTCGGGTGAAGGCGGTAGATGGTATCATGGGAGGTATTACGGTATCATATTTCAGCCTATGACATTTACCCATGTTCCGGATCTGCATCTGGGATTGCTTTAGACATTCTCTGCACAGCTACTCCACCTCCACAGCATGGCAATAGTGATGTTCAATCGCCATGCAGTTGCACCCCTACTTGAGAGCTGCTATTTATAATATACTCAAGGCAATATCTGATTGAACATTTAATAGGGTAATGGATTTTAACGTTGTTTATGATCTGAGTTCCTGTAGTGCCACTCCGCTGTCCTCCCACTCCGTTCTCTTCAGTGACAGCACTCGTGCTGTTCAGTGGACTCCATTTCCTGTTGGGACTGACTATCTGCACATTCACCATACTCCTCCCCAGAATCTTTAATAACGTTGCTTGCACTCCTGCTGACAACATACTCTTCGTACGGTAGTCGAAGCTGTCATATTTCAATTTTTTTCTCTTTTATCATATCAGGGCCTTATCATAATGGCTCCTTTCTACTATGGCAAGCATCAATCCAGCTCCTCCTCCACCGACAAGTCATAGAGTAATACATGAACAGACTCCAACGCTTCCCTCTGTTAAGGCCGAAGTAACCCCTGGTCGACATTGATTGCTCCTTGTGAGGAGGGATTGATTGTCACGTAAGCCATTTCCATTTTCAATTTCCTCTCCGTCCACGCCTTCAATGACTCTCAGACAGACTTCACAAGTAGGACCTTAGATGACCAAGGCGTTGTTCGAGGTCCTCCTTAGCCTCCCCAATTGTGTAGGACTATCTCCTTATCTATGTTGCTGCTTCTGTCCGGAGCTGCCTTCCTCAGGTACGGGCCAAAGTCATGTTTGTCCTAGTATGCTTAGGCTCCTCCTGGCCAGGAGAACCGGAATGAGTCCAATAGATTCCAAGAGTCCAAAGGTTCTCAGCTGGAGGTCATAAAGATATCACCAAACCTATATTATGAGAGGGGGGGTGGGAGGGGGGGGGTGGAAACTGAGAGTCTCACCCAGACTGACTTGACAGGTAGAACCTAAGATGACCAAGGCGTTGTTCGAGGTTATGAGAAACATTAGATGACTAAGGCGTTGTTCGAGGTTTTGTGTAGGACTATCTCCTTTTCAATGTTGCTGCTTCTGCCTGGAGTTGCCTTCCAGGATTGTCCCAGTGCAATAAACCTCAGTCCCCAGTGGGGCTTTGTAATTTGTTTTCTTGTTTTGAGAATTGCGGGACTTGATCCCGTGACCTGTAACCTGTATGTTTTGTTTGTTAGTTCTGACACCTATTGGGCTTGACCCCTACATCTGTCATTAGTAATCCCTGTGTGGTAGTCTTAGGCCATTCGGCCTTTTCCTTTTGCCTTGCCAGGGGTTCGAGTCCCATTTTCCCTAGTTTCTGGGTAGATACAGATGAGCCTTGGGCTGCTGTCTTGGGAGTCTGTCTAGATCTAGTCCGTGAGTAGAAGAAGCAGGTGGAAAATTAGTCTGGGGTCTTTTTCACATTTTCGTTGGCTGGGGAAACTCTGCCCGTCTGTGGTTGGAGCGCTGCTGCTCTATTTCGGGCGAGGTCATCTTCTTCTCGAAGCCCAGCCATAGCTGGTGTTGGGAAACAGAGTTAAAAATCAAACTGCTGCTATTTCCCAGCTCTGCATGAGAGCTTCCACAGGACTGTGTTGTTGGGTTTGGGTGCTGCCATTTTCCACTTGGCATCCGTATCTGCTGTTCCTCCCCACGAGGAACTTCATCTTCTTCGAAGTGCTGGATCGGTTTTCTCCTTCTTCATCAGGACTTCCAGCGCTGCACTTCCGTGTGCGGGCGCTGAGCTGGCGCTGCTATCATTGGGGTTGCTGGTTCAGATTGGCACATTGTGACAGCTGTGGGGTTACTGCTGCTATTGAAGCCATAGCCAGGTGTACGAGGCGGCGAGGAGGAAGAAGAAGACAAGAAGACATTGAACACTTGTTTTTAGTTGTTCGGGGTTGTTGTAAATGCGGTTGTGATTCTTGGAACAAGTACTCTGGATTGATCGGAGGACAAGGGATTGCAGAATTGAAATCATTCAATTCTCTGTGTATTTCGAGCTTCCGTTGTGCACATCTCTCCGGTTTTGTGTGGATTTGCCTCCTTCGAGTCACCTCGAGAATTGCACGTGTGAACGTGAAAATGTGAATTCGTTGTCGATTGAACCTCAATCGGGTACATAACAGTTGGTATCGGAGCACCGGGCTGATGCTGACGTCAGACCTGCATCGGGGGTTTCCACAGTCTTCCAATCAAATAGATCGTGGACGTAACGGCAACAGCATCCCAAACGGTCGAACACACCGTCAACACAAGGCCCTCAGGTCACCCAGTCCACTTAGGGTTGACGCAGTGGTCAACTCCACTCTCCCTGGCTAAAACTTCCAGTGAACGTTCCACCTCTCCGCTTCTTTTTTCGTTTAATTCTCCCCATTGCTGTGGAATGCTGACGGTATCCGAGCACCAGGCTGATGCTGACGTCAGACCTGCAGTGGGGATTTCTGCAGTCTTCCAATCAAATACATCGTTGATGTAACGGCAACAGCGTCCCAGAGGGTCAAACACACCGTCAACACAAGGCCCTCAGGTCACCCAGTCCACTTAGGGTTGACGCAGCGGTCAACTCCACTCTCACCGGCTACTTCCAGTGAACGTTCCACAACTTCGCTTCTTTTTTCGTTTAATTCTCCCCATTGCTGTGGAATGCTGGCGGTCGTGAGAAGGCTCTGCAGTGACCCTAATCAGAAAAGAAAGGTTTGTGTTTCTCATCCAGCTGTGGGCTCAGTTAACGTATTCGTTGACGGTTTTGGATGCTAAACCACCACTGCCTCCGATTCTGTTTTTGCCGACCCTGAATTTCACCGCACACCGAGTTTTGCCGAGCCTGAGTTCCATTTTTTTTCCTTGCAATGAACCCAGTCTGTAAGATACTCACCAGATGTTGAAATACAAAGTAACTCAACTCTGAACAATGTCTCCAATAATCATGAATGTGATGTGATCTCTGATACAATGTCTCGTTTCCAGTAGACGAAGAGAGTGGAGGGGGAATAGACAGATTAGAGGGTGGAAGAGATAGTAACCATCAATGACCACCATGAGAGTAGCCCAACATTTCCCACTCCTTCTCTGGGCATCCCCTCGCCTCCACATTAGCAAAACGGTATCCAGTAACGAGCCTGACAGGTTCTGATCACATCGACCAGAGGTGCCACTTGGCACAGTTCTCTCGTGCAGACGTTGAAGACAATCAACAGCGCCCAGTATCGACGTCAACCTCAGGTAAGCATCCCGATCCTCCTCAATTATCCACAGATCCCGATCTCCCTCCTTGTCGTGTCCAGTCACCCAATGTAGACAGCGTGGCCAATGCCACATCAGCGATGAGGAAAGGTGGCATGCGCCACATCAGCAATGAAGACAAGTGGCATGTGCCACATCAGCAGAGACTGGCGCTCAGCAGAGGTGTTATGAACCTGGTTGCTTGTTGTCAAAAGTCCAACACTCGCACACAAACTTCCAGGTATGCCCATACGAGTACCACACCGCACAGGGAGAGATAAACACTTCAGATGAGGCCAAGCGCCACTCAGAGGATGAAGACGAAGACCAACGCCACAGTGTCTGATGATGAAGAAGCACCCAGCCAGACCAGGACCCAAGTTTACCCCATTTTGGCCGCCCAGACCCACCGTGAACTGCAATGGGCCGCCTTTTTCCTTTTTAAATATGAAACATCAATATGACCTTTTTTTTTTTTCTACCTTGGCTCCCCCATATATTTTTTGTTTTCCAAGTAACTCAAACATCATTGAAAGGCATTCATCATACCCATGGATGTTTTCATATAAAAAAGAAAAAATTATAGATTTTCCAACTTCACCCATGTCGACTGTCAGGACTCTGCGTGCGTACACCAGCAAGGCACGCCCCTGTTTCTGCGACTCATGCCTGCCAGTTTGCCACCAACCCACTCAGGGGCTTGACAACTTCAAAGTTTGTCTGCCTGCTGCCCCAAGGCCGTTCCCCGCCCCAATGACATTGAACGACACTCCAAAATCTCACTTGTAGCCCCCACGGAACCGAAGTGACAGACTCCAACATGTTGCCGCCACCCTGGAACAACCTTCTGCAGGTCTTCAGAAAATGAATGCACAGAGCTTTCATTTGGTCCAGGTACATTGAGATTATTTTGTTGAACATTCATCAGGCATGGAAAAACCTCAAAGAATCTAGAAGACCGACTGACGACACGAAGAAAAGGCAACGAATACTTAAGTCCGAGCTGGAATGGTTGGACACGTCGCGCAAGCTGGCGACGCTTGATGACAACCAAAACCTCCACTGGAAACAGTGGTGGCGAGACTAAACCGGCTGGACAAAACGGATCCTCCCACCTACCCGCAAATCCTCCTAGATAGAGCTGGCCACACTCCACCCCCTGTCTCTTATACACATCTAGATGTGTATAAGAGACAGGTGTGTGTGTGTGTGTGTGCGTGTATGTGTCTGTGTGTGTGTGTGTGTGTGTGCCTGGTACTAACCTGCTGGTCCTAACCCGGACCAGTAACGAGTCTCTAATGCAGACCCTAGACCGCTAGGACCTAATAACCACCCTGAAAGGACGCTACACCCTAGAACGGGCCCTGGACGGACTCCCTAGAAACCCCTAAGTCTACGGTTGGGCCCTGCAGAGGCCAGTGTGGGAACTGTGCATGGCACAGGAAAGCTTCAGTAGCGTGATTTAAGGTCCACAGCATTTGCCAAGCTATGGCCATTCCCAACTTTGGAACATGAAAGTGCACCTATATGCCTAAGGCCGGTTAGCTTCCAAGCAAACAAGCCTTGGGTGATCATATGTTCACTGACTAGATTACACAGCCAAGGCAGGCATGGGAGAGGAGCACATGAGGGTGCAAGCACCAATGTCAGTCGTAGAAAAAAACACATTCATCCATCCATCTTTGCGTTGGACACAAACAACGACAGCCAGGACTGCTTCGGCAACATACGTTTCCTCCACAGAGCGTTCCGTTACTTGTTACCGCAGAGTCGGTGCAGATAGGAAACAAACGAAAGGGCATATTTGGACTCTCGCGTGCATTGCAGCATGCGTCCCAACGTAGCACTCGCGACGATTAACATGCCTACTGCTAGAACATCAATGCTCATACGTCTGGACAGTTGGCGAGGGATTGGCTTATCTACCATTTGCATTGTCTTATCCTTTATTCTACTTATGGCCAAGTTGCAAGGCTCCAATGGAACGAGATGCCAGCCGAGTCAAAGTGAAACTTACGAGCAATCTCAATTCAGACTTCAAATCTGACATATAGCTCCCTCATTCAAAACAAGGAAGAGGGATAAAAATTCAAAGGAAACACAAGAAACCAAGATTGGGGTGATCCCTTGAAACATTCCCCTAAATGCTGAAATTTATTTCCAACCCCTCCTCAATGGTACGCCTACACAGGTGCACTTTACTGCCCCCCGCCCCCCCCCCTCCCCCCACAGGTGAGCATTACACTGTACAAAAAATACTACTTTCCCCCTCGTCCCCCCCCCCCCCCCCAGAAGCACCCCACCCCATTTGCCACCCCCCCGACCTCTCCCCCCCCTCTCCATCCCCCACCACGTTCCCCCCATTCCCCACCAACACCCCCCCGACCACCTCGTTGCCACCACCCCCATGGCCCCCCACGTCCCCCACTCTCACCCCCTCCCCCCTCACTGGTTGGACTACAATGGCGGATTCAGCCCGAACTGCAAGGTCGAGCCTTGGCCAGACGCTCGACCAGGATCGTCATGACAATCTCGAATACAAAAGGCGGAGCCAAGTTACGGATCGGGGTGATCTCGAGATGAACACCCACTGTCACTCAGATTGATTGGAAAACAGGCGACCAGAGTGACAATTTGTAAACAAATAATGTCGTAAGGGCCAGGCAGGGTGAGCCCCGAATACGACAGTGGATGATTCTCGGGTTGAGGGTAGGCCACACCCCAAGTACGACAGTGGGTGATTCTGGGGCTGAGGGTAGGCCACAACCGCACAAAACAAATGTATGATCTACAAGAACTGTGATGGGTTTTCAAAGGGCAATGTAGTGTATGTATGGTGGTAGGCTTGACGTAGGTTGTCATGTATCATGTAGACAACCAGCTCAGGCTACTTAGTAGTGCTGCCTGCCGAATTTCACTTTCGCAGACGAGCCCTTCGGCTGACTGCCATCGCAACTGCATATCTGTTTAAAGTCTAAACAAACAATCTTAATGTTCAGGGATGCTGGACCCGTTTTCCAGCAGGTGCTGCTCCCCACCAATAGATGGAGCCTCCCGGGAAGTGGTAGTGGTATCTGCTCCTACCAGCACCCCTAGCATCCACTCGGGTTGTTTGTGCCAAAAAAAAAAAAAAAAAGATTATTTTGTTGAAGTTCCTTTTGTTCCCAGTCTTGCATATTTTTCATTCAGGCCCGCATAGGCAGCGACGCAGTTCGAACGGTCCGGTGGAAAATATAAGCGTATATACTCCAATCCTAAACTGATGCATATATAGAATATTATAGATACATATACATACACACACACACACACACACACACACACACATACATATATATTGGCATGGGGCTTGTACGACTGACCGGACAAATTCCGCAGCCAGCTGTGGCCCGCAGCCGGGCCATGCCACCACCTGGCTGAACCCCAACTGCGCCTACATGTCCCAAATCTGCCCCTGGACCAGGCCTGTCAGGTGCAGCTGGGCCGGGTAGGTTGCAGCCACGGCCACCCGATTGCAGGCACTGCTGTACAGGATGGCCCAAAAGGATCAGCTCCCACTGTATCTAAGACCTGCCATGGACCCATATATCGTGGCAGCAACTTAGGTGAAATGTCCTCCTCTCGTGACAACTCAAAATTGATTACCCACACCCAGTCACCTGTGCGAATTGTAGAAGGACGTCTATGCCGATTAGCCTGCTGAATCATAGCCTTTTGAGCTTTCGGCAGGTTGGCACGGACGCGCTCTATGTCCACACGGTAACGTCTTGTGAACTCTACAGTTCCAGGCGTCAATGTGGGGGTAGCCTTGTCGATGACATCACAAGAGGCTGCCATGGCTCACCAACCCAATGTAACCGGTAGGGTGTAAAACCAGTAGAGGAGTGTACAAACGTGTTACACACAAGTTGTGCACGACCTAGATGGAGATCCCAGTCCTGCTGGTCTGGACTGATCACAAAACACAACAGTTGAAACAAAATCTGATTCATCACTTCAGCTTGACCATCGGCTTCAGGATGACGTCCAGATGTCATGTCCAGGCAGGAATGAAGGTAAACCTTGCAGTAGGATTGCCATTCATTACTGCAAAACCTGGGATCTCGGTCACTGACTATGGAGGTGGGTGGTCCATGATGTGTAACCCACCTATCAGCAAAGGCTGCCTGAACAGCAGGCACACGTGCTTCAGCTGGTGAGGGGATGAAGTTTGCATATTTGGAGAACCGATCCACACATACCATAACCTGACGCATGCCAGGAGGCGTGGTCCTACCGAGATCAGTAAAGTCGATAGACACTGATTGTGCAGGAGCATCAGGGAAGGTCGGCGTACCACCTTATTCCTCTGGCATAACTCACAGGTTTCCACATAGTGCAGCATGTCACTCCTCATCTACTTCCACAAGAAGTGCTACGACATGGCTGCATACGATTTGAGGGCACCGAAGTGGCCTCGGGCATCATGACACTCTGACATCAGGAGTGTTCTCAACTTGCAGTCCTGGGGAATGCACAAACATTCCTCACCTCTGCTGCAAGTGTACAACAGATCTGAAACTACAGTACATCCTGCTTCAGAGGCAGGATCATCCTGAAGATTCCTAACTATGGGCCGAAAAATCGGATCCTGGGGCTGCAAATGGGCTATGGTCTGACGAGTCTTCTCTCCAAAACAGTGAGTAAAGGAGATCACAAGAACTGCAAGACAGTGAAGAATGCTGCAGTAAAAGAAGAATATAAGTCTGTGTCATTTTACTTTGTTTGTACCCTGCACCCTAACACCCTAAAAAGAAAAGTCCAAAGGGTGAAAATGAGATTGTAAAATGAAGAAGGAAGTGCAGGTGCGCTGAAAACCGAACGTGGTAGACTCTTCACCGAAACTGCAAGAAAGAAGAATGCAGTAAAAGAAAGAAGATGTTTGTGTCAACGTTTTTTATTTTTATTTTTGCTTTTTCTCCCTCTGCCTGCTGGTTACCCTGTCTGCTCCTCTCTTCCTTGTGTTTAAAACCTCTTCCTTCACTCTGCCTCTTTCCCGCAGCGTGCAAGTGGGCTGTTATGGCATACGGGGATGGGGGCAGCTCGAACTCCACTTCATCAACGTGGCGAGCCTTGTACGTTAGAGGCACGGTGGAGGAGGCGTTAAGAAGACTGAGAAACTGAATGATTTCGATGTGCTTTTGTTTTTTATTTTTATCCTTTCTTCAGGATATAGTGAAACGAAGAATAAGAGGATGTTGTTCTGTGTCATTCTGGTTTGTCTGCCTCTTTGCCTGTCTATCCTTTCATTTTTCTTTTCTTCGCTCATCTTATTTCTCCTTCTACTTCACGTGCTTGCGGTCTTAGTGAATAGTTTTGTGACAATATATATGCCGACGTTGCTAGCTCTCTGCGTTTGCAGATCGAACGGCCAGCGTCCGGCCTGTACAACTAGGCGATTCTTCAATTGAACCTTCAATTGATGTTTTTCATTGCTGTATAGATTGCGTATTGTCAATTTGCGTTCTGCATTCTGCCCCCTGTTCTCTCATTGCTTCCTGAATCCTTTCAGGGGCTGTATTTCATTCGGCGGGCTCTCCGATTACCTGCTACTTTGTCATAATTTTCTTTATGCTTGGAAAATATTAGCCCTGTTAGGTGTTTGATCTGGTACGTTGCCCGGTGCTACGGTTTTGTTATTGTATAAGGTATTGTGCACATAAGGACTGTGGTGGCGGTCACCGCAAGGACACAGGTTGGAACCCTTTTCCCGTGCAGTGGGTATAGTTACGGCCCACCTAAGGTTAGCCAAACCCGGGTGGCAGCCCCCATGTCCATCTCACCTCTTTGTATCGTACTCTTTCGTGTAAACCTCACACATTAATAAAGCCTACAGGTTGACTTGCTTTTGCTGAACTGATGTTGTTGGTCTGTCGGTGCAAGGCTGTGATCACTAGGATCACATTGGATCATACTGGGTCACGACACACTCACCGGGGGATGCAGAGTCATACATGAACCAACATTCTGTTGGCTCACTGCTAATGGTGAATACCATACGAACAGGACGGCGGCAGGATCAGTTCCCGAACTGGCCGCCGAACCTAAAACCCTGCCTTTCTGTGCACCTCTTCGTCTCTTCTCTTACCAAAAAATGAAAAATTTCAAAAAAATAAATGTTACTTTTGAACAAATGAATTCAACACAAAGGATTAATAAGGGGATTCTCGGGAAGTTTCCTACTACTGGCATAGTAGGCGTAGTTCCAGGCAACATAGGTCAGGGAATCCTTGGTAGATTTCCTGTTGACACTACATTAGACACGGTGGATCAGGGGATTCTTGGGAGATTTCCTGTTGACACTACTTTAGGTATAGTTTCTCATAATAATCATCGACTCTTCTCTGCTTTTTCCTCCTAGCCTCATCTACACGCTGATTCCACACGTCGAGTTGATTGGATTCGACACCTTCGCTGGAATACTGATCTCTACTCTGCAGGTACTTGGCGCAAGAGGCAGTTGCAACAACTTGACACGGCGATTCAAACAGAGCGTTTTGAATTGCAGTTGAGAGGCATTGATCAGCAGGCATTGCAATCAGGTATGGACCCTCTCCGTGTCCGAGGACTGATCTATGCCATCGTTCATATCCCCTCTGGGCGTCTTTACATAGGTCACACTATGCACTCTTCGCATCAACGTTTGCAGGAACATTGACATATTCGTCGTTTTGCTGCGGAGTTCCGGCGTCGCCGCCTCTACAGTGTCATGTCTTGTCAAAACCCCTTCAATTTTGCAGTCTGGCCCTTGGAATGTATTGACCCGGCCCTTTACCATACACCGCAGGGTCTTGTTGACGGTAACCTTTTTCGACGGGCAGCTGCGACACGGGAAGCCTATTGGGTACGCCGGTTGCGAACTCTTCATCCAACTGGTCTCAACGCTGTCCTGCCACTTGCTCGCCTGCCCGCAAGAAGACGACAACGTCGTCCTCAACGATGGACACAGACAGGCCCTCGTCCGTCAGACCATCAACGGCCCCAGCCCATTGATTTGCGTCCAGGCCCCGACTTTCAAGTCCGGTCTGCATTGCACAATCTTCTCTCACAGGCTGCTGCTGGCAATTCGCAACAGATGGAATCTGTCATCCAGCGAGCAACGTCAGTTTGGCGTGCCCGCTTGCTGCAGTGGTTGAGCAATAATATCTCCAATGCAGATATGATTGCGCATATCCGGCAGCTTGAATGCCTGATTCGGAAGTATCAACATGTCCGCCAACGATACACAACCCAGTCTCGAGATGCCTTCCTTGATCATATTAAAGTTGTGCACATGCACGAGGTGTCTCAGGTAACGGGCCTGCGACAAGCCCTACATGCACCCCAGGTGCTCCACTTGCACCCTGACCCTGATGCCGCAGCACACCTACGTATCTGTGATAAGTTGTTGCCGCCAACTCGCGTCCAATTCTCTAACTTCACGGAAGTTGCGCTCAGCGTGACACCTGGGATCTCTCTGCCTGACCCCTCAGACTGTCAATGTCGGAAAGTGTTTCCTGATTGCTCACACTTAGTCGACGGCCATGTTGTTACAGCCGATTGCGGCATCATTCCTGATGATCGCCTCCATGACTTGTTCCATGAAGGCTCGAAGTATCGTCTTAATGGACAAATCACTGATGTGCTTCAGGTTGTTACAGTCGGCCTTGACGAGTATATTGCTAAATACCTGAGGTCGGTCTCCGAGCAGCTTCGACCGGCCGCTCTGAACAAATTGCAGCAATGGTGCTCAGTCGTTCTTACACGTTGCCAAAGCAACATCTCATCCCCCCACACTACTACACGACAACCACACTCCCTTCACTCAGTGCACAGGGCTTTCAGACACCTTCAACAACACTTTGCTATTGTTTCTGTCGACAAGACCTCACACAACTTAGCAATCTGTTGTAAAAATTGGTACCTGTCTCATCTATCTGCTCATTTGGACAGCCCTACCTATGATGTGCCTCTTGACTCTGTCGCAGATATTCTCGAACACCACGCG
>BFEA01000045.1:3659702-3670665 GCA_003427395.1 Chara braunii
TCGGGTCATGATTGGAGGTGTACATATTCTACATGAAGAAAGTCGGAGAGTGAAACGAAGAATACGGGACAAGGCCAAGACAATGACATGTTGACTGGTTGAGAAGCAAGGATCAGGGGTTCAACCGAGAGAGTACGATCACTGTCGGGGATGATGATGCAAGAGCGAGCGTGTGAAAAAATATGTGAAGTAACTGAGTGAGAGGGAAGTTAGTGTCCAGAGTCGGCTGACATTAACTCCAGGCTTTCGCAAGTCCACGGAGGAAGCCAAACTTCCGAGTGGAGTAGCGAGGACGAAAAGTGGGTAGACGGGGCGTATGCGAGACACGTCAGGTGGCGAGAGAGTTACGCACGCGTTTTCTCTGTTGACGTCAGCATTCTCGAGTGGGTCTGCACGATGATTCGAAGGCAAGGTCTGCGCATAAGGCCGGAGAAAGGATCAAGCGCTTGACTTCCTCGATGAAACAAATCGTGACCAGACTCCAGTGATGTTCGTCGTTCTCCCGGGTAGCAGAGGAAACAGAGAAAAAAGGAAGTATGATGACAGTCCTTAGAAGAGTTTTGTCTGCTACTGTTGTGGTGAAGAGGAATGGTGACAGAGGAAACAGAGAAAGAAGGAAGTATGATGACCGTCCTAAGAAGAGTTTTGTCTTCTACTGTTGTGGTGAAGGTGGTCACACTACCACCTATTGCAGGCCTCTTGAAGAGGATGTAAGGAGTGGGGTGGCAAAAAAGGACGCAATGGGTCATGTCTGTGATAGTTCATGGAACAAGTTGGACCCCAGACATCCAGGAGGTATGGGACTTCTTGCTCTTAAACATGATGAAATGAAGAAGAGAAAGGTTAATGTGAATGTTCATTTTCTTATTGATGAGTTGCCTAATGAACTAGTACAGGAAACAAGTGACCCTCATACCATGATTGAGCCGTCTTTGCAATCCTTAACATTGATAGAGGATGCGTCTGACGAGGTTTCTACAACTGAGCCTCCATTAGAAGGGAATCTTACTTCTCAGGACCCTTCTGAATTAGTACAATTTCCTTCTAATGAAACAGCTCGCTTTCTGGCCAACATGGTGTCATTTGATGGAGATTTACCTCCAGAACTCGTCATGGAACCCAGTATCGTTCTTGGTGAAGTGACCCTCATACCATGATTGAGCCGTCTCTGCAATCCTTAACATTGATAGAGGATGCGTCTGACGAGGCTTCTACAAGTGAGCCTCCATTAGAAGGGAATCTTACTTCTCAGGACCCTTCTGAATTAGTACAATTTCCTTCTAATGAAACGGCTCGCTTTCTGGCCAACATGGTGTCATTTGATGGAGATTGACCTCCAGAACTCGTCATGGAACCCAATATCGTGCTTGGTGAAGTGAGGAACCTTCAACCACGCTTAACGCCTCAAATGACAGAGGAAAAGAAAAGGAAGGCTGAGGAATCCCTGATTTATATTCTTGATGACCCAGAACCAAAACTTTCCCATAGGAAGAATGAACAAGGAAGGAAGAGGAAATTTATTCTCAAGAGTGATTTGAAAAATACAGCAATTACTGACGTAATTACTAAAATGTTGGAAGAGACTGAATTGACTTTGTCCTTCAAGGAAGCAATGACTCTAGCACCCAAACTGAGAGAATAACTAAAGAAACTGATTGAGAATAAGAAATTGAAAGTAAATTTTTGGGATCAATTTTTCCCAGTCAGGTGAGCAGATTACTGTCAGGTTGTAAGATGAGATTCGCAACCATGGGATGTGGGCACCTGACTATTTATATTAATCAAGTGAAGATTCGAGCCTTAGTGGACTCTGGGGCATAAATGATTCTTCGTTCTCGGAGAACAATGGAGGCTTGTGACTTATCAATTGATAAACCTGCACAAAACATACTGAGTAATATTGCAGGGGAACTTTTTGTGGCAGGATTTATTGACAATCTGCCTATCAGAGTTGGGACCATGTCCGTGGAGTTACTGGGTTTTGTAGTGCCGGAACTAGACCATAACTGTATCTTAGGCACTCCATTCCTGCATAGAATGGAGGCAGTCCAATTTTTTAGTCATGAGGGGTCATCCTGGATCGGCCTACAGGATCCTGAGACTGCTCAGGAACAGACCTTTATGGTCTGCACGAAAAACGATTTCAAACATCGATTGTCTGTTAATTCAATCAGAAAAGAAGAGTCTACTGAGAGGATTAGGAGACTAAGAGAAGAAGGCAAGCAAGAGGTTAAAGAAGAAATTCCAATGGATATTAATCAAGTTTCGAAAATGATAAAAGCCCTTGGTAATCTCAAAGATGAGGACGGACAAATCGAAGCATTTAAGAAGGCTGTAGAGACTACTAAGGGAGGGAGGATGAAATTAAAATTTGCATCGACTCATCCATTTTTAGGAAAATAGTCACTGGGTCAAAGAGAAAATATAAGCCCAAGGGGGTGAAGAAAAACCCGGTGGCAGTCCTAATAGAAAAGGATTATCATGAAGTATTGAAAAAAAAGAGGAAGATTATTAAAACATTAAAAAAGTATGCAAAATTGGCGAACAGAGTCACCAAAGAGAGATTTGATACAATGAAGATAGACTCGGATCAGTTTATCCTGCCCAAAGGAAAAGAATATATCTTCAGGATATGTCAGGAGTTCTCTGGTGCATTCTCCTTTAATGATGAAGAGAGAGGGCGGTTGGACGTGGATACGATCAAGATGGCCAAAATTTGGACAGTTGATCATGTTTCATGGAATGATAGGCCGACCAAGTATGCCCTGAAAGAAGAAGCAGATGTTGTAAAATATCTTGACAAGAAGATTGTTTCTAACGTTGTTGAACCTGTTGATGGACCGTATGCTAACCACTGGTTTTATTTTTGGAAACCAGGGGGTGGATTGAGATGGATACAGAATCTTCGAAAGCTCAACTCTGTAACGGTACGTGATGCAGGTAGTCTTCCTAATGTTGATCTCCTCTCTGAATCTTTTGCTGGTCGATGCATTTATTCCTTAGTTGATTTATATTCTGGTTATGATCAGTTTCCCATTGATCCCACTAGCCGGCCAATGACTGTCATGCACACGCCCAGAGGGTTCATTCAGATGTGTGTGGTACCTCAAGGTTGGACTAATGGTGTGGCAGTGGTTCAACGGGATATGATCCAAGTCATGCAAGATATTTCTCCTAAAATAACCAGCCTCTATATTGATGACAATCCCGTGAAAGGACCCCTGGTAAGGGATGAGACTTTGGTCGCACGTGGAGTCAGGAAGTTTGTCTGGGAACACGCTGAAGGAGTAAAAATGATCATAGAGAGACTTCAAAAATATAACCTGACTGCAAGTGGACCAAAGTCCCTTCTCTTTCAGCCAGAAGTAATCATTTTGGGCTTCAGGTGTTTCTTCAAGGGTAGGAGCCCTGACCCCAAAACGATAGACAAGATCTTGAACTGGCCTCTGCCAATCAAGAGAGTGACAAACGTCAGAAGTTTTTTGGGTGTCTGTGGATTCTAAAGGACTTTTATTCCTCATTTTGCTACCCTTGCAGAGCCTCTGATGGAGATGGTAAGGCAAGGGGCCAACTTAGCATGGAATGAAAAAAGGCAAGCTACTGCAGAAACTCTACAGGAGAAATTAAAAGATGGGGGTGTAGTGCTAGGAGTGTCTTTCTATGATGATGAGGAAGGGAGACCTATCATCATTGAGGCCGGTGGAGGACCAGTTGCTCTGGGTGGTGTGCTCATTCAGAAAGATGAAAATGGGAAAGAGAGACCTCTGAGATTTGAGAGAAGGACTCTTAACTCTACAGAAAGAGGTTATACGCAATTCAGAAAAGAGTTGTTGGCAATCATCCATAGCCTCAGGTGTTTTAGGCACGTGTACTAGGGAGGAGATTCATCTTAAGGACTGATGCGTCTGCTGTGATTGGTGTCATTAAGAAGCACCAACAAGTAGATCCAACAGTCAGTAGGTGGATTGCCTTTTTCTGGACTTTTGATTTTAAGTTGGAAAAAATTCCTACTGAGAAGAACAGAGCAGATGGCCTGAGCAGGATTGAATGGAGAAAAGATGAAGAAGAAGATATTGAAGGAACGATTGAAGAATCAACCTATGTTGATAATTTTCTGAATGAAAAGGATGATGAAGACTATGAAGTACCGCGCTCCTATAAGTGGAGTTTGTGGCCTGAAGACAGAGACGACTGGGGCAAGATCCCTGGTGCCTATGTTTATGAGTCGATTCTTGGGAAAGAAGAAGAAGATGAACCAAATGATTGGTATGCTAGAGTTCACGCAGCAACTGTGGCTGCTCATGAAATGGGGGAAGGCTTTGACTCAAAGGAAGAAGAGGAAGGTGAAAAGAAGGAGGAAGATATATTTTGCATTTCTGAAGAATACGATGGAAGTTATCAAGAGATTGGTAAGAGGATGGAAAGAAAACAACTAAAGGAATATTATTGTAAAAAATCAAGGAAAAAGTTCAGATTAAAAAGAGAACATTTCTTTGTGGATGGTAAGGGAGGACTACCTCCACTAAGAGTGGTCTGTGGTAAAGAGAGACAACTGGAGATAATTGGTGCTCTGCATGAAGGGGTTGCAGGCGGCCACAGAGCTGTTGAGGCAACCTACTCTAAGACTGTCAAACTCAACTTCGGACCTGGCATGACAGACATGATTTACAAATTTTGTAAGTCATGTGAATTATGTCAGAAGAAGTCTACTACAAGAATGATTGAGCCTTTATTTCCCACTATTTTTGTAGAACCTGGCAGCAGAGTTCATTTGGACCTCATCACCATGCCACTAGGCAAGGGAGGGATAAGGTACATACTGAACATGAGAGATATTGTTTCTGGCTATGTTGAGGCAAAGGCTCTGAGAAGGAAGACAGCCGAGCAAGTGGCTGATTCGATAGAGGAAATCTATCTCAGGTACCCCTTCATCAGAGATTTTGTCTCAGATCAAGGATCCGAATTCAGAAACGAAATTGTAAGAAGAACCACTCTCAGATTGGGTGTCAGAATTCGATATGTAACAACTTACTACCCTCAAGCGAATGCGTCAGTCGAGAGAGGTCACAAAACCCTAAAAGATTCATTTGGCCAAATGGTGTGAAGGAAATCTTAGTAACTGGCCAAAAGTATTAAGAGATGTTGTCTATGCTGACAACATAAGAATCAAGAGGACTACTGGCTATGCTCCATTTACTCTGTGGTATGGTCGAGATGCTACATTGCCTATTGAGAACATTGTCAAGACATGATCAAGTCAAGAGAGTGACAAAGACTATTCTATTTCAGAGTTACTTCAGATCAGAATGAAACAAATATTAGAAGTTGATCAGCCAGTTATGGATGCTGCACAGAGAATGGCATCCAGTAGATTGTCGGATCAAGAGAGATGAAACAAGAAAAGATATATAAGAAAAGAGAAATTGAAAGTTGGTGATGTTGTCCTTCTGTTCAATAGTTCTCTTGAAACTCGGTGGACTAAACGGTTGGAGCCCAGATTGCTTGGTCCTTACAGAATCACAGGAGAAGCAAAAAACAAGGTTTATGAGATATCAGAAATGGATGGATCCAGGGTTCATGACATGGTACCAGGGTCAAGACTTCTTAAATTTATTTTCAGAGACCACGATATGATCCCTACAATGACCACAAAGAGAGGAAAGAAGGGTCAACCACCCAGTAAGAGAACAGTTCCCGAGAACTGAGAGAAAGTACAGTAAGACAATGAGACAGCAAGACTGAAAATTCAGCAGACAGTGATAGTTTTGCATGGTCAATTCAACATTTCAATTTTTCAGTATGTCAGTTAATTTTCCGTTTCAATGAGCAACAAAGTTAATGAGACAGTATCTTTGATGCAGTGCTACAGGCGACCCATGAGTGTTAAGTCCCTGAGAGCGGGGGAATAACTGTGAGATACAGTTTTCGTGAGCATTGACGCAGTGTCAAAGATCTGAGGAACACATGGTTGTGGCACATCAGAGGATATGATCAGTATCATTCTTATGATAAAGAGAAAAGCATGATGGGCATAAAGAAGTTTAGTTCTGTCTGATTGAGAGTTGTCATCAGAAGAACTTCGTGTCTCTAACTAAGTTGTCCATCCAAAAAGCTCAGATGAGGACAGGCATAAAGAAGTCCAGCGCTTTACCTGACAAAGAGTTGTCAGTAGAGGGACTTCGTGTTCTTTAACTAAGTTGCATGTCTTCACTCAGATGAGGGAAGGGACCTCTCTGGGATCAACATTTAAGTATTTCCTTGGGACTGACGGGACGTCTCTTGGAAAAGGAATTCCCAGCTGAGGGAAGGGACCTCTCTGGGGCCAACATTAATCATCCTTCTCAAGGTTGAAGGGAGGTCTCTGGTAAGAGCTTGGTGCTGGTTATCATGTTGTTGTTCAGTACCTCTTCAGACTGAAGGGACATCTCTTGAGAAATGTTTGTTCTGTTATGGGGCATGGGCAGTCTGCTTGTGGGTTACTGTATGCTTGCCTGATTGTCTGTGCCAAGGATTTTCTTTTCTAACCTAAAAATGCATTGATTGTCGGGGTCAGCCAGAGCCTTACCGCAGTAGGTTGCAATCTCGTGGGGTCAGCAGATCCCCGACGCGAGTGTCGAATTCCGTAGTCGACTGAGGCTAAGACTCCGGGGGTCTGGCCTATGAGGTCGAAAGGGGTCAGCTGGAACCCTACCGCAATCAGAGGATGCAATCCAGTGAGGTTCGCCAGAGCCTGGAATCATGGTTAGACCGGGTCCCACGTTCAAAAATCTAGGCGGGGCAGCCAACGCCCTAGGCCCAAAACTGGTGGGTGAGCCGGTCCCCGACCGCAGTGGTCAAATCCGGGTTCGAGACAGTTTGACTGGCGGGAGGTCTGCTGTCATAGGGTGACCAGACCCGCTATAGTCTGGGTGTCCTGGCGAGAGTGCCATAGGGTTGCCATACTCGAGTAGTGGGTATGCCAGTCCTGATCTGGAGGCAGGTCAAAGGGGCTGTCAAGACAAATGGTCTGACTAGTCCTGGCCTGAGGCGGGCCGAACGAGGTATGTCAGACTGACGGGACGTTTGTCATTCCTGGCCAGTGGTGGGCCAAAACCAAAGCAATCCATAACTCCTGGGTGTGAAGAATTGTCCTATGACGTCTATCTGTTTATTATTTTATCATTTTATTATTCTATCATTTTTTATTTTTTTTTATTCTGGGTTTTATTTTGTTTACTTGTTGCTTGGCTGATAATTGTCGGGAGGCCTGCTTGTTGGGGCATAGTCTGTTGTCTGTGGAACTCGTTGTTTTGCAAGTATATAAGGACTTATCCAAAGTTCCCAGTCCAGAGAAAAAGGGGTTTGGTATCCCTTCCCTTTTATCTGAGAAGTTGAGAAGACGCACCACTCAGATAAGCAAAAGAAAACAAGGGTCTGGTATCCCCCGAGTCACTTGAGAAGTTGAGAAAATATCTCATTCAAGCCAGAGAACAGAAAAAGGGTTTGGTATGCCCTACTCCCAGCATAGCAGACCGGATGAGAACCACAAGCACTAGTATCAGACTGACAGTGCCTTTGGGTTTTGCAGCCAAGACGAAGGTTGAGGTAACCTTTTTCTGCCATAAAATCCAAACCGAGAACAAATTTCAAAATGACAAGTGGTCAGAATCAGCAGCGAATGAGAAAGTGGAAGCATAATCCTTTTTTTTTTAAATTTATTTGGTGGCCGACAAGCGGCCTGGTCCACGAGGAACCTGCATCCCCAACCTCCAAGTGTTTAAACTCTTGAGCCAGGGACACTATGAGTGATGCGTGAGCACATAATTTTCAAGGGAAAAACAGATTCAGAAAGCCGAAAAGAAATCATACTTACACAAGATATAGAGGATTATCATAAGCTCAACCTGAAGTAAAGAGAGAAGAAAGAAGATGCAGAAAAGAGGAAAGTTATTGGGATGAGAAGGGGGAGAGACTGCACAGGGATTGTGGGGTGAAGCAACTTGCACTAAAGCCCAACTTACCGTAGGCGTATTGAGAGCTCTAGGTGAGTATGGAGGGGAAGGAGTGGTTGGCGCGCCGTAGTGCGCCTCAAACTTCTTTTGGAGGTACCTTATCTTTTCAGGAGATGGGGTTCTTTCATACCAACTCGGAGGGGGATGGCGCAGGTAAGGCTTCGTGTATGTGCCATAACCCCTTTCATCCTCCTCCTCCTCTGAACTGCACTCGTGCCTTGCGCGAGGTGGCGGCTCCTCACACGCCTTCCCTGTTCTCCCTCCTCTTCCTCTTCCCTGTCCCTTACGTGCTTCAGGCATGGTGAGAGAAAAATCAAAGGGAGAAGAGACGTGCGGCGATAAGAATCGAGACTGGGGTAGAGTTCGCAAGGAAAAGGGAAATGTACTACTGGAAAAGAAAAAGGGAACAGTCGTGGATTATGCAGAGAATGAGCGTTGCTAGAGTGAAGGAGGGTAGAAGAGAGATGAATGATTAATCGTCCAGGCCTGATGCCTGGTGAAGAAAGGGAAGAGCGCACTAAGGAAGAGAAAAACGCTAGCGCAGGGTTGTTATGAGAGAACTTCGCTATGATGCGCAGCAAAAATGAATGAGAAGTAACGGCAATCGCCTTTGTTTTATACTAGCACGCTGCTCCATTTTGGCCCAGCGGGGACGCTGGGCGGGGGTTTGGTATCATGTCGGAGGGCTCGGTGTCCCGGCCCTCCTTTGTTGCCAAATCTCTGCTCTGTGCAGCCCCTTGCCTTGATGTCCGCGGCGGGTTGGGCATGTTCTGAATGTCTGCAGGCCTGGTACCGGAGTTGTACCTCGATGTGGGCTGGTCCGAGTGGCGTTTGTCCTGGCAAAAGGGTGCGCCACAGGACTTTCCTTTGGTCCACGCAGGCTCGATGCCCAGCTGTACAGCAGACCACTACCGGCCTGTAGCCATGGTAGCCGCCGGGCTCGCCCTGGGACGCGAAAGTAAAAAGGGAAGCGCTGTCCATTTTACTGCGCACTGAGCGTCCTCTGGTCGGGTTATGGGTTAGGTGCACGGGACAGATGTCGCTCTCGAAAAGAAAAGGGCCAAGAAGAGAGAAAGCAAAGGGAAAGAAAAATATGGAAAAGAAAAATAAAAAGCTAACCGTCAAGTCTATGCGAGGGCCTGAGCTCCTGCTTTAATTCGGGGGTGGCCGGCGGTTTAATTTCTGAGCCTCGTTCGCTGTCGGATAGCCTGGCCTGCTTGGAGTTGAAGGGACTGTCTGGTCCTGGTGGTTGTGATCCGGGCCAGACGCAGGAATGTGGTAGCGATAACCCGTGCGGACGTCTCGACCAAGTGTTGGACTCCAGTAGCAGTATTCGGGGATAGATACAGTGACGCCAGTACATCGGCCTTTAGATTTGCACACGGATTCGGATCGTTGTCCAGGCGAGACTACTGCGCGAGAGAATTCTGGAGCCCCATCTTTTTTTTTTTTTTGCTATTATTATTATTATTATTATTATTATTACTATTATTGTCCAATCTTTCTCTGATTTCCTCCCTTTGTCACTTCGCGGGGAGTTAACGGCTCGATTATGAACCTTGAGTATGGACTGGTGGCCCAGGCTGGCCCGACCTCTCTCTTTTCATTTTGTGTTTGATCTGCTAGACTGAGCGCTGCGCGGTGGGGCTCCAAAAGAGGGGCGACCCGCGGCCACATCGGTAGGCGGCTTATCACCCCCCGTGGAGGGTCATAAGCCCCCTCCTTACCATCGGACGTGGGTGCCCGATAGGAATAGGCCGACGACTCTTCTTTCAGGATGATTGAAGCGTTGGTCGGTATCCCGTTATGGGACCACCGCGCTTAGCGTGGCTGTCTTTTCACGCAATGGCTGGTCCGATGACCGTTGGCGTACTGCCTTTCTAATTTCTTTTTTGTTGTTTGCTCTAATTTCCTTCGCTTAATAAAGGATTTTTCTTTATTATCATTGTTTTTATGCAATTACGGAACCAGAAAAGGGGTGTAACTCTGAGAAGTTTTGTTTGGATCCCTCGTTTAGAGCACGGGGATCACGGTAAACGAAAATCCTATAAGAAGGAAAGGAGGCGGGCGTCAACAAGCCAGGCCTCAGTAACCCCGCTATGCTGAGTGCCAACGTGTAGGGGGTGGAAGGCTAGGCGGCTTTAGCGAATGTGTGGGAGATTGCCTGTCCGCGCTTTTTTGCGCGCTGGACAGTGTAGTCCTGACTGTTCTGGGTCGGAGGACTGGGCTGGCGCAGGGTCTGTCAGGGTGAAGACTAGTTATGGCCCTGCATGGCTATAGGCCGGACCGCTGGTACCTCCAGTCCCGCTGGAAGCCTATGTCTGGAGAAGGACCCTGGATCACAATGATACTCGACTACGACGGGGGAGATGAGATAAAACTAAAGATCAACGTAGAAGGGGCAAAGGAGGGAGAAATGAGAACTAATTCTAAGTTGCAGGATGCAATCACGGAGGCAAGGGATTGCGCAGAAAGACACTGCAGGAGGGACGGAGTTACCGCGAGAATGCGAGTGATAGTGGCGTATCACGAGGTAGAGACTTCCACCGACACGATAGACCGGGAACAGTCACATTTGGACCGGAACTCAGGAGGAGAGAGCGAAATGAGTGAGGGAGGAGACCGGGAAACCGATCTCGAATCCTGGAGTAGGTCGGACCAGGTCCGGAGGAACCACCCTTTGGCGCGGCCTATGGAAGGCGGACCCGAGGCCAGCTCGCGACAGTTGAGGCCCAGAGGACGCGAGACAGAGAAAACGGGAGGCAGAGGAAAGGAGTGGGGATATTCGTAGTAGCAGGGATGAGGGAAAAAAGTCCCACACAGGTCAACACATGTCAACGAACAAAGAGACAGCGTGGCTAAGCTGTTACGCGCGAACAGAGATTGGGCTGCAGTAAGAATGAGCGCACGTCTTTCCTGCAGTCCTTGGGCAGTCAGCCTCACCACTTGTACGAGTTCCGTGCTGACGAGCG
>BFEA01000045.1:3671360-3687203 GCA_003427395.1 Chara braunii
TCGGGTCATGATTGGAGGTGTACATATTCTACATGAAGAAAGTCGGAGAGTGAAACGAAGAATACGGGACAAGGCCAAGACAATGACATGTTGACAGGTTGAGAAGCAAGGATCAGGGGTTAAGCCGAGAGAGTACGATCACTGTCGGGGATGATGATGCAAGAGCGAGCGTGTGAAAACATGCGTGAAGTAACTGAGTGAGAGGGAAGTTAGTGCCCAGAGTCGGCTGACATTAACTCCAGGCTTTCGCAAGTCCACGGAGGAAGCCAGACTTCCGAGTGGAGTAGCGAGGACGAAGTGGGTAGACGGAGCGTGTGCGAGACACGTCAGGTGGCGAGAGAGTTACGCACGCGTTTTCTCTGTTGACGTCAGCATTCTCGAGTGGGTCTGCGCGATGATTCGAAGGCAAGGTCTGCGCATAAGGCCGGAGAAAGGATCAAGCGCTTGACTTCCCGGATGAAACGAATCGTGACCAGACTCCAGTGATGTTCGTTGTTCTCCCGGGTACCGTCTAGCTACAGTGCAGCGACTGTGAGCGAGTGACCAGGGTGTCGATTGTGAGGAGAAGGGGCTTCTTGTAGGTGCGACACCGCTGACTAGTGAGCTTGATAACTGGAGTTGGATAAAGAGATCTAACACATTATAGGCCACAGACGTGAGCCTAAATCTTACGTGCCCAGGGCCAGCAGCCATTTTCGATGAGAGTGTCAACGATGAGGCAAGGGGGAACAAGATTGAGTGACAGCTAAGTGCTTTGATTACTACAGCTTGAGGGAGCCACTAATTAGCATCGACGGCTAAGTACCTTGTTAGAGCCCTAGTAAACCCTCTATTAACACTCTCGTGTAATTTTGAGTGGGTTGCCAATGGGGTGAGTGGAACGCTAGGAAGAAAATGACGAGCTATCATTGGTAGGATCAGGAAACATGAAATGACAATGGACCGCGCCGTGGAATCAGTTTTCTTCTTGTTGCTTGGCTCTTTCCGATGATGAAATAGAGAGATTGAGAGTTAAATATATATATATCGTCAAATAGAACTGCCCGGTAAACCGTAGGCAGAGAGGGAGAAGAGGACAACAAACGAGGGGCTGTGACAAACTGTTTCGTCGGAGTTTCACCGACTCATCAGGAGGCTGAACCCTCAACAGTCTGTATATATATATATAGAGAGAGAGAGAGAGTCCTCAATCCCGCCACTGAGGATATATCACGCAGCAGTGCCAGTAAAAGAAGCCATACTGAAGACTGTCATCTCGAGTGGGTCCAAAGGTGTTAGAGGGGAATCGGGATATACTGTGAGAAAACAGGGCTATGGGTGAATCGGGTGATCAGTGAGCAGGACTCTAACTGATGTCTGAATCAGCCTTGTAAACGCAACCTGTTGCGAGCCAGACTCCACAAAGTATATACATATTTATATGTACACAAGTTTTCGGATTGCTTACAAACGAGGAAACACTTAATTGCTGAGCTCAGACGTCAAGCCTAGGGGCATGTGATTCGGTGCTCAACGTCGAGAATCCCTTCATTCAGCAGTGAATGCTAAAACTCGGAACTTCTGTACTGAACGTGAGACACCCTGATCATGTTCACAAGACCTCACCATTCTGCACGCGAACAGTGGAGTGATCTATTTGTGCCCTGAATAGCTCGTGCAGAGGGGTTAGCGACTGTGTTGCCCCAAGTCTTACACGGGTTGAAGTAGTGTTCAGAGTGTAGGTGTCAGGGTATATTACAGTAATGCTCTTACAAAACTCGGAGTGAAATCATTCCCAATTTACCCCAGCTGGCATGCATGCCGAGCCGGTCATGAATAAGGCCTAGATGGAATACACACGTCTTACTGAGTAATCATTGCGCCTCATAGCTGAATCTTGGCCTATTTTCTTGATAAAAAAAAAAAACAATTCGTCCTATACCCGAAGCTATTAGATTGATTAAAAAGCCGAGTACTGTGTCCTGAGTTTCCTTTCCGTCGGGTACAGGTGCAGTTTAGTACGTTGATTCTACAGTACATATAGACTCTGTTCCCTGTACTCAAAATCATCACGTCAGGCACTAGTGTGTCTCATTCGACGACATATAGCACCGAGAATGGACTGGCTTTGCAGAAAGTGACCTTCCCTTCGCCCTGGGACTCCACACCCATGAAGTAAGCTATATTCAAGTGATAGTGCCTGGGGAATTTCATACTAAGAAAACGGAAGCAAACTGTTAGTACCGCTTGACTCAAGGGCAAATCGCTGGATTGCAGATTCCAGGTCATACTCAGTGCAAAGGTGAGACAAGGACTAAGCAAAACATGGACTCTCTATCTCTAATGGGCGTGTAATCTGCCAATATCAGAATAGACCTCGCCCTTTACAGATTGAAAGTGGACGGTCAACATTAACTGAGGTTTAGACTAATAAGTCTATCTGGTTGGGGAAAACCTTTAAACCAGGTGTTGAGCATGCAGTGTGAGATTTGAAGCAGACTCTATCACCAAATGTTCAAGGGTCCGGAAAAAGAAAACGTTCAGTGTCACCAAAGGACGAACCGCAAACGAACAGGCAGCGCGATTTACCTGAATTTGACCAGCCTAGTAACTTGCTACGGGCCTATCAATTGAAACAGTCAGATAAGTGAGAAAGCACCAGAAGTCAAGGGAGAAATCCGTTATTCGAGTAAGCAGAGCCCGAACTCCTTCAACACTACGGGGTTCTGTAGGGAAATGGGAAGTGAGAATGTGTTGAGTGTGAATTGCACGCTACACCGGGATAGGGCAGAAGGCTGGGAGGAGAAAGTCATCCAAGATGCCCGCTCTTACCTCAAACATATGATGAAGCTAGCACTAGAACTAGCAGGAGATCAGAATATTGAGTATACTTTCTACATTTATGGATCAGATGGAAAACTGCACACCACTCTCTCAGCCGCAAGTTCTATTGAGCATGCAAGGAGGGTTATTGTTGGTGAACAGTGAAAAGGGGGTCTAGTCATTCATTCTAAGAGGAAGCACGCGAAAGAAACAACCAGGCGGACTACACCTTACCATTGAGAGCTGAGTGAGGAACTGGTCATAATCAGATATACAACACATTAACAGAACACGAACAGCAACCCGGATAGTCACGTCATTAAAACGGACAGGTGAATCACCGAAACTATAAGATTACGACAAACTATCGTCATTCTCATGAGTACAGTTCAGTTCTCTCCAGTTGAGGGGGCGGTTCTAACCAATCTCAACCGGATCGCACTCAAGGCTGCAATTCAGTACCAGTATGTAAGTGCAGTCTATTTCAGACAAGGATATCTGTCAATCTTCGCTGTCCTCGCCAGTTTTGCGGGAGGTACCATTCATGACCTGGGACTTTATGTAAAGAAGGGGAAAGAGACACATGAGCACTTCGATTCGGTCTGGGTCACAGCAACCGGGTACCTGGAAGAGAGAGAGAGAGAGCTCGACGAGAGCGGTACCAAGCTGATCCGCAGCTTCGGACCAAACCTCTTCTCAGACTATCCTAGGCCTCCAGTACCTTTTACTCTGACTGATGGTTCTTGCTGGGGCGACTTGATAGACTTGGCAAAGAGGTATATATCGCCAGCGCAGATTGACTATCAGGCTTTGACAGAGCCCTCAGAGTTTGAGCATCTCAGACGGGGAATCTTCTCCAAACCCTATCTACCTACATTATGGAAAGAGTTTTGCTCCATGATTGACTTTCAGGTCATGTACCTTCGATGGAAATGTTCGGAGCTTGCAGGCTTCAGGTGGCTCTACATACAGAGGCCACGACCTCAGAGAATACGGAGACATGGCAAAAAGCCCAAACGACAGACATCCAAATGAGAGACCGAGTGTGAGATTCAGAGGGATGAGTGAGGACTCTCGATTGGTGTTGGTCATGCTCCTTTCCTTGTGTACTCCCTGAGGCTATTATGAGTTCTCATTCTTCCCTCATCTTGCTTTTGTCTTGAGTCAGTCAGTCTTGATCTTCTCGTCTGGCATTGCTTGATGATTGTTTTTCTTGCTGACTATGTCACAGTTCTCAACTCCCTAAATTGGCATCTTGTTTTTCTTGCTGACTATGTTTTTCTTGCTGACTATTCTTTACTGTTCTTAATCAAAATAAAAGATCCCTAAGACCGGGGACCGGCGAAGACCGCAATTGAAGGGTCTCGCTCGAAGTCGGACGCACCCAACAGGAAGGGATTTGCATTACTTAATTTAATTGATTTATTGCAATCAACAACAACATCCTGCGTGACAGCCTGTTGGCTTTCTGGTCACCCAAAGAGGCCGGACTAGGAAAAGTGCGACAACGGGCAGGCCTAAAACCAAGGCCAAACAGGCCCTAGGAAGAGGTGTCAACAGTCAACTCGTGGACCCAGGCCCAAATCCAAGAAGTGAAAGTCGACACATAAGAATTCCTGGCCGTCGACCTGGAATGATCTAACGGTGGTCTGCAGGTGCCGGAAGATTCAGGCCTCAAGAAGTCCATACCGAAACTGGGACAAATTGCATCTGAGTCGTCGACATTTGGACGATCCGGGCCCTCACACAGACAAAAGTTGACCTTGGTCAACGCGAGTCAACACTATATAGAGTTGACCTCGCCACTGCTTTGATATTCAGTGTCGCATACTATAAAGGTGCAGACCAGAACAAGAACCGACCTCTCGCACATAGGACAAGATAGCGCAACAGAAGGCTAATATACCAATGATCCGACCAATCAATGTCGCAATGCAGACCAAACATACATCATCATCATCGCATGGTGTGAAGGGACCTGGAGCTCACACGGGAAGAAGGCGCCAGTCCCACACATACATAGGCGAAGAGGAGGGGGGTTAGATGAAGAAGAGGGGAAGATGGGAATGTCGTCAACACCAAGTCTTCGTTATAGGTCCCAAATACCTCGTCCAATGTCTCAATCCCAATGTCGAGTCTGAATCCAGATGTCGTCAAGTCCCAAAGTCACCAGTCTCTCTCTCTCCCTCGTAGTATGCACATACTGAGAAGTCAAGTGACGAGACGGTGAGGGAGAGATGGTGGACTTAGAAGAGGAAGAAGAAGAACTCTCTCTCTCTCTCTCTCTCTCTCTCTCTCTCTCTCTCTCTCTCTCTCTCTCTCTCTCTCTCTCTCTTAGTCCGGTACTAACCTGTGAAGGTGGCACCTTGTTGCAGGTACATCGAAGACGAAGCTGGAGCTATGGCGCCACAGGAAAGTCTCCCTGGCCTCCGCCAACCATCTCTCTCTCTCCAATGCTACTCTAGCTCCTTATAGCTCCCAGCGCTGAAGACTACTCCTAACGCTAGTACTACTACTGCAACGCTCCTCCAGAGTGCTGCTGCCGAATCCTGAAGACTGCCTCCTGCCTCCTGCACGTGAAGTGCCTGTGAACTGCCTGGGAAGTCCCCGTGAACTACCTGCAGCCTGCAGGGCGGGCCAGTTCTATATAGTGCTGGTCGTCCGGGAGGCTGCTCTTGCCAATGCCGAAACGTGCCAGACCCTGGCGTTGAAGTTCAAACAAAGGTTATCTTGAAATAGGCCCAAAAATGCCCTGTGCTAAACCCTAGTGTGGCGCCTGAGTTTCAGGGCAGGTCGACTTTATGAGGGCCTGCAAATGGCCCTCGTTTTCATGCTTTCAGGCTGAAACGACATAGGGCCTGTAGGGCCCTTATTTCCGTCCAGTCGGGCCCTGCAGGCCCGTGTGGCTGCGCAGTATGCCACATTCAGTCTCGTGAGTTGCTTTCGGCTTCAATGCTGCACGTGAGACTTGAGAGGAGGACGTTAGCACCAGGCTGTTTCGTGGGCGCCAGCCAATAGTAGGAGAGGAGAGAGAGGGCAGCCATTGCTGCATCCATAGACGACGGTGAGGTAGTGAGGAGAGAGAGAGAGTGTTGGCGAGGTGTGATGTTGTGTGTGCGAACCTGGTCTCACCTGATGTGATGCTGCTGCTGATTCTGCTCTTTGCTGAAGGATCGCTCATCTGCGAGGGGCTGCATTTACAACATCCACCTGTCATACTGTGTACAGATTGCTGACGTGGCAGGGGTGGGAAGCCTGCAGGAGAAGAGGGACTTGATTGCTACGATTCTTCTCCTTCCATCTCTCTTTCCTTCCCCCTCTTTTTTCTAGTCTGGACACTCTTGACTTGGAGACTTTACACATGGTAATGAAGGATGATGTACTTCAATGACTTCGAATTGATGGACTAACTGGAATGATTACCTCACGACATTGCACGACATTGCTATTTGGCGACATGATTGATTGACATGACTGGGCTAATTACAGTAGCCGCATCCATCATGGGGGGGAGCAGTCACCCTGACGGAGACAGCGGCATCGCGTAGGTGCACGCATGCGAGAAGCCTCTCTCGTCCGCAAAAACCCCATGCAGGCTACGCTTCTCATGATTCGTCCTAGCACACGTTCATGTGCAGTGTGCATAATGTTAACTTACCTTTTAAGCGTTCAGACCATTTCCTACGCGTTCTTATCCGCCATACAGCTCACATGCAGCTACTGACTTTTTCGATTCGCAAGCGATGCGATTGCTCCTTGTCTACAAGCAATTGACTTTCCTATGCACATACACCTCTTTTGTAGCAGCATGGCATCACTGCCTTATCATTTGCCACGTGGTGGTCAACGTCAGATTCGCCATTTCATGATTCCCATCAAACTTCTCTAGTGGTGAGGTGGATGATCTCGACTAAAACTCCTCTCGAGGAGAACTGGTGTGAGCTGCTCCATGGCTTGCAAGTAGTTGCAATGAACCGAGATCGTGAAGACAGATGGATATCGACCTGCTGATGATTGTCAATAATCATAATCGTGTTCAGATAGAATGAGATGGGGAAGCATACACAGACGAAAGAGAGAGGGGAGAATAGACTTAGAGGGGAGAAGTAAACAATGCCCACTCCTGCTTCGGGCTCCCTCCTCAGTTGCCACCTCAATAATCAGTAGTCCGAACACATATCTGAAGTTATATCTCAATATGCCACATGGCACGTCAACTATCATCATCAGCAAGTCGGAGCAATGTCGACATCGAAAGACCAGGTATGTATCTACAATCGCCCCACAGTCTTGATCTCCTTCCGTGAATCAGAACAACAATATCAAACACGTAGCCTGCCACATCAGCAAGAGTACATGTGGCAGCAGCCACGTCAGCGGTGGCGCGTGGCAGCTGCCACGTCAGCATGCCCAGAAGACAATTGCCAGCCAGCCACCATGCCGACCCAGCAGCGCGTTGCCGTAGTCGCTCAAGTGCCAGCGTCCCAACTAGTATCGCAGCGTCGTACTAGCGTCGAAGTCAACGCATGAAGTCAACATTGACGCAAGACAGAATGTTCTCTCAGCCAGGTAGTCAAGGCTTATGTAGCGATGATGCGGGGTCTGGACCCCTGTTGCTGCTTCCCTAGGCCATCGAGATCTCAAGACAAATGGCGGCCCAGATTTGCGTGAAACCGAACTCCCTGTGGTCTTGATGTTGTTCGAGGACCTGTGCACAACAAGTGAATGTATTCGACCCAGCGCCTGGGCGTGGTACCTTTGACAATTGACTTAGACTTTTGACTTTCCGAAGCAGTGCGTGGTCACACTGCCCGACTCAGGCCGAGTTTGGCCTGAGTCGTCTGGGCTCCGTTTCGAGGGCCCAAACTGCTGCAGAACACGGTTACTGCATTCTTGCTAACCCATTTTCGAGTTCCATCGCATAAATAATTAAGACTTTAACCCACGTTCATATGCAGACACAATATCAGGAGCAGTTTCAAGTAATTCTCGTTTATTGAACCATCTGTCCTCAGATGGTACTTGAGATTTGAAACTTACCTTGAACTGCTTCTGGGGTCGTCCACGTCCTCCTGTAGAAAAGTACCCATGGTCTATGATTCTATCTACCTCATATCCGTCGTCCATGTCTGGTGGAATTATAGAAGGTTTGTGTGGAAACTCGTTTCTTCTACATAGGGTAACAATTTAGACACGTGAAAGACGGGATACGTTTTGAGGTGAGGGGGAATATCAATTCGATAAGACAGTCCCTCCGCATCCCCAATTACTTTGAGAACTTCCCAGGGTCCAAAATAGATGGGCAGAAGTTTCTGAGACACATTTTCTTCCAATGAAAACTCTTTGGACTTGACCCAGACTAGATCACCTTCCTTGAATGTTGAGGGTCGGCGATGCTTGTTAGCTTGTTCAATCATTTTGTCATGAGCTTTCTTTAAATTGTTCTTTACTTTCTGAATGTCTTCTTGAAACAATACTGCATATTCCCGGGACCCTGGAGGTAACCTAAGGAACTGCTCCCGTGTTAACACATCAATGGGACGCTTAGGTTTCCACCCCTTGTGCAGTGCATTAGGCGTACGCCCTGTAGAGGTATTAACACTACTATTGTATACACTTGCTATCTTGGGTAAGTTCTCATCCCAATCAATCTGATCGGGTCTAACATACATGCACAAAAGTTGCTGGCACAAACGGTTCATCTGTTCACTTTGTCCATTCGTTTCAGGGTGTCACCCTCACGACATGGTCAGTCGAGTACCGTATGCTTCCATAAGCTTTTTCCATGACATTCTTGTGAACCTGGCATCACGATCAGATACAATGGAGAGAGGAAAACCATACTCAGTCACCCATCGCATCCGAAACTTTTGGATCACAAGTTCAGTTCTTGCTTCTGCGGGTGAGTGATTAAACATGGCATATTTAGAGAAACGATCCACAACAACCATTACTTGACTATTGTCGTTCCGACTTTTGGTGAGGCTCATAAAATCAATTGAGATAGACTCACCTGGTTCGTTGGGAATCGGTAATGGTTTCAGAAGACCAAGTGGATTCTCGTGTGAAGGTTTGTTTCTCTGACACACCAGACATGTACGAACATAAGTTAGTACGTCTTCCTTCAATCCCTTCCACTCAAAGCGTTCTCTAACCTCAGCGTAGGTTTTCTTGAAACCAAAATGTCCTTCAGTGTCGTGACTTCCCCCAATCAATAAACTTTTGATTTCTTCCCAATGAGGAATACACAATCTTTGTTCAGTTTGGTCTAACAAAAAAAGCAAACCGTCGGTCACTCTATAGTTAGGAAGTAGAGATGGATCTTTCGCAAGGACATCCATGATAGGTTTCCAAATAGGATCAGTAGCATATCCTTGATGAATTTTATCTTTCAGATCACTCCCAACGTCCAAGTAAGAGACAATGGTACCAAAGAAATCACAACGTATTCACAACGCGTTTGCAACCATATTAGACTTCCCTTTGATAGTTTTTAACTCAAAATCAAAAGTATCAATGAATGCAGACCATCGTACTAACTTATCAGAGAGCCTAGGCTGTGTCTTTATCCACTTCAGAGTAGACTGGTCTGAGTACACAGTGAAATGTCTCCCTAACAAGTAATGCTTTCATGTGTCCAACACACAGACTAAAGCATACAATTCCCTTTCATAAGTGGAGTTGGCAACTTTTTCCGATGGCAATCGTGCAGACATTAACTCAATTGGTCTATAACCATCGTCGTTTTGTTGAAGGATTGCGCCAATTCCGTACTGACTTGCATCAGTAGTGACAATGAAGGGAAGTGATGGATCAACAATTTTCAGAACAGGATAGCGAGTCAAAGCATACTTTATCTTCTTAAAGGAAGACTCACAGTCTTTGTCCTACAACCAGATATTTCCTTTCTTCAACAATCTCCTCATTGGTGCGGCGATCAATGAGAAGTTCCTGACGAACTTTCTATAATAACTTGCCAAACCAAGGAAAAATCGTAGTACAGTTACAGACTTAGGTCGTGGCCAATCTCGAACTGTTGACATCTTCTTTTCTTCTGGTCTGAGGCCTTCTTCGTTCACTATATGTCCTAAGTATAAGACTACAGACTTAGCGAACTCGGACTTCTTTGGATTTATCTTGAAGTTTACCTCTCGCAACTTCTCTAATACTAGACGGAGATGTTTTTCGTGGTCCTCTAAGGTTTTACTATACACGAGAATATCATCAAGATAGACAATAACGAACTGATCCAGCCATTCACGAAACAATTCATTTATTGATCGTTGGAACGTCGCAGGGGCATTTGTCAATTCGAAAGGCATTACCATGAACTCGTGATGGCCATACCTTGTCCGGAATGCAGTCTTATGTTGATCCGTACGTTCCACCTCAATCCGATGGTACCCTGACTTCAGATCAATCTTACTGAAATACTTACAACCCCGCAGTTGATCAACTAAGTCGTCAATGTGAAGAAGCGGTTCGGCGTTCTTGACAGTGACGACATTCAACCCTCGATAGTCAATGCAAAGACGCAGTTCACCTTCCTTTTTCGGCACAAACAAGACAGGTCCACTATAGGGAGATGAGCTAGGGTGAATCCATCCCTTGTCAGTAAGGTCCTGCAGTTGTTTCTTCAGTTCCTTAAGTTCCCTGGGAGACATTCAATAGATAGGGCCCTTGGGAATCTTACTACCCGGAATAATCTCAATGGTGTGCTTAATAGCACATTTCGTGATTCCAGAAGGCTCAGTTTGCAGATCCTTAAACTCAGAGAAAAGTCTTTCAATAGTTGGAGGGCAAGAAGAAGAAGACTCACCTGCTTTCTTTACCAACACCATCATAACTTCCTGTTCCAACTTTTTTTTTGAAACCATCGAACGGGAACCTGGATAACTCGTACAACAAACAAACAAACTAGAGTCAGAGCCAAACTTATGATATAACTTGATTGGTTTCATTTCAGACTGTGCATCCTTAAGTTGCACAACCTTACCTTTAAAATCCCTGGATGACTCTCTTGATGAGCTAGGTAATGACTTGCTAGCCTTACGTAGCTCATGGGCTCGAAAAGCAAAGAGTCTAAGGGCGAATTGTTGTTTGGAGATGTTGAAATCGCACGAACACGAGTAGGTGCGTTGTTGGACCCGAATCGACGAGGTCCTACATATTTGAGAAAGCAATCCGCAAGTTGCATCTTGGAATGAAGGTAAAAGACTTGTCTCGACCGATCACGTCTATATTAGCAGACAAGAGTGTGATCACTGTCTCCCGGTATGTTGATCGAATTAAGTGTCAGTTTAAAACTAGGGAAGGAAAAAAGATTATGCATGAGTTATCCTTCCTAGTTGAAAATAATTTGCCTTTCGATCTCATTATGGGTATGGATTGACACGACGAAGTCAACCCCGACACCTACAACCGAGGAGCTGACGTGGATGAGACTGGAATTGTGCTCACCAGGTGCTGACGTGGCATTGGTATCCCGACCACTTCTTTGTCGTCGTTCTGTACAGGTCGTCGTCGTCAGTCACATCATCGGAAGTACAGCTCCGATACCAATTTGCAATGAACCCAGATCGTGAAGACACTTGTCAACAATGCAAGCCCAGATAGATATCAACCTGCTGCTGATTGTCAATAATCATAATCGTGTTCAGATAGAATGAGATGGGGAAACATACACAGACGAAACAGAGAGAGGGGATAATAGACTTAGAGGGGAGAAGTAAACAATGCCCACTCCTGCTTCGGGCTCCCTCCTCAGTTGCCACCTCAATAATCAGTAGTCCGAACACAAATCTGAAGTTCTATCTCAATGTGCCACGTGGCACGTCAACTGTCATCATCAGCGAGCTGGAGCAATGTCGACATCGAAAGACCAGGTACGTATCTACAATCGCCCCACAGTCTTGATCTCCTTCCGAGTGACGATGAATCAGAACAGCAAGATCAGACACGTAGCCTGCCACATCAGCAAGAGTACATGTGGCAGCAGGCACGTCAGCGGCGGCGCATGGCAGCTGCCATGTCAGCATGCCCAGAAGACAATTGCCAGCCAGCCACCATGCCGAGCCAGCAGCACGTCGCCGTAGTTGCTCAAGTGCCAGCGTCCCAGCCAGTATCGCAGCGTCGTACTAACGTCGAAGTCAACGCGTGAAGTCAACATTGACGCCAGACAGAATGTTCTCTCAGCCAGGTAGTCCAGGCTTATGTAGCGATAATGCGGGGTCTGGACCCCAGTTGCTGCTTCCCTAGGCCGTCGAGATCTCAAGACAAATGGCGGCCCAGATTTGCCTGAAACCGAACTCCCTGTGGTTTTGATGCTGTCCGGGTACCTGCGCACAACAAGTGAATGTATCCGACCAAGGGCCTTGGCGTGGTACCTTTGACAGTTGACTTAGACTTTTGACTTTCCGAAGCAGTGCGTGGTCACACTGCCCGACTCAGGCCGAGTTTGGCCTGAGTCGTCTGGGGTCCATTTCGAGGGCCCGGACTGCTGCAAAACACGGGTTACTGCATAGTTTCCACATTGACTGTATGTTAATCAGTCAATCAATCTTCCAATCATGATTGATTGGAAGATTGATTGGCTGATGAACCTACAATCGATCTGGAAGCTAGGTCATTGATTGGAAAGATTGATTGGCTGATGAACATATAGTCGATCTGGATGCTACTTGCAAGCCATGGAGCAGCTCACACCAATTCTCCTCGAGAGGAATTTCAGTCGAGATCATCCACCTCACCATCAGATAAGTTTGATTGGAATCGCGAAATGAATATTCCAATCAATCATTCTTCCATTCCATCTTGAGATCAATCACCCGCAGCGATTGTACATTCGTCATCAGCCAGACAAAACTTCATCATGTACTGTTGCATACCGTAAAGGTGCAGACCAGAACGAGAACCGACCTCTCTCACAAAGTACAAGATAGCACATCAGATAGTTCTCATCATACTGCTAACACCCAATAGTCACCACAATGCCTTCCTGGCCACTATGCCTTCTTGGCGATACCCCTCTCCACCTGGGTCACCTGCTTGCCTTCGCCCTCCTCACTACACACTTCCCACGGCCGCTCACCCAGCAGACCACGTGCATGTACCGTATAGGCAGAAAACAAGCGCCAGATTAGCGCACCGTACCACAACTCTGATACCAAATTGCAAGGAAAATGAGCGATAGCGAACACCGAAAACCAAGCCGCATCACAACCAGCTAGTCAAACACCAGGTATGTCTCTCGCATCACTCACAACCTCGATCCCCCACTCACAGATGCTACGTGCACCAAAGGACCACCATGCGCCCCATCCAGCTCAGCGCAGCTCGGCTTATGGCTGCCTGCTCTCCCTGCTTGCCACTGACCGCATGGGCCTGGCCCGCGATTAGCGCAGCAGCGCTTGCACAGCATGTAGCCAGTGCCCGAATGCCAAATGCTGAGGCAGGCACTTTCCTAAATGGAAGTGGCCTGCCTGCTGCTTGCGGCCTGGCTGCACTGGGCCCCGGCCCAGAAGCTTCCGGTAGGCCCCGAGAGGCTGAGCCTCGGTCCAAACGAATCAGGCCCAGGGCCTGTGGCGGTTACTTGTGCCCAACTGCCCGCAGCCTGTGTTTAGTCCATGCTGCGTATCTGGCCCAGGGCCTGCCTCAGTTACATATGATAAAGGCAGCCTGGGCCTGGGCGCTTTCAACCAACTGGCGCTACTCAACTGCCTGAATTCCCCCAGTTGCGTGGTAGTCCAAAATAGGCCTCTTCGCCTAGGTCGGGCGGCCGACACTTCTGATAACAGGCCGAGTAGGGCTCACAGAGAATAAAAAGAAACATCATATTATTAAATTACTATGTTATAGGCTTATGGCACATATTGTCATATTTATAATATAAACCCACATACCTCTCCAGTTAAATCCTCCTCTCAGCCCGTCGCCTCCGCATTTCCCGAACTTTGTGTCTAAAATTAGATGCGTGGCAACACCAAGTCCACGGATGCCTTTCCTACACGTGCTCCTTGCATTTCTTTTTCTTTCCCCCCCACAAAATAAGCTCTTTCATTGTGCTGGGAATCGAGCACAAAATCCCTTCTGTCTAGGGACAGCGAAGGATGACAATGGAATTAAGGGAAATGAAATTTGGAAAGTTTGAAGGTTGAAAACTTCCTTTGACGTCCCTAAGGAAAATACACGTAACCTTTGCTCTCCGAGCTGGCAGAAGAAATGCCTGCTATGAGTTGTCTCTCCCCTGCGAAGTCCCAAAAACGGACTACTAAAATGGGAAAACAAACAGATTTTTGTTTGCCTTCTGTTCCATTTTCGTTGTTCCTGCCCTTTCTTTTATCTCTAACCGGGTAGGTCCTACCCGTCTTCCCCCAAAACACAATGCACCCTGATAATGAATGTATACAAGCCATCTTTCCGATGTCGTACAGCGATAATGAGGGTGGGTTGTGTTGGGAGAAGACGGTAGCATTATTTTATCATCTGATCCCATCTGGGTTCGAACTCGTCACCTCTTTACTAACAGTACTAACAGCTACACGTGTGTAGCATTCACCCACAGGGGCTGGGCGGGCTGGAGAAAAAGCAAACAAAATTTCCCTCGGTGGGACTTTCCCGCAGGATGAACAAGGAAGACCCGTCGGTGATGTCCCACTTACCCGGGGCCAAGTATAACTGGTAAGGAGGATTGGATATTAGGCCTGATGTTGTGAGGAAGTGCAGGAAACCACGATTGATCTGCTTTTCTGCATTCTCTGGCAAAAACCAATCTAGACTCAGGCACTAAATCCAGTCCTCTTTGCTACGGTACTGGGGCCTTGCTCTCGGATCCATCATTATGCCCATCGATCTTCGCTATCCATGGTCAGAAATGGGCAATCTCGGGGTGCAGTGCCACTACGTAGCAAAGTGGGTTGAATTAAGCGCCTGAATCTGGACGTGTTTGTCACGAGGTGCAGAAATTCGCAATTGATCTGCTTTTCTGAATCTCCGCATAAAAGACGTCCCAATTCAGACGCTTGATCTAATCCTCTGTGCTAGTGCAAAAGCGCCATGGGGGCCAAGTGCAGTCCCACTTGTCTGATTCCTCCCTAAAAATCCAAGCCATAGATTGCAAAGCCCAATGACCAGGAACACTGAAAATTCGGGCAAGCAGGGCCTTGCCCATGAGGCAGCGGCCTCTGGAATGCAGGAGGCGCCTTACCGTAGTGTATAGGAGGGGTAGGACAGCAAAAACTACTTATAAACTAGGCAGCAGATCCGGATATCTGACGGACCAGTTTTATCTGGAATTTTCAATCCGGATGAAATTTCCGGATTAGTTCCGGATATTGAAATCCGGCCCTGCACGAAATGCTTTTTTTTAACCAAAAACAAGAAAAATCGAAAAAATCTGGAAAAAAAGTATGTTGTTCATATCAATGATACGAACAACTTTTGGCTTGAGGCCATCTTTGATATTTCAACAGATAAAACAGAAAAAGAAAATAATATTTAGATACGATATTATAAAATGAATTGATCATCCCCTGCAAGGAATATGAGCGAGAGAGATATACAGAAAACCAAGTTGCAAAATCATGCAGAAGTCCAAATAGTCATGTACAAGCAGAGAGCTGAAATGCACCAAGATTCCATCCAAATAAGAGCAATACAATGAGCTCGTGAGCCAATGTTCAAGCCCTCAGCCCACACAACCGCAGTATTCAATGTCGCTCCTCTCTGTCTGGCGCCCAGCGCCCCGCCTACTCTACTTGCCTATCTAGCCTAACTACTCCTCCGCCAGCCATCTCTCCCAACTCTAGTATCTACCTCCTACTAGCGCCCAGCGCTGAAGACTATGGCTATGGTTACTAGCGCCCAGCGCTGAAGACTACTGCTAGCGCTAAGCTACTCCCTTGCAGCGCTTCTCCTGAGTGATGCACTGAATCCTGAAGACTACTCGTGCCTACTGCCCAACTACCTACCCGTGAAGTGCATGGGACTCCCTATGTACTACACGGCCTGCCTCCTGACTGCAGGCGAGGCAGTCCAGGAGGC